>CM032901.1:2925200-3397348 GCA_019202805.1 Arabidopsis suecica | reverse complement strand
CTCAGATGACATTATAACTACAGGTATACTTCTAAATGCTGCTGATTCCTATACACAACAATCATGTTAATTAATCAGAAGCAAATAAAACTGAAGGATTTATTTTGGGCTTGTCCAAAAGCAGGCCATAATTAAATGGACATCGACAGTCCATGATTTTTAATATTGAACTTCTGAAGTATTGAACTTATGTTTTTAATAAGTTCTTAATATTGAACTTATGAAGTATTGAAATTATGTCATGTCTCATTGTGTTAAACAATTAAAACTTAAGTATGAAGTTTTGAATAAATGTGTTCATGGTATCCATGTATTATTTGGACTCATGGACTGCCCAATTTACTATGGTTCTTTTTAAATTTGGTGTAATTTGGGTCTGGTCCTATTTGGGCTTAGACCAACAATGTCCAAAAAATGGGGTTGTAATGGATAGCCCATTTGACATCCCTAGCCATCATCGACGAAGCAAAATCCAGCAATTGAGAGAGAAGGAGTTGAAGAACCAACCTGACCATAAGTCCGGTTTTAGAATCACTGGAAGAAGAGAAGTCTGACAAGAATGAGGAAGAAAATTCTGAGAAGGATCAGGAAGAAGAGAGTGAAGAAGAAGAGAAAGGGGAAGAAGGGAATCGCGACGGAGGAGAGTCCTCCGATGATAGTAGTAGAAGCTTGGGCGAAGAGTCCTCCTCCGATGAGAATATGGAAGATGAGATTGTAGAAGTGAGTTTGGTGGGAAATCCGGCAGAAAATGATATGGTAAGTATGTGAATGGTATGAAACTGGTAGAACCGGATAATACTATGATTCCTGGATAATACTGTCAGTACTAGGATATAACTATGTGTATGAATTCTGGGTAACATTGGTAGTAGTACTAAGATAGAACTATGTGTATGATTTTTGTGTAATACTGTCATTACTAGGATATATAACTATGTGTTTCTCGGTAATATTGTCATTACTATGATACAACAAGGTGTATGATTTCTGGGTAATACTGTCATTACTAGGATATAACTATGTGTTTCTGGGTAATATTATCATTATTAGGATACAACTAAGTGTATGATTTCTGGGTAGTCATTACTAAGATATAACTATGTGTATGATTCTTGGTAACATTTGTAGTAATATGAATGAATGTCTGTTGCAGGAAATTGACGAGGAAATGGAAACAATACCACCGCTGAGTATGTATTTCCCGCCCTCGGAATATGCGAAGAAAATCAAGCTATCAACTCGGTGCTATATTCACGAAGTGTTGACTACTTTCGATAAGTTGGAGCCTCCGATGAGCAAGTTTGAGAGGGCATGGTTTTAGAACCATCCGAGTTTCTAACACATCTTCCGCAAGCCTAGAGACCCAAACCATCGACTTATGGGGATGTAGATGCTCCTTCTTCACACGGCGTGCATTGAAAGGAAGAAAGAAGTGTGGTTCATGCATTGAAAGGAAGAAAGAAGTGTGGTTCATTGTGAATGGCGTTCCAAACCGATATGGGATATTGGAACATGCATTGATATCGGGCTTCAATTGCAAGAACTATACACTTGGGTATAAAAATACGGGAAATTTGGAGTTCAAGACGAAGCATTTCAAGAAGACTGTTGTGAAACGCGAATGAACTTGCTGCATGCATGCGTAATTCTCATTTTCGTTGCATGTGCAAGTAAAACACGTTATCAATAATTCTCATTTTCGTTGCATGTCTAAGGAAAACACGTTACCTTGAATTGGTTTTTTAAATAAATAATGAGAAAAGTTTTGTGTCTTAATCTGTGTGCAAAAGTTAAACATCAATTTTGCTGGAACAGAGGGAGTACAAGATTGGTCGTATTCCACTTGGACGTAATGATGCGGCTATTATTGTGAAGTCAGTGTCAGACGCCACAACTTCTTTGTGGAGGCCTACACCATCAGTTTTCACACTTGGTGAAGCTTTAGGGAACAAGATTGTCTGGCCTTTCGATAAGATCATTCTAGACAGTGATGTTGTATTTCCCCTTCTGAGAATGAGAATACAGGATCTTCAGTAATGTCTTTTTCCCATCACTTGTCGATTATCTAGCTGAACCTAAACACTATACCTACTCACTTATTATTTTTGCATCATGCCTTAGGCTAAAGATTCATCAACCGTTAAAATCATCATAATTGATTGGAATATGGCTGATTCTGGGGTTGGTGAGGGTCGATTGTGTTCAACAGACCGACAAGAACTTGTGAACAATATGCCTTTTGGTCCTTCTGCTGCAATTGTTAAGGTTGAGAAGGTGTTTAACAAAGCCGCGTATTTGTGGAGACCAAGTCCAGGAAAGTTTGTAATGGGAGATGTACTAAATGAGAATAATGCATGGCCACTTCATAGTATACAATATGTGAATTTATTTCCTCCACTGTATGAAACAGCATCAGCAGATAAAAGACCATCACCTCCACTGATAAATTTCTGCACTTTAACTTACATCCTATAAAAGACCATCGCATGAATGCTTGGTATTATTTTTGATTCTTGTAGAGCTTAAGTAACAGTACTGCTAGCACCAGCAAATCAACCAAGAAGAAATGCATCTTGTTAGTTTACAAGAACAAAAGAGAAAGAGTAGCAGAAGGAAGAGTCTGTTCCTCTAATCCTTCAGACATAGTCCATCATATGCCCCTAGGTCCAAATGCGAGCAAAGTATGGGTAGAAATTTCAAAGATTGGAGATGCTGCTGTGTGGAGACCAAACTCTGAAATTCAAACCATAGCCGATGCAGTAGGTAGCATTGTGGCTTGGCCTACTGATAAAATCATGTTTGTGTAAACATTATGTGGTTTTTTTTTAAGTACTGATAAAATCATGTTTGGCTTTGACATTGAAATGTAATTTCGGATTTTGGATTTTATCTAATATAAATTTCCTTTTGAATTTTAAATTTATGATATAATATTTGAATAAATATTTATTTGATTAGAAAATAATTTATGAATTGGAATTAAATGGAGAAATATTGCATAATTAAAAATGTCATAATTTATAAATATTGCAATTAACTAAATACTATTGCCTAATTGTATGTAACAAAATAAATATGCTATATAATAGTTATTTATATCAGAAACTAGTCGCTATTAAATAACTAAATATTGCAGCAGTTAAAGCAGTGTAATAAATGAAGTAATGATAGCACAACAAAAAAGAATTGATACCCTTGTAGCTATCTTTTGCGCTACCTTTTAAATCACAAATGGTTTGCTTTTTCCCTCTCAATGCGGTGGAGTATGATATTTTCACACCTAATTTTGTCTGAACAAGCTTCATGGTAACCTTAAAAGCTGGAGTTTCCAACAGTCCAGGAAAAGTATCATGAAGAAGAGCTGTTACTAATTCAGGGGTATATTTCCTCTTCCTCATCCTTGTAATACTCTTACTAATCCGGAAACAAGTATGCATATTGTTGTACTTTCTAATAGAGTAAATACTTGCATTCTGAATATTTGAAGCTCGTATACGTCAACCACAGTGTTCTTTAAAACAAGCCAAAACATACCGCTCCTTATCAGACTTTTTGATAACATAACTGAAACTGTTAGCAAATGCACCTTTGTCCACCACTTCCTGCAATGCTGCCATGCTTGGAAATTCTTGTCGTAAAGTCAAACCAATACCGTCTTCCCAATTCTTTTTTTAAACTGACTAGATTCTACAACAGTTGGAGGCTCAACATATTCATCACCCCTATCATGACAATCATCACGTGATCTAAACTCATGATCTAGAGTATCATTAATCTCCACGATTGCCCCATTTGGTTATGTTCCTTGTTCCTCCTATTCACCCGTCACGATGTCAGCATTATCTTTCATTTCATCCTCATTTGAATCCAATTCAGCATAGTTCTTACCAACAGAACTTTTATTGAGGAGCTCCACTCTCGACAGTTGCTCAGACAATTCTGGTGCAGTGATGACGTCCACATTCAAAAAAAATCTACGGTAATTTTCACCTGAAGATATATAGACACCGACATCCTCATCACTAATATAAACCTCTTTAGTTGGTGCCAACATCACTGCATTGTACTTCATTTCCAATTTAACCTTACTTGCATCTAATCCAAGCTTCGTACATATCCTACCTTCTAACATGGAGAGAGTTATACATAAACTTCTAATGTGCATATCCAAACACAATTTGCTTAATCTCAAATCTAATTAGAAATCCAAAACTTCAATTTTAAGCTCTATGCAGCTCGAGCAACATGCCTTTACTTTCTATCTTGACCCAGCTCGCCGGAGGAGAGGTTACAGCTACAATGGCGACTGAAAGAGAGAGAGTCCGACGATGAGAGGAGAGCGCTCGAGCTGAGAGAGAGAGAGAGAGAGAGACGACAGAGAGAGACGAGAGAGAGCGTTTTTTTTTTCTTTCCCGTTTTCAGTTTTTTTTTTTCTGAAACTAATTAATTTAAAAAGAGAAATGATCTCATAACTCCCTTTCTGCAAACAATAAATCTCTCAACTCCTCTTATTATCTCTATATCCCTTTCTCTGTTAATGAGATGTGTAGAGACCAATTTACCCCTCCTCCTTCTTTCTCTAATATTCATTTTAAAATTAAATACTTTTAGAAAAGAAAAAAAAATTGAAACAAAAAAAAAACAGAATCCCCCAAAACTCTCTCTCCTCTCCTCTCTCTCTCCTCTGAAGCTCGAGCTCACTCTCTCTACTCGCTCACTCATCGCTCTCTTGCCGGAATTCGCTCACAATTGTTGCCATATCCTTATCTCCGGCGAGCTTTGTCGACATAGAAAGAAAAGGTAAGTTTCTCGAGCTGAATGGAGCTTAAAATTGAAGATTAGAATTAAGAGATTTTGTCAATTAGATTTGAGATTAAGCAAATTGTGTTTGGATATGCACATTGGAAGTTTATGCATACTGATTGGGTTGAATAGATTTTTAAATGGGTAAGAAATGGATTCCAACAACTGAATCATAGTGAATTGTAGTTTTGAACCCGAAACCATTCGATTGAGAAAGAATGTCTCATAACTCCCTTTTTGCTTGAAGAAAATCTCATATCTCCCCTGAAAAAACAGAACCTATTTTTGATTTAATTTAAATGCGTAAATGAAGGATTTTACCAAGATATCCTATGAGAATTGTGATATTTACATAGTGAACCTGGATCTATTCGATCCAGACCCGACCCATTTATCTCAAATGGATAATTTTGCTGGATCTCTCATTTTTTAATTTGAAAACGAAAAAAAACAAAACTCACTCATTGAAATCTTTTCTCTTTCTCTTCGATTTCTCTTTCACTCAAAGAAAGAAACCGCTCTCTCCTCTCCTCTCTCGATTCTCTGTGGAAAACTCAGAGAAAACTCATCTCTTTCACTTCAATCTTCTCCCTTCTCTCTCAATTCTCAACAAGAACCCTAATTTTCTCTCTTTTCTCTCAGAATCGTTTCTCCTCCTTCTGTAACCCTAACCCTAATGCCGCCGAAAACAATGCCGCCTCTAAAGAAGAGGAAGAGAGGAGTTGGAACGAAGGAGAAGCCTGCACCGGCAACGAAGCCAATCGTTGCTGTCACGAAGGCAACGGCGGAGCCTCCGACGAAGACGGAGGAGCCGTCGCTGACAGAGCAAGATCCGGAGAATGTTGAGGAAGAAGAGAGTGAAGAAGAAGAGAAAGAAGAAGAAGAGAAAGAAGAAGAAGAGGAAGAGGAAGGGGAGGAAGAGGAAGAGGAGGAAGAGGAGAAAGAAGAAGAGGAGAATGTTGCCGGAGAAGAGTCCTCCGATGATAGTACTAGAAGCTTGGGGGAAGAGACCTCCGCCGATGAGAATATGGATGAGGAGACATCAACTGCAGTGGAAATTCCGGCGGCTATGGTAAGGATTTCGAGTCAATTCTCAGTATTTGAATGGTTTGAAACTGGTAGAACAGGATAATACTATGATTTGTGGAGAATACTGTCATTACTAGGATATAACTATGCGTTTTTGGGTCATACTGTCAATACTAGGAAACAACTAAGTGTATGTTTTCTGGATAATACTGTCATTACTAGGATATAACTATGCGTTTTTGGGTCATACTGTCAATACTAGGAAACAACTAAGTGTATGTTTTCTGGATAATACTGTCATTACTAGGATATAACTATGCGTTTTTGGGTCAAACTGTCAATACTAGGAAACAACTACGTGTATGATTTCTGGATAATACTGTCATTACTAGGATATAACTATGTGTATGATTCTATGTACCATCGGTAGTAATATGAATGAATGTCTGTTGCAGGAGATCGACGAGGAAACAGAAGCAGTACCACCGCTGAGTATGTATTTCCCGCCCTCGGAATATGTGAAGAAAATCAAGCTTTCAACTCGGTGCTATATTCACGAAGTGTTGACTACATTCGATAAGTTGGAGCCGCCGATGAGCAAGTCCGAGAGGTCATGGTTTGAGAACCATCCTAGTTTCCAACATATCTTCCACATGCCAAGAGACCCGAACCACCGACTTATGGGGATGTGGATGCTCCTTCTTCGCACGGCGCATTGAAAGGAAAAAAGAAGCGTGGTTCATCGTCAATGGCGTTCCAATCCGATATGGAATATTGGAACAAGCATTGATATCGGGCTTCAATTGCAAGAACTATAAACTTGGCTTTAAAAATACGGGGAATTTGGATTTCAAGAGGAAGCATTTCAAGGATACTGTTGTGAAACGCGAAGACGTGAGAGAGAAGCTCATAGGAATGGTACCGGAGGGTGAAAGATGAAAAGAAAGGTTGAGGATGATGGTCTTGTATTTCTTAAGCAGCATTATCATAGCGCCTATCAAGACCGGGGATAAGGCACCTCAAGTGGATGAATTTTGCCTCAAGGTGGTGAGTGATCTCACGTTCTGTAGGAATTTTCAGTGGGGGAGGTATTCTTTAGATTACATGTTAGGAACCATTTCACACACGGTGAATCATTTTAATGGTTCAGTCACCAACAACGAGAAGTACATATGGCCGGTTCCGGGTTTCTGTCTTCCGATGGAGGTTAGTTACAACTTATAGAGAATAGGTGATTGTTTGCAATACTGATAATACTGTGGAATACTATTTGTGATTTAAAATGGTTTTCTTATTCTGTAGCTTCTTGCATTCGAGGCAATCCCACAGTTGAGGGAAAAATTATTGAGGAAATTGCAGGAGCAGATCCGGGATGTCCTAGGATGTGCAAGGTGAAGTTCAAGAAGAACCATTTGAAAGGCTTTCCTCTTGATACCATTTATGCAGAATTGGGTACAACTCAGGTTAGTTGTCTTAAGATATACTGTTTCACAAATGATAGTTATTATATTTTCTTATAATAATCCATTCATACTGTTTATCTTTACAGGTCATTGATTCTATCGTCACACCTGGAATTGGGGAGCAAAAACTCATGAAAGCAATCACTGAAGAAGAAGACGACGTTGACGTGGCTGATATGGTGGTTGAAAGTTGGGAGAAGCGTCGTAAAGAGGGCCATCTAATCAGGTTTGATGAGCTCTACCAGCAGGATATTCAAGCCCTGCAGATCACCGCAGGTCCAAAGATTCCGGGTGCGGAGGATATTCCGGATCCCGAGTTTGGTTTCTGTGGTTGAGAGGATTGAAAACTTGGATAAGAAGATGGTAGACCAGCTGAATGAAATTATAATAATGATTTCTTATTTGGATAGAAGAGTTGAATCGTTGGAAGCATTCAAGGATGAGCAGAAAGCAAAGGAGGGAAAGGTACATATTGATAATTGCGTAATACTAAGTAACACTATCATAACTAGAGTATAATTGCGTAATACTGATATAACTTCGTTCAATTGCAGAATCAAGATGAGATGAACCAAGAGGAGGCTCGTGATCCGAAAGAGAAGGATCAAGAGGAGGATGTTGTTCAAGAGAAAGATGGTGATCAAGAGGAGGATGGTGTCCCGAAAGAGAAGGAGAAGGACCCGGAAGATGATGTCCCGAAAGAGAAGGAACAAGAGAAAGAGAAGGACCCAAAAGAGAAAGAGAAAGAGAAGGACCCGAAAGAGAAGGATGGAGGTCCTTCAAAACCCGTGGAAGCAAACGTCACAAGAAGGATCACTCGGAGAACCAAGAATTGAATTTGGTTGTTCTTGTTAGGATTTGAACTTGGTTGTACTTGTTAGGATTTGAATTTGGAATGTTTGGTTTTAGGATTTGAATTTGGAATGTTTGGTTTTAGGATTAGAATTTAGTATTCTTGTTTTAGGATTTCAATTTGGATATGAATTGGTTTTAGGATTTGAATTTGGAATGTTTGGTTTTAGGATTTCAATTTGCCTTGTGGAGATTTGAATTTGGTATGCCATTTTTTGGATTTCAATTTGGATATGAATTGGAATTTTATATGTTAGGATTTATCGAAAATACAAAGAATACAAGGGAAACTTAAGACTTAACGAAAATACAAAGAATACAAGGGAAAACTAAGACTTAACGATAATACAGAGAATACAAGAGAAAACTGTGAATACAATGGAATACTGAGAATACAATAGAAAACTAAGAATTGACGATAATACAGAGAATACAAGGGAAAACTAGATAACCATAATACTGGGAGTACTAGAGAATACTCAATAAAAGTCTTACAAAACAAAGGCAGAAATTAAGTTCACACAAACCCATTAATTCCTCACTCTCCACAACAAATCCTCCACAAAGTCCCCATCTTTTTCTGGATCTCATCCAACTCCGAACGCATTTGTTGGTTATAGTACTCCAAGCTTTGAATCTTTTGGTGATGGTTATCAACTTGCTCTCTTAACCTATTCACCTCTTCTACCATAGCTTTATCCCAAAGTTTTCGAATGTGTAACCCATCATTCTACAAAATATGAATTCTAACAAGCTTAATGAATTATTCTAAAACAAGATTGATGATATCTTCAATTTACCTTATAATTGGTGCATTCATAGTATCTTTTTCCTTTGTCACCATCTTTCTCAGAGATTATGTCAAGGATGCGTCCACCACAAGGACAAATTGGCGGAATTCCCTCCATCATTGCCACTTCTTCTAGTTGTTGCATTATCCTCTTTGCGCTCTTCATCTCACCATACCATGGGTCACTCTCACACAATCGATCCATAGCTGATTGAAGGAATTTTGAGAGAGAGAGAATGGAGAAATGATTTTGAGATCGAGAGAGAGAGAGAATTTTGAGACGGAGAGAGAGAATGATTTGAAGAGAGAGAGAGAATTTCGAGTGAGAGAGAGAAGAGATATTTGTTTCGTTTTGGGGGGAATTTGGTTTTGGTGGGAAATTTTAATGGATTTGGGGGGAAAATTGAAATTGGAGGGAAATCGAATTTTTTGGAGAATAAGGTGATTTCCACGTGGGCGCCATAATTTAGACATGTGCGCCGTTTTTTTAGATTTAGTTGTACCCTAGTTATTGGTTGTACAAAATGTCCACGTAGTTGTATTTTTTGTGTTTTCCAGTTTAGACAGTTTTTCATATCATTCAAAATGATTTATCTAGTTGTTCAGTTGAGAGAAATCTATCACTATTAAATTCTAAAGGTTTAGCGCACTCACATGTTAACAATATATAAAATTGCAAAATGTCAATCCTAAGTTGGAGTTTATATCAAAAGTGAGCTTAAAAGTACAAGGAATATGTAGGATAAAGTCTATTAACATGCACTACAAGAAAAACAATTATTAATAGCACTTGAAGATAACAGTTAATGTGTTTCTGCTATAATTGACTTATGCCTGATTTTTATATAGCGTTTCTAAAATATAAACGCTATGATAGGTTGGACGGTAAAATTTACTGTGGCCTTGGTTAATTTTTTTTTCTCGAATTTCTCTTTAATAGCATATACGAATTGTAAAACGTCATCATAGGTTAAACCGCGAAATAAAATTTCATTACCGCCTACAAAGATACCAAATTAATTTTAGATATATATTTTTTATTTATGTCTCCAACTTTTGACCTAAAAACACTTAAACGATTGTTCTTCCTTCTCTATCTTATTTCACTTTCCCTTCTTCACCTAAACAATTAAAAGTTTGCTCAAATCCCTGGTCATCTCCGACGATCCTCTTTCGAAAATTTGATTCACACACACACCATCCATGTCACCGTCTAACCTCCTCCTTCTCCATCGTCACCACTTCTTCAGATCTAAATCCAGAAGCGTACGTTTAGGATTCTTCTTTTCTCTCAAGAATCCCTTCTCCTGCAATCCGCCTTGAGACCCATCAAAACTCTGGATTATGTGTTCTATGTCACTCATCTCTAAGGGTTTCGAAGCTCGCCTCTTCTTCGTAGGAAAATTTTCGTATCTCTTGCTTTGATTCTCTTTGGTATAACTCTATTCTCTTAGATCTGTGACGCTTTCTTATTTTATTCCTTCTAAATCATTGTTATTCTTGTTTATTCGATCTATTTCCATTTGTTTCTTAGGTCTGTAAGCTAAATAAGAGTTTTAGACTTGTAGATCTGATTGTTCTGTTGAAAAATGATTGTATATGCTTACTTCTATTCCGATTGAATGTTTAGAGCTTATTGTCTAATCTTATTGCTTCTTTTAATGTCTTTACCAGTTATGGCTCACCGCTTCTAGATTGAACTCAATGTGTTCGACGAAATGACTGACTGAGATTTAAATTTCTCATATTTGACTTTGTGTTTGTTTTTGTCAAAATGACATAAATCTTTTTCTAACCAATAATTTTTTATTTTGCACTGTGTTAATCAAGGTTTATCTAATGGTGGTTTTTTCATTGTCATCCTTTGGAGAAATTCGAGAAATGCAAACCTTATGTAGCATGTAAGTAACTTCTGCATATTGGTATTGTTTTTTGCGTTAATCTCTTTCATGAAAGTTGAAGAGTGTAAAAGCTGAAAAGCATTTCAATGGTCAGAGAAAATGTTTTTTTGTTAGACTTAATTAACGCAATTGTAATGTTTCAAACTTTGAGTGTCATATTGTTAATTTATTATGTTTCATCTTATGCTTTTGAGGTCGTCCATGAAATGCAGGAGGACTAAGCTTTACATTTTCAAACTTTTTAAGTGAAGTATGAAGACAAGTGTCGAGTGAAGCTGGAGAATTTGAAGTGATTAGAAGTCATGGTCAAGATGGAACCTAGAGAATTTCAAGTGATTACAAGTCATGGTAGATGAAACCGTGTAAAATTTACAAGAGTTACTAGGATATTTAAAGTTCTTGTAATATTATGAGAAAACCATTTCCTTCTATATTATTATTACTATTATCGATTTTGACTTAAAATTAAAATTAGAGTTTTCAGAATATAAATTCAAAATTAAAAGTTCATTTTAATATTCAAAATTCAAAATCTAATAATAACATTAATAGCAAAATCTAATTGCTATTATTAAATATATTATTGCAAGGAATAAAGTGCTATATTTGATAAAGAAACTATAGCAACGCCAAAAACTGCTATATTATGTCTTTGACCTATAATGACGGGCGATGATAGAGCGCTTCTTAAAACGCTATAGTATCGTTATATAGCGTTATTCGGACGCTACAGATGGTTAATATTCTTGTAGTGATGTATTTTGACCAAATATTTTTCCTCTTTATTTAATTCGTTTAAATTAATTTTTAAGAGTTCTTTATCTCTTTACAGTTTATTTAATATTTGATGTTTCAAACAAACATAAATTCGAATTTTCATATCTTTCATAGTTATTCTTGTATTCCCAGTATTATCGTCAGATCATAGCATTCCCTTGTATTCTTAGTATTATCGTCAAATAATAGTGTTACCCAGTATTCTCAGTATTATCGTCAAATCATAGTTTTCACCTGTATTCTTAGTATTATCGTTAAACTTGAATTCCGAGTGAAATAAAATATAGTTTTACAGAACGAAAGTGTAGTGTTACATAGTTGCACACAACGCGAATAAGGTTTACATGATTAAAATCAAATACTACGGGTGCCAAATAACAACCATTGCAGAGACTGTATCGGCCTCCTTTTGTTCTGAGTCCTTTGACGTTTTGGACGTCTTTCTCCTGTGGATGGAATCCTAAGCTATATAACGATACTATATAGCTTAAGATGGAATCCTCTTGTTCTACCCTTCTTCTTTTTCCGAGGCAGAGGTAATACCTTCAACGCTTTGATGTCATCCGGGATATCCCACTGTGATCTATCCGGGACTAAATAAATAGTCCTATAATACGCCAATACCCACAATTCCGCCCAATAATACTTAGAAACCAATTCATGTAATTCCATACCTCGAGTTCTTGTTGTATCGCTATCGAATGCAATGAAAGCGGCTAATGCGTGAATACATGGATACTTTTGGATATCAAACACCTTACAACTGCAAGTTTTGAAGTGCAAGTTGACCAAATATTCGTTCCCTTCAACTCCCCGGACATTGTACTCGAGCCGGAATGTGTTTAGCTCTGTCACTTTTAGTTTCTCAGCATCCACCCATAAATCATGCAAGTAGTTCTCCACTAAAGGCACAAACTTATTATCAACAGATCCTGAAGCGGCATCTTTGCGATGTTCATTAAACCAAACAGAAATTTTGGCCATGATCGCATCTAGCATGGGTATTAAAGAATACTTCCTTGCATTGAGAAAAATAGAATTCAACGATTCCACACAGTTGCTGGTGTCCAAATTGTATCGTTCCCCCGGAAAACAACACCTAGCCCATTTTTCTTTCACGGTTGAATCCTCCAAATAATTCTCCGCGGTAGGATATCTCACCTTGAAGACTCTATACTCCATCTCAAATTCTGACAAGGTATAAATCCGACTTAACTCCATGAATCTCCAAGCGAGTACGTCTCTGTTGATGTTAGTGGAATGAGCTTTGACATTTTGGGATAAATGCCAAACACAATACCCGTGATGAGCCGCAGTATACGCATTACGTATGCCCTTGATGAGGCTTGAATTTCAGTCACTCATAAATACCAATTTTGGAGTATCGGGTACAACACTTAGCAGCTTCTCAAAGAACCATCCCCAACTAGCATCATTTTCACCGTCGAGTACGCCAACCGCTATGATATAATGATGACGATTTGGAAGACTAGAACACCACCATATCCGTTCTTCAAATGTGTTGCATCCACAATTATCACTTTCCTCATCGCTTGAAAGCCTTCAATGCTAGCTCCCAAAGCTATGAATAGGTATTGGAATCTCCCGCTCTCATCCAACTTCATATATGGTATTGTACCATCATTTACCTTCTTCAACATGTATAAATAACAATTGATATCCTTGTAGCTATCTTCCGCGCTACCTTTTAAATCACAAACGGCTTGTCTTTTCCCTCTCAATGCGGTGGAGTATGATACCTTCACACCTAATTTAGTCTGAACAAGCTCCATGATAACCTTAGGAGGTGGAGTTTCCAACAGTCCAGGAAACGTATCATGAAGAAGAGTTGCTACTAATTCAGGGGTACCTTTCCTCTTCCTCATCCTTGTACTACTCTTACTAATCCGGGTACAACTATGCATTTTGTTGTACCTTCTAATAGAGTAAATACTTGTATCTTGAAGACATGAAGCCCATATACGCCAGTCACAATTCGCTTTTGAACACTTTAGAACATACCGCTCCTTATCAGACTTTTTAATAACATAACCAAAACTGTTAGCAAATGCACCTTTGTCCACCACTTCCTGCATTGCTGCCCTACTTGGAAATTCTTGTCGCAAAGTCAAACCGATACCGTCTTCCCATTCTTTCTTAAACTGACTAGATTCTACATGTTTCAATTGAAAAATATGTGTAGTATGACTTAGTTGCACTAGTATTAACCATTTACATGTAGTATTTATTTGGTATAGTAGTATTACCCATTTTTATGTAGTATTTATTTGGTACAGTAGTATTACCCATTTTCATGAAGTATTATTAGTTATACATGTATTATACAGATAGGTGTAGTATGACTAGTTATACTTGTGTTACCCAGAATTGTAGTATAACTAGTACATTTGACAGAGTTTTTGTATTGTTGTCGTATGATACAATGGTGGAGAAGGTGATCATATATTTTAGATGAAAAGATTGAACGTACAGCTTGATGATGAATGGGAAATAACTCTCTCCATGTTAGAAAGTAGGATTTGCTCGAACCTTGGATTATATGAAAGTAAGGTTAAATTGCAAATGAAGTACAATGCAGTGATGTTGGGACCAACTCAAGAGATACACATTAGTGATGATGAGGATGTCGGTGTCTATATATTTTCAGGTGAAATGGTTAGTAGATATCCTTTGACTGTTGACGTCATCACTCCACCAGAATTGGCCGAGAAACTGTCGAGAGTGGAGGTCATCAATAAAAGTTCTCTTGGTAAGAACTATGCTGATTTGGGTTCAAATGAAGATGAAATGAGAGATAATGCAACCATTGTGATAGGTGATATGTCTATAATTTGCATGTTTTCAATGTCCATTCATCATCGTTTCGAGTCCAGTTTCGTATCATTCATCATTGTTTTATATCATTTCTCATCATTCTTGCATACTTTGCATGATTAGGATAGCTTTGCATACATATTGCATTTCTGAGTTGTTTTCAGGTGATTTGGAGCTTTTAGCGAGCAAATTGGAAGAAACGAGCTAGAACCAGAAGATATACTCGACCACCAGGTCGTGTGCATCCATCGCCATACTCGACCCCCTGGTCGAGTGACTTTGGAGCCATTCTTCCCAGCTACTCGACCCCCAGGTCGAGTATCCTCAGCTCAGGCCACTCGATGACGCCACTCGACCCCCTGGTCGAGTATCACTTTGCTACACCACCTGACCACACTCGGCCGTTCACTCTACCACGTTACTCTACCCCCTGGTCGAGTATCATCACTCACCACCAACACCATCACTCGACCGGACACTCGATCACATCTTCATGGTCTACTCAAATCCGCACTCAACCAGACAAGCTGAGCACAAGGAAGAGAAGACGAAGTGTTTGGGAGCGGCCTGGACCTCCATCGGATCACGAAGCCCATCTCGGCCCATTATCACTCTATGGGCCGGGCGATTAGGTTATTGGCCCATCACTACTATCATTTTATTTCGTTTTGTATAAATAGATGTCTTAGGGTTCTGTCTTGAGACATCCAGTTGACATTGAGTTATTGCTTCAGTTTTATTTTCTGTTTTACTCTGTTGCGCCGCTTTTGCTTCTGCAACCTGTAATTCGAGATTTTTCCAAGTTATTCAGATTCCGCATTTGATTTCATCTTTCATCTTGTTTCTCTACTCTTTATCTCTTTACTTATACAATATTATCATTTATCTGCGTTTATGTCTTTGAGCATGTTGTCTGAGTAGTGACTTAGAATTCTTAAGGATGAGATAGAGTAGTTGTGGAATCCGTAGTCTGTAGAATGATTAAGTTTTATAATTGATTGAATCCCTTCAGTATTAGTTGTGTTTACTGCTTATTTCTTTCTGATCAACTGGAATTCGATCCCAAGCATTCCCGCACCCAGAAGGTGTTCGATTGAATGCTTGATCCACTAGTTCCTGAGATATTCGTCTCTATCCCAAGGGATTGGCCGTTTAGAGCGTTTATTGACTTTATCAGTCTGTTCTTATTGCCGGCATAGTTAGATTCCGTTAATGGGAATTAGTCTGGGCTAGCTTTGCTTGAGGATTTCTATCACGGGAGTGAATTGATCTGCTGTTGAACCTGTTGTCTAGGATAGCTTGATTGCGCTTGTTAACCAATCGAATAGGCTAGGATACCACTTTATTCGATTACCCCATCCTTAGGAATTTCTCGTCTATCTGATTTCTCTGTTTTATCGTTATCGCTTAATCGTTCTCATTGCTTGTTTCTACGTTTTTGCAATTACTCGATCAACTTACTCGACCACACCCAGTGTCTGGCAACAGACTGTGCAGTCGAGTACGGTTGTCTCATTTCCTGTCTGTTACTCGACCAGTATACTCGACCACACCCAGTGTCTGGCAACAGACTCAGTCGAGTATATCTGTTTCATATCCTGCCTGTTACTCGACCACATCCTACTTCGGGCATCAGCCTGTTGTGGTCGAGTGATTTTAGTAATTCTGTTATTGTTTCTGTTTTCTGCATGTTCACTTAGGACTGTTAGAAACCCCAATATTGTTATTGCTTGGCTTGACTTTGTGACTTCTGATCACATCTCATCTGTTTGCATCACACCCATTTGGATTGACACCTAAAATACTACAACGACATGATTGGTGTTTTAGGATTAATTGACTAAAAACCTATTATCAATAGGCGAATTGGAGGGACATTGAACAAAAGAAAATGAGGCAATAGTGGAGGTTGATGATACTAAGATCATGAGATTGGATCACGTGAAGATAGGGATGATGATGATAGGGGTGATGAATACGTTGAGCCACCGCCTGTTGTCGAATCTAGTTAGTTTAAGAAAGAATGGGAAGACGGTATCGGTTTGACTTTGCGACAAGAATTTCCAAGCAGGGCAGCATTGCAGGAAGTGGTGAACAAAGGTGCATTTGCTAACAATTTTGGTTATGTTATTAAAAAGTCTGATAAGGAGCGGTATATCCTAAAGTGTTCAAAAGTAAATTGTGACTAGTGTATACGGGCTTCATGTATTCAAGATACAAATATTTACTCTATTAGAAGGTACAACAAGATGCATAGTTGTACCCGGATTAGTAAGAGTAGTACAAGGATGAGGAAGAGGAAATGTACCCCTGAATTAGTAGCAGCTCTTCTTCATGATACTTTTTGTGGACTGTTGGAAATTAAAGCCTCATCAAGTGCATACGTAATGTGTATTCTGCGACTCATCACGGGTATTGTGTTTGGCATTTATCCCAAAATGTCAAAGGTCTTGCCACTAACATCAATAGAGACGTACTTGCTTGGAAATTCATGGAGTTAAGTCGGATTTATACCATGTCAGAATTTGAGAGGGAGTATAGAGTATTTAAGGTGAGATATCCTACCGTGGCTTATTATTTGGAGGATACAACCGTGAAAGAAAAATGGGCTAGGTGTTGTTTCCCGGGGGAACGATACAATTTGGACACTAGCAACTGTGTGGAATCGTTGAATTCTGTTTTTCTCAATGCAAGGAACTATTCTTTACTACCCATGCTAGATGCGATCATGGCCAAAATTTCTGTTTGGTTTAATGAACATCGCAAAGATGCCGCTTCAGGATCTAATGATAATAAGTTTGTGCCTTTAGTGGAGAACTACTTGCATGATTTATGGGTTTATGCTGAGAAACTAAAAGTGACAGAGCTAAACACATTCCGGCTCGAGTACAATGTCCGGGGAGTAGAAGGGAACGAATATTTGGTAAACTTGCACTTGAAAACTTGCAGTTGCAAGGTGTTTAATATCCAAAAGTATCCATTTATTCACGCGTTAGCCGCTTTCATTGCATTCGAAAGCGATACAACAAGGACTCGAGGTATGGAATTACATGAATTGGTTTCAAAGTATTATTGGGCGGAATTGTGGGTATTGGCGTATTATAGGACTATTTATTTAGTCCCGGATAGATCACAGTGGGATATCCCGGATGACATCAAAGCGTTGAAGGTATTACCTCTGCCTCGAAAAATGAAGAAGGGTAGAACAAAAGTGCTTAGGTTTCCATCCACCGGAGAAAGACGTCCCAAACGTCAAAGGACTGAAAACAAAAGGAGGCCGAGGAAGCCGCTGCAATGGTTGTTATTTGGCACCCATAGTATTTGATTTTAATCATTGTAAATCTTATTCGCGTTGTGCAACTATGTAACACTAGACTTTCTTTCTGTAAAACTATATTTTATTTCACTGGAAATTCAAGTTTAACGATAATACTGCGAATACAGGAGAAAACTATGATTTGACGATAATACTGAGAATACAGGGTAACACTATGATTTGACGATAATACTAAGAATACAGGGGAATACTATGATTTGACGATAATACTGAGAATACAAGTGACTACTATTACTTTGACGATAATACTGGGAATACAAGTATAACTATTGAAGGATATTAAAATTCGAATTTATGTTTGTTTGAAACATCAAATATTAAATAGACTATGAAGAGATGAAGAACTCTTAAAAATTAATTTAAACGAATTAAATAAAGGAAAAAAATATTTGGTCAAAATACATGTTAATAGACTCTATCCTACATATTCTTATACATTTAAGCTCACTTTTGATATAAACTCCAACTTAGGATTGAAATTTTGCAATTTTATATATTGTTAACATGTGAGTGCGCTAAACCTTTAGAATTTAATAGTGATAGATTTCTCTCAACTGAACAACTAGATAAATCATTTTGAATGATATGAAAAACTGTCTAAACTGGAAAACACAAAAAATACAACTACGTGGACATTTTGTACAACCAATAACTAGGGTACAACTAAATCTAAAAAAACGGCGCACATGTCTAAATTATGGCGCCCACATGGAAATCACCTTTACCTCCAAAAATTAACTTTCTCTCCAATTTCAATTTCGTCCCAAAACCAAACAAATATCTTCTCTCTCTCTTGAAATTCACTCTCTCTCTCTCTCTCTCTCTCTCTCTCTCTCTCTCTCTCTCTCTCTCTCTCTCTCTCTCTCTCTCTCTCTCTCTCTCTCTCTCTCTCTCTCTCTCTCTCGATCTCAAATCATTCTCTCTCTCTCGAAATTCCTTCAATCAGCTATGACCCATGGTATGGTGAGATGAAGAGCGCTAAGAGGATAATGCAACAACTAGAAGAAGTCACAATGATGGAGGGAATTCCGGCAATTTGTCCTTGTGGTGGACGCATCCTTAACATAATCTCTGAGAAAGATGGTGACAAAGGAAAAAGATACTATGAATGCACCGATTATAAGGTAAATTGAAGATATCATCAATTTTGTTTTAGAATAATTGATTAAGCAATAAGAATTCATGTTTTGTAGAATGATGGGTTACACATTCGAAAACTTTGGGATAAAGCTATGGTAGAAGAGGTGAATAGGTTAAGAGAGCAAGTTGATAACCATCACCAAAAGATTCAAAGCTTGGAGTACTCTAACCAAGAAATGCGTTCGGAGTTGGATGAGATCCAAAAAAAGATGGGGACTTTGTGGAGAGTTTGTTGTGGAGAGTGAGGAATTATTGGGTTTGTGTGAACTTAATTTCTGCCTTTGTTTTGTAAGACTTTTATTGAGTATTCTCTAGTACTCCCAGTATTATGGATATCTAGTTTTCCATTGTATTCTCAGTATTCCATTGTATTCTCAGTTTTCCCTTGTATTCTCGGTATTATCGTTAAATCTTAGTTTTCCATTGTATTCTCAGTATTCCATTGTATTCTCAGTTTTCCCTTGTATTCTTGGTATTATCGTTAAATCTTAGTTTTCCCTTATATTATCTGTATTATCGTTAAGTCTTAGTTTTCCCTTGTATTCTTTGTATTATTGTTAAATCTTAGTTTTCCCTTGTATTTTGTGTATTATCATTAAATCCTAACATATCAAATTCCAATTCATATCCAAATTGAAATCCAAAAAAAAGCATACCAAATTCAAATCCAAACAAGGCAAATTGAAATCCTAAAACCAAGAATACCAAATTCTAATCCTAAAACCAAACATTCCAAATTCAAATTCTAAAACCAAACATTCCAAATTCAAATCCTAACAAGTACAACCAAGTTCAAATCCTAACAAGAACAACCAAATTCAATTCTTGGTTCTCCGAGTGATCCTTCTTGTGACGTTTGCTTCCACGGGTTTTGAAGGATCTCCATCCTTCTCTTTCGGGTCCTTCTCTTTCTCTTTCGGGTCCTTCTCTTTCTCTTGATCCTTCTCTTTCGGGACATCATCTTTCTCTTGATCCTTCTCTTTCGGGACACCATCCTCCTCTTGATCACCATCTTTCTCTTGAACAACATCCTCCTCTTGATCCTTCTCTTTCGGATCACCAGCCTCCTCTTGGTCCATCTCATCTTGATTCTGCAATTGAACGAAGTTATATTAGTATTACGCAATTATACTCTAGTTATCACAGTGTTACTCAGTATTACGCAATTATCAATACGTACCTTTCCCTCCTCTGCTTTCTGCTCATCCTTGAATGCTTCCAACGATTCAACTCTTTTATCCAAATCAGAAATCATTGTTATAATTTCATTCAGCTGGTCTACCATCTTCTTATCCAAGTTTTCAATCATCTCAACCACAGAAACCAAACTCGGGAGTTTTTGTCCACCTACTGCGGGAATATCCTCCGCACCCGCAATCTTTGGACCTGCGGTGATCTGCAGGGCTTGAATATCATGCTGGTAGAGCTCATCAAACCTGATTACACGGCCCACTTTACGACGCTTCTCCCAATTTTCAACCACCATATAAGCCACGTCAACATCGTCTTCTTCTTCAGTGATTTCTTTCATTAGTTTGTGCTCCTTAATTCCAGGTGTGACGATAGAATCAATGACCTGTAAAGATCAACATTATGAATGGATTATTATAACAAAATAGAATAACATTCGTTTGTGAAACAGTATATCTAAGACAACTAACCTGAGTTGTACCCAATTCTACAAAAATGGTATCAAGAGAAAAGCCTTTCAAATGGTTCTTCTTGAACCTCACCTTACACATCCTAGGACATCCCAGATCTTTTCCTGCAATGTCCTCAATAAATCTTTCCCTCAACTGTGGGATAGCCTCGAATGCAAGAAGCTACGGAATAAGAAAACAATTTTAAATAACAAATAGTATTCCGCAATATTATCAGTATTGCAAACAATCACCTATTCTCTATAAGTTGTAACTAACCTCCATCGGAAGACAGAAACCCGGAACCGACCATATGTACTTTTCGTTGTTGGTGACTGAACCATTAAAATGATTCACCGTGTGTGAGATGGTTCCTAACATGTAATCGAAAGAAAACCTCCCCCACTGAAAATTCCTATAGAAAGTGAGATCACTCACAGCCTTGAGACAAAATTCATCCACTTGAGGTGCCTTATCCCCGGTCTTGATAGGCGCTATGATAATACTGCTTAAGAAATACAAGACCATCATCCTCAACCTTTCTTTTGATCTTTCACCCGTCGGTACCATTCCTATGAGCTTCTCTCTCACGTCTTCGCGTTTCACAACAATATCCTTGAAATGCTTCTTCTTGAAATCCAAATTCCCCGTAATTTTATAGCCAAGTGTATAGTTCTTGCAATTGAAGCCCGATATCAATGCGTGTTCCAATATACCATATCGGATTGGAACGCCATTGACGATGAACCACGCTTCTTTCTTCCTTTCAATGCGCGTCGTGCGAAGAAAGAGCATCCACATCCCCATAAGTCGATGGTTTGGGTCTCTTGGCATGTGGAAGATGTGTTGAAAAATCGGATGGTTCTCAAACCATGCCCTCTCGGACTTGCTCATCGCCGGCTCCAACTTATCGAATGTAGTCAACACTTCGTGAATATAGCACCGAGTTGAAAGCTTGATTTTTTTCACATATTCCGAGGGCGGGAAATACATACTCAGCGGTGGTATTGCTTCTGTTTCCTCGTCGATCTACTGCAACAGACATTCATTCATATTACTACCAATGTTACATAGAATCATACACATAGTTTTATCCTAGTAATAACAGTATTATCCAGAAATCATACACGTAGTTGTTTCCTAGTATTGACAGTATGACCCAAAAATGCATAGTTATATCCTAGTAATGACAGTATTATCCATAAATCATACACGTAGTTGTTTCCTAGTATTGACAGTATGACCCAAAAATGCATAGTTATATCCTAGTAATGACAGTATTATCCAGAAATCATACATGTAGTTGTTTCCTAGTATTGACAGTATGACCCAAAAACGCATAGTTATATCCTAGTAATAACAGTATTATCCAGAAATCATACACGTAGTTGTTTCCTAGTATTGATAGTATTCTCCACAAATCATAGTATTACCCTGTTCTACCAGTTTTACACCATTCAAATACTTGAGAAATCCTTACCATAGCCGCTGGAATTTCCACTACAGTCTCATCGTCCATATTCTCATCGGAGGAGGTCTCTTCCCCCAAGCTTCTACTACTATCATCTGAGGACTCTTCTCCGGCAACATTCTCCTCTTCTTCTTTCTCCTCTTCCTCTTTCTCTTCTTCTTCTTTCTCTTCTTCTTCTTTCTCTTCTTCTTCACTCTCTTCTTTTTCACTCTCTTCTTCCTCATCATTGTTGTCAGACTTCTCTCCTTCTTCCACTACGGTCAGGACCAGATTTTGCTCTGTCGTTGATGGCTCCTCTGTCGTCGTCGGAGGCTCCATCGTTGCCTTCGTGACAGCAACGATTGGCTTCGTTCCCGGCGGAGGCTCCTCCGTCGTTGAATTCTCCTTCGTTCCAACTCCTCTCTTCCTCTTCTTTAGAAGCGGCATTGTTTTCGGCGGCATAAGGGTTAGGGTTAAAGAAGGAGAAGAAAAGATTCTGAGTAAAAAGAGAGAGAATTAGGGTTCTTGTTGAGAATTTGAGTAAGAGAGAAGGGAGAGGATTGAAAGAGATCGAGAGCGGTTTCTTTGAGTGAAAGAGAAATCAAAAAGATTTTTCAAGTTTAGAGAGTTGAGTTTCGTTTTCAAAAGAAAGAATGAGAGATCTAGCAAACTTATCCGTTTGGGATAAATGGGTCGGGTCTGGATCGAATAGATCCAGGTTCAGTGTATAAATGTTTGATTTCGATTAGTGTATCTTGGTAAAATCATAACTTTACGCATTTAAATTAAATAAAAAATAGCTTCTGTTTTTTCAGGGGAGATATGAGATTTTCTCTTGACAAAAAGGGAGTTTCCAGCCATTTTCTCATTTAAAAATCAATAATAAGAAAGAGGAAGAGAGGGTAAAATCGTCAACACACATATCACTTATTCAGTAGGGGATATGGAGATTAAAACAGGATATAAGAGGTGTACTATTGACGAAAAGGGAGTTCTGAGATCATTTCTTCATGAGTATTATATCCAGAAAATTCACAATGAATCCTCCATTTTTTCTTCCAAACTCCAAATGTTCTCTCAATCACAGAACGTAAAGATGCATGACATCGATTAAACAGTTCATGCCTATTTCTAGGAGGAGGACCATTTTTAAATTGTGAGGTATGATACTGAATATTCCTATTTCGTGAAAATTTATACGGAGCAAGAAAATCTTGTTTTTTTGGATAGCCAGAATCAACTACATAATAGTTGTCTGTTGGATGCAAAGGAAATTCAGAATCATTGTGTTGCTCCATTGTGAATCAACTACATAATAGTTGTCTGTTATATCGTTACAAAATCTTAGTGCTTCATTCCATACATGTTCAAATCACATATTACCATAACATTGAATAATGTTCTACCATGTCGATCCCAATACATTCTTTGTAATTCAGGTTTCACCTTAACACAAACATGAACTACATCCATTGCTCCAACAAATCCACTAAAATATTGCCAATATCTTTAGTCTAGTTGCAATCGTTCAGGAATTTGGCGTAGTTCTTGCCTTGTTGGAGTCTTTATATAATCACAAGCAAGTAACTCTGTCGCTATTAGAACCTCAAAAAATTTCCTTTTAACTGTCTCTTGATTTTGTCCAAATCGCAATCTAATATCTCTTTAAACTTCATTGTAACCACATATCCGTAGAAACATTGCCACCCTCTCTTCGATGTTGTTTGTGAACCATAATTCAGTTATAATGTTTCACTTAATGTTCTAAAACAACTAAGAGACATTCGTAATAACTGTAAACAAGCAACATCATCTTCTTGTAGACGATGCCAAATGTTGTGCCATCCCAAACCGCCATCTGTTTGAAATGGTCCTCGTTGAAAATACTGATTGTAGTAACTCAATGCTGGCTGAATTATCAAATCTTTAAATTGCTCGTTTTCCAAATTCCACAACTCAATTCTGTCCTCGTAACTTAGAAATTGGATTCCTCGTGATCTCAGCTGGCATATACGAAAAACCTAAAATTTTGTAAACACAAGATAAAAGAAATTTAGATCACTATAAAAATTTAAAACCACTAATCATTAATACAATACGTAAAAATTATCATAAAACATAAAACAAAACATGACATCCTGACTAATAACAAAACACATGCCTATTAAACTAATCTTCTTCTCCTGAATCATTTGGATGAGTTTCATTTAAATTAGATCCTCGTTTTCTTCCCCAAATATTGAATAATCCTCACGCTCTACGTGTTCATGGTATTTGCTCTGCTGAAGAAGTATGAGCTGGTATTCTTTCACAATCTATGTGTTGAATATTTGGTGCGATTTCATCTTCAGTTCCAATTGAAAATCCACATTGAACATTTGCTGGAGAAGCCCATTTGTGAAGAATTCGGTGAAGAGGCCCAATTTGAAACATTTGAGGATGAACCCCATTGTTGATAAGTACTCTAATTTGGACCATTTGACGAAGAACCCCATTGTGGCCTATTTGGAGGTGTACTCTGATATGAGTCAAATTATCCTAATGACTACTCTCTCAAATAAAGAGGTTGTTATAGCACTTAGGGATCGAATTCCACAAAGTTGTCGGATCACACAGTAGATTAACAGTTTCGAATAAAGCTAAACAGAGAATGTAATAAAAGTAAAAGACAAGACAAGAAATAAAAGAGATTGTAGATTCAGATGATTAAGATGTTGGGTTTAGGGAAATCCTCAGGAAATATCAGAATAGTATATCTAGCAGTAAATTAGGATTATTATCGAACCACTCTAGAACACAAATCACTAATATAAAGTAACCGGTGGTGTTCCGCGAAACTCACTATGCTCAATAGTTTTGATCCTAACTCTCTTGTAAATCCCTAGAACTAAGCAAGCATTATAATCAGGTTTGATAAGTTCACCTAAGTAATGGACGCTAGCACGCATCTAAATACTAGGCTCATCTAGGATAGTTCCAGTAATAGATACCTATGGTGGGCATACCTATTATCCTAAAATCAAGTTCTAGTTAGTTACTCTTAAACTAGCATTAAGAACAATCAAAGATGAAGAATTCTAAATATATTATCCTAACAGGGTTTCCGATCTACTAATTCATCCAAATCCCTTATGTGAATCCCTAAACCCAACAAGAGAACTACTCAAGCATGATCATAGAAGAACAAAACATGATTGAATAAGAAATCAATCATAAAATTAAGAAGAGAAAAGAGTTTAGAAGAATCTTCTCTAAAGGGAGTCTCCACAGGGTTTTGCTCCCTAGTATATAAGATTTAATAAGAGTTAGGTCTAAACATTGACCATAAAAATCAATACATAAGTCCTAAAAACGTCTGGGCCTTCTTTGGATATATGGGAGAGTTCTGGGCCGAATTTGGAAATCTTCAAAACACGAATAAGTTGCGCAATTGAATTGCCTTCAGGTATTGGTGTCGCTCGACACCAGGGGTTGTGTCCATCGATACCTACGTCAATTTCTGTCTCTGAATTGTTTCTACTGCTTAAGTGGTCTTTAGCTTAAGGTGACTTTGTTGCTCCAGAATACTCCATAATCTCCAAATGCATCCCAAACATGTAAAGACCTGAAAAGAGTAGAAAAGACTCTAAAAAAAACAAAAGGACTTTAAAAACTATACCTTAATCATAGCTAAAAGCAGTGAATATCGAGGTATATCAACTCCCCCAGACTTAGCTTTTGCTTGCCCTCAAGCAAAACACAAATGCCGAACCCGTGAAAGAGGTTTGAAAACACAGAAACTCCCAATCTCTCTAGCTTATTACCTTGATCAAACAAACCCAATCCATGCACTAAACAGCTCAAGTCGAATCCTGACCACTATGTAATTCTCTGCTAGCCCACACAACATCCTAGATTCCATACCAAAGCACTCAACTATATCCATTAGGCTCTCATCGCTGGGTCTCATCAATCAATTTAATGTTTAAGAACCTACTAGACTCATTCCTGTACTATACCATAACAAATCAACCATTCATTTTCTTTTTATTTCTGGTATTCTTTCTCTCCCCCAGAGTTATTCTTTTTAGAGAGTAAACAAAGGGGAACTCGCATACTGGATCGACACCCTCGGCATTTTTCCAACCTTTGTAATTGATCATTTCAAATAATGTATAATAATGGGATCATAGAAAACCTTCCTACCCCTATACACTATCTGAAAATCCTGTCAATCTCTCATTATTATACATATTTTTTTATCAAGGGAGAGGAATACTTTTTTTTTATCACATTAGTCGATTTATCAGGTATGAACAAGGAGTCAAGTACTACGAACACTAACCGTTTTGATGAGGTAAAAGGAAGAGTAGTGAGATTAGCTCCAGCCTTTGTGGATTATGTTGGGAATGGATGTCCTTAAGTTTGTTGGTTGGCCTTCTGGATTTTCCATTAGTCGGATTGATTTGAATCTGCAGTACTTAAGCAATCCAAGCAATAAACTCGAAAGAGAGATCATAATTCCTAATAACATTTTGACTCAATAAAACGACTCAAAAAGAAAAACAAGAGTAAGAATAAGACTCAACAAGAAAAATGTAGTTAGTAACTGCCCTCCCCCAGACTTAAACGTCACTGTCCCCAGTGGCATTCAAATCCGGAGTAAGCAAAAAAGAAAATAAAAGAAAAACACAAATAAAGGAAATAGAAAAACGAAAACCATACCAGTGGGTTGCCTCCAATAGCTTGACTTGGCGAAGTTCACGACTTAGATGGGGGAACATGGGACATGTGCTGCAATCTCGCCTTCCAAGGCGGTGTGTAAACAGATCGTCTCTATGCTGCATCTGGTGTCGATCGACCCTGATTCTCTGCAGCTCTCATCTACGCGTGAATTGACCCTGCCATGATTCTCCTGCAAACTTGTCTCAACCGAGTAGATACTTTCTCTTATGTGATACATCAATAACTTCACTACTAGGAGTATTTTTAGCCGCCTCCAAATTTTTTGTACCGTTTGTAAAAGCACGGAAAAGAAATTAGCAACTTTCGTCGTATGAATTTTCTTCAATTTGCAGTTGTTAATTTAAAAAGAGAAATGATCTCATAACTCCCTTTCTGCAAACAATAAATCTCTCAACTCCTCTTATTATCTCTATATCCCTTTCTCTTTTAATGAGATGTGTAGAGACCAATTTACCCCTCCTCCTTCTTTCTCTAATATTCATTTTAAAATTAAATACTTTTGGAAAAGAAAAAAAAAATTGAAAAAAAAAAAAAAACAGAATCCCCCAAAACTCTCTCTCCTCTCCTCTCTCTCTCCTCTGAAGCTCGAGCTCACTCTCTCTACTCGCTCAATCATCGCTCTCTTGCCGGAATTCGCTCACCATTGTTGCGATATCCTTATCTCCGGCGAGCTTTGTCGACATAGAAAGAAAAGGTAAGTTTCTCGAGCTGAATGGAGCTTAAAATTGAAGATTAGAACTAAGAGATTTTGTCAATTAGATTTGAGATTAAGCAAATTGTGTTTGGGTATGCACATTGGAAGTTTATGCATACTGATTGGGTTGAATAGATTTTTAAATAGGTAAGAAATGGATTCCAACAACTGAATCATATTGAATTGTAGTTTTGAACCCGAAACCATTCGATTGAGCTCTTGTCGGGAAATACATCTGGTAGAACTGCGTAGAACTGCACATGTTTCAATTGAAAAATATGTGTAGTAGGACTTAGTTGCACTAGTATTAACCATGTACATGTAGTATTTATTTGGTATAGTAGTATTACCCATTTTTATGTAGTATTTATTTGGTACAGTAGTATTACCAATTTTCATTTAGTATTATTAGTTATACATGTATTATACAGATAGGTGTAGTATGACTAGTTATACTTGTGTTACCCAGAATTGTAGTATAACTAGTATATCTGACAGAGTTTTTGTATTGTTGTCGTAGGATACAATGGTGGAGAAGGTGATCATATATTTTAGATGAAAAGATTGAACGTACAGCTTGATGATGAATGGGAAAATAACTCTCTCTATGTTAGAAAGTAAGATTTGCTCGAACCTTGGATTAGATGAAAGTAAGGTTAAATTGCAAATGAAGTACAATGCAGTGATGTTGGGACCAACTCAAGAGATACACATTAGTGATGATGAGGATGTCGGTGTCTATATATTTTCAGGTGAAATGGTTAGTAGATATCCTTTGACTGTTGACGTCATCACTCCACCAGAATTGCCCGAGAAACTGTCGAGAGTGGAGGTCATCAATAAAAGTTCTCTTGGTAAGAACTATGCTGATTTGGGTTCAAATGAGGATGAAATGAGAGATAATGCAACCATTGTGATGGGTGATATGTCTATAATTTGCATGTTTTCAGTGTCCATTCATCATCGTTTCGAGTCCAGTTTCGTATCATTCATCATTGTTTTATATCTTTCTCATCATTCTTGCATACTTTGCATGATTAGGATAGCTTTGCATACATATTGCATTTCTGAGTTGTTTTCAGGTGATTTGGAGCTGTTTGCGAGCAAATTGGAAGAAACGAGCTAGAACCAGAAGATATACTCGACCACCAGGTCGTGTGCATCCATCGCCATACTCGACCCCCTGGTCGAGTGACTTTGGAGCCATTCTTCACAGCTACTCGACCCCCAGGTCGAGTATCCTCAGCTCAGGCCACTCGATGACGCCACTCGACCCCTTGGTCGAGTATCACTTCGCCACACCACCTGACCACACTCGGCCGTTCACTCTACCACGTTACTCGACCCCCTGGTCGAGTATCATCACTCACCAACACCATCACTTGACCGGACACGCGATCACATCTTCATAGTCTACTCAAATCCGCACTCAACCAGACAAGCTGAGCACAAGGAAGAGAAGAGGAGAAGACGAAGTGTTTGGGAGCGGCCTGGACCTCCATCGGATCACGAAGCCCATCTCGGCCCATTATCACTCTATGGGCCGGGCGATTAGGTTATTGGCCCATCACTACTATCATTTTATTTCGTTTTGTATAAATAGATGTCTTAGAGTTCTGTCCTGAGACATCCAGTTGACATTGAGTTTTTGCTTCAGTTTTATTTTCTGTTTTACTCTGCTGCACCGCTTTTGCTTCTGCAACCTGTAATTCGAGATTTTTCCAAGTTATTTAGATTCCGCATTTGATTTCATCTTTCATCTTGTTTCTCTACTCTTTATCTCTTTACTTATGCAATATTATCATTTATCTGCGTTTATGTCTTTGAGCATGTTGTCTGAGTAGTGACTTAGAATTCTTAAGGATGGGATAGAGTAGTTGTGGAATCCGTAGTCTGTAGAATGGTTAAGTTTTGTAATTGATTGAATCCCTTCAGGATTAGTTGTGTTTACTGCTTATTTCTTTCTGATCAACTGGAATTCGATCCCAAGCATTCCCGCACCCAGAAGGTGTTCGATTGAATGCTTGATCCACTAATTCCTGAGATATTCGTCTCTATCCCAAGGGATTGGCCATTTAGAGCGTTTATTGACTTTATCAGTCTGTTCTTATTGCCTGCATAGTTAGATTCCGTTGATGGGAATAAGTCTGGGCTAGCTTTGCTTGAGGATTTCTACCACGGGAGTGAATTGATCTATTGTTGAACCTGTTGTCTAGGGATAGCTTGATTGCGCTTGTTAACCATTCGAATAGGCTAGGATACCACTTTATTCGATTACCCCATCCTTAGGAATTTCTCGTCTATCTGATTTCTCTGTTTTATCGTTATCGCTTAATCGTTCTCATTCCTTGTTTCTTTGTTTTTGCAATTACTCGATCAACTTACTCGACCACACCCAGTGTCTAGCAACAGACTGTGCAGTCGAGTACGATTGTCTCATTTCCTGTCTGTTACTCGACCAGTATACTCGACCACACCCAGTGTCTGGCAACAGACTCAGTCGAGTATATCTGTTTCATATCCTGCCTGTTACTCGATCACATCCTAATTCGGGCATCAGCCTGTTGTGGTCGAGTGATTTTAGTAATTATGTTATTGTTTCTGTTTTCTGCATGTTCACTTAGGACTGTTAGAAACCCCAATACTGTTATTGCTTGGCTTGACTTAGTGACTTCTGATCAAATCTCATCTGTTTGCATCACACCCATTTGGATTGACACCTAAAATACTACAACGACATGATTGGTGTTTTAGGATTAATTGACTAAAAACCTATTATCAATAGGCGAATTGGAGGGACATGGAACAAAAGAAAATGAGGCAATAGTGGAGGTTGATGATACTAAGATCATGAGATTGGATCACGTGAAGATAGGGATGATGATGATAGGGGTGATGAATACGTTGAGCCACCGCCTGTTGTTGAATCTAGTTAGTTTAAGAAAGAATGGGAAGACGGTATCGGTTTGACTTTGCGACAAGAATTTCCAAGCAGGGCAGCATTGCAAGAAGTGGTGGACAAAGGTGCATTTGCTAACAATTTTGGTTATGTTATTAAAAAGTCTGATAAGGAGCGGTATGTCCTAAAGTGTTCAAAAGTAAATTGTGACTAGTGTATACGGGCTTCATGTATTCAAGATACAAGTATTTACTCTATTAGAAGGTACAACAAGATGCATAGTTGTACCCGGATTAGTAAGAGTAGTACAAGGATGAGGAAGAGTAAATGTACCCCTGAATTAGTAGCAGCTCTTCTTCATGATACTTTTCGTGGACTGTTGGAAACTCCAGCTCCTAAGGTTATCATGGAGCTTGTTCAGACAAAATTAGGTGTGAAGATATCATACTCCACCGCATTGAGAGGGAAAAGGCAAGCCGTTTATGATTTAAAAGGTAGCGCGGAAGATAGCTACAAGGATATCAATTGTTATTTGTACAAGTTGAAGAAGGTAAATGAAGGTACAGTAACATATCTGAAGTTGGATGAGAGCGGAAATTCCAATACCTATTCATAGCTTTGGCAGCTAGCATTGAAGGCTTTCAAGCGATGAGGAAAGTGATAATTGTGGATGCAACACATTTGAAGAACGAATATGGTGGTGTTCTAGTCTATGCCTCAGCTCAAGATCCAAATCGTCATCATTATATCATAGCGGTTGGCCTACTCGATGGTGAGAATGATGCTAGTTGGGGATGGTTCTTCGAGAAGCTGCTAAGTGTTGTACCCGATACTCCCAAACTGGTATTTATGAGTGACAGAAATTAAAGCCTCATCAAGGGCATACGTAATGTGTATTCTGCGACTCAACACGGGTATTGTGTTTGGCATTTATCCCAAAATGTCAAAGGTCTTGCCACTAACATCAATAGAGACGTACTTGCTTGGAAATTCATGGAGTTAAGTCGGATTAATACCATGTCAGAATTTGAAATGGAGTATAGAGTATTTAAGGTGAGATATCCTACCGCGGCTTATTATTTGGAGGATACAACCGTGAAAGAAAAATGGGCTAGGTGTTGTTTCCCGGGGGAACGATACAATTTGGACACTAGCAACTGTGTGGAATCGTTGAATTCTGTTTTTCTCAATGCAAAGAACTATTCTTTACTACCCATGCTAGATGCGATCATGGCCAAAATTTCTGTTTGGTTTAATGAACATCGCAAAGATGCCGCTTCAGGATCTAATGATAATAAGTTTGTGCCTTTAGTGGAGAACTACTTGCATGATTTATGGGTTCATGCTGAGAAACTAAAAGTGACAGAGCTAAACACATTCCGGCTCGAGTACAATGTCCGGGGAGTAGAAGGGAACGAATTTTTGGTCAACTTGCACTTGAAAACTTGTAGTTGCAAGGTGTTTGATATCCAAAAGTATCCATGTATTCATGCGTTAGCCGCTTTCATTGCATTCGAAAGTGATACAACAAGGACTCGAGGTATGAAATTACATGAATTGGTTTCAAAGTATTATTGGGCGGAATTGTGGGCATTGACGTATTATAGGACTATTTATTTAGTCCCGGATAGATCACAGTGGGATATCCCGGATGACATCAAAGCGTTGAAGGTATTACCTCTGTCTCAGAAAATGAAGAAGGGTAGAACAAAAGTGCTTAGGTTTCCATCCACCGGAGAAAGACGTCCCAAACGTCAAAGGACTGAAAACAAAAGGAGGTTGAGGCAGCCGCTGCAATGGTTGTTATTTGGCACCCATAGTATTTGATTTTAATCATTGTAAATCTTATTCGCGTTGTGCAACTATGTAACACTAGACTTTCTTTCTGTACAACTATATTTTATTTCACTGGAAATTCAAGTTTAACGATAATACTGCGAATACATGAGAAAACTATGATTTGACGATAATACTGAGAATACAGGTGACTACTATGACTTTGACGATAATACTGGGAATACAAGTATAACTATTGAAGGATATTAAAATTCGAATTTATGTTTGTTTGAAACATCAAATATTAAATAGACTATGAAGAGATGAAGAACTCTTAAAAATTAATTTAAACGAATTAAATAAGGAGAAAAAATATTTGGTCAAAATACAAGTTAATAGACTCTATCCTACATATTCCTTATACTTTAAAGCTAACTTTTGATATAAACTCCAACTTAGGATTGAAATTTTGCAATTTTATATATTGTTAACATGTGAGTGCGCTAAACCTTTAGAATTTAATAGTGATAGATTTCTCTCAACTGAACAACTAGATAAATCATTTTGAATGATATAAAAAACTGTCTAAACTGGAAAACACGAAAAATACAACTACGTGGACATTTTGTACAACTAATAACTAGGGTACAACTAAATCTAAAAAAACGGCGCAAATGTCTAAATTACGGCGCCGACGTGGAAATCACCTTTACTCTAAAAAAACTCTCTCTCTCTCTCTCTCTCTCTCTCTCTCTCTCTCTCTCTCTCTCTCTCTCTCTCTCTCTCTCTCTCTCTCTCTCTCTCTCTCTCTCGTCAAAATTCTCTCTCTCTCTCTCGATCTCAAATCATTCTCTCTCTCTCGAAATTCCTTCAATCAGCTATGGATCGATTGTGTGAGAGTGACCCATGGTATGGTGAGATAAAGAGCGCTAAGAGGATAATGCAACAACTAGAAGAAGTTACAATGATGGAGGGAATTCCGGCAATTTGTCCTTGTGGTGGACGCATTCTTAACATAATCTCTGAGAAAGATGGTGACAAAGGAAAAAGATACTATGAATGCACCGATTATAAGGTAAATTGAAGATATCATCAATCTTGTTTTAAAATAATTGATTAAGCAATAAGAATTCATGTTTTGTAGAATGATGGGTTACACATTCGAAAACTTTGGGATAAAGCTATGGTAGAAGAGGTGAATAGGTTAAGAGAGCAAGTTGATAACCATCACCAAAAGATTCAAAACTTGGAGTACTCTAACCAAGAAATGCGTTCGGAGTTGGATGAGATCCAAAAAAAGATGGGGACTTTGTGGAGAGTTTGTTGTAGAGAGTGAGGAATTATTGGGTTTGTGTGAACTTAATTTTTGCCTTTGTTTTGTAAGACTTTTATTGAGTATTCTCTAGTACCCCCAGTATTATGGTTATCTAGTTTTCCATTGTATTCTCAGTATTCCATTGTATTGTCAGTTTTCTCTTGTATTCTTGGTATTATTGTTAAATCTTAGTTTTCCATTGTATTCTCAGTATTCCATTGTATTCTCAGTTTTCCCTTGTATTCTTGGTATTATCGTTAAATCTTAGTTTTTCCTTATATTCTCTGTATTATCGTTAAGTCTTAGTTTTCCCTTGTATTCTTTGTATTATCGTTAAATCTTAGTTTTCCCTTGTATTCTGTGTATTATCATTAAATCCTAACATATCAAATTCCAATTCATATCCAAATTGAAATCCAAAAAAAAGCATACCAAATTCAAATCCAAACAAGGCAAATTGAAATCCTAAAACCAAGAATACCAAATTCTAATCCTAAAACCAAACATTCCAAATTCAAATCCTAAAACCAAACATTCCAAATTCAAATCCTAACAAGTACAACCAAGTTCAAATCCTAACAAGAACAACCAAATTCAATTCTTGGTTCTCCGAATGATCCTTCTTGTGACGTTTGCTTCCACGGGTTTTGAAGGATCTCCATCCTTCTCTTTCGGGTCCTTCTCTTTCTCTTTCGGGTCCTTCTCTTTCTCTTGATCCTTCTCTTTCGGGACATCATCTTTCTCTTGATCCTTCTCTTTCGGGACACCATCCTCCTCTTGATCACCATCTTTCTCTTGAACAACATCCTCCTCTTGATCCTTCTCTTTCGGATCACCAGCCTCCTCTTGGTCCATCTCATCTTGATTCTGCAATTGAACGAAGTTATATCAGTATTACGCAATTATACTCTAGTTATCAGTGTTACTCAGTATTACGCAATTATCAATACGTACCTTTCCCTCCTCTGCTTTCTGCTCATCCTTGAATGCTTCCAACGATTCAACTCTTTTTTTCAAATCATAAAATCATTGTTATAATTTCATTCAGCTGGTCTACCATCTTCTTATCCAAGTTTTCAATCATCTCAACCACAGAAACCAAACTCGGGAGTTCTTGTCCACCTACTGCGGGAATATCCTCCGCACCTGCAATCTTTGGACCTGCGATGATCTGCAGGGCTTGAATATCATGCTTGTAGAGCTCATCAAACCTGATTACACGGCCCACTTTACGACGCTTCTCCCAACTTTCAACCACCATATAAGCCACGTCAACGTCGTCTTCTTCTTCAGTGATTTCTTTCATGAGTTTGTGCTCCTTAATTCCAGGTGTGACGATAGAATCAATGACTTGTAAAGATCAACATTCTGAATGAATTATTATAACAAAATAGAATAACATTCGTTTGTGAAACAGTATATCTAAGATAACTAACCTGAGTTGTACCCAATTCTACATAAATGGTATCAAGAGGAAAGCCTTTCAAATGGTTCTTCTTGAACCTCACCTTGCACATCCTAGGACATCCCGGATCTTCTCCTGCAATGTCCTCAATAAATCTTTCCCTCAACTGTGGGATAGCCTCGAATGCAAGAAGCTACAGAATAAGAAAACAATTTTAAATAACAAATAGTATTCCACAATATTATCAGTATTGCAAACAATCACCTATTCTCTATAAGTTGTAACTAACCTCCATCGGAAGACCCGGAACCGGCCATATGTACTTTTCGTTGTTGGTGACTGAACCATTAAAATGATTCACCGTGTGTGAGATGGTTCCTAACATGTAATCGAAAGAAAACCTCCCCCACTGAAAATTCCTACAGAAAGTGAGATCACTCACAGCCTTGAGACAAAATTCATCCACTTGAGGTGCCTTATCCCCGGTCTTGATAGGCGCTATGATAATGCTGCTTAAGAAATACAAGACCATCATCCTCAACCTTTCTTTTGATCTTTCACCCGTCGGTACCATTCCTATGAGCTTCTCTCTCACGTCTTCGCGTTTCACAACAATATCCTTGAAATGCTTCTTCTTGAAATCCAAATTCCCCGTATTTTTATAGCCAAGTGTATAGTTCTTGCAATTGAAGCCCGATATCAATGCGTGTTCCAATATACCATATCGGATTGGAACGCCATTGACGATGAACCACGCTTCTTTCTTCCTTTCAATGCGCGTCGTGCGAAGAAAGAGCATCCACATCCCCATAAGTCGAAGGTTTGGTCTCTTGGCATGTGGAAGATTTGTTGGAAACACGGATGGTTCTTAAACCATGCCCTCTCGGACTTGATCATCGCCGGCTCCAACTTATCGAATGTATTCAACACTTCGTGAATATAGCACCGAGTTGAAAGCTTGATTTTCTTCACATATTCCGAGGGCGGGAAATACATACTCAGCGGTGGTATTGCTTCTGTTTTCTCGTTGATCTCCTGCAACAGACATTCATTCATATTACTACCAATGTTACATAGAATCATACACATAGTTTTATCCTAGTAATGACAGTATTATCCAGAAATCATACACGTAGTTGTTTCCTAGTATTGGCAGTATGACCCAAAAATGCATAGTTATATCCTAGTAATAACAGTATTATCCATAAATCATACACGTAGTTGTTTCCTAGTATTGACAGTATGACCCAAAAATTGATAGTTATATCCTAGTAATGACAGTATTATCCAGAAATCATACATGTAGTTGTTTCCTAGTATTGACAGTATGACCCAAAAACGCATAGTTATATCCTAGTAATAACAGTATTATCCAAAAATCATACACGTAGTTGTTTCCTAGTATTGATAGTATTCTCCACAAATCATAGTATTACCCTGTTCTACCAGTTTTTCACCATTCAAATACTTGAGAATTTCCACTACAGTCTCATCATCCATATTCTCATCGGAGGAGGTCTCTTCCCCCAAGCTTCTACTACTATCATCTGAGGACTCTTCTCCGGCAACATTCTCCTCTTCTTCTTTCTCCTCTTCCTCTTTCTCTTCTTCTTCTTTCTCTTCTTATTCTTTCTCTTCTTCTTCACTCTCTTCTTTTTCACTCTCTTCTTCCTCATCATTGTTGTCAGACTTCTCTCCTTCTTCCACTACAGTCAGGACCAGATTTTGCTCTGTCGTTGATGGCTCCTCCGTCGTCGTCGGAGGCTCCGTCGTTGCCTTCGTGACAACAACGATTGGCTTCGTTCCCGGCGGAGGCTCCTACGTCGTTGAATTCTCCTTCGTTCCAACTCCTCTCTTCCTCTTCTTTAGAGGCGGCATTGTTTTCGGCGGCATAAGGGTTAGGGTTAAAGAAGGAGAAGAAAAGATTTTGAGTAAAAAGAGGGAGAATTAGGGTTCTTGTTGAGAATTTGAGTAAGAGAGAAGGGAGAGGATTGAAAGAGATCGAGAGCGGTTTCTTTGAGTGAAAGAGAAATCAAAAAGATTTTTCAAGTTTAGAGAGTTGAGTTTCGTTTTCAAAAGAAAGAATGAGAGATCTAGCAAACTTATCCGTTTGGGATAAATGGGTCGGGTCTGGATCGAATAGATCCAGGTTCAGTGTATAAATGTTTGATTTCGATTAGTGTATCTTGGTAAAATCATAACTTTACGCATTTAAATTAAATTAAAGATAGCTCCTGTTTTTTCAGGGGAGATATGAGATTTTCTCTTGACAAAAAGGGAGTTTCCAGCCATTTTCTCATTTAAAAATCAATAATAAGAAACAGGAAGAGAGGATAAAATCGTCAACACACATATCACTTATTCAGTAGGGGATATGGAGATTAAAACAGGATATAAGTGGTGTACTGTTGACGAAAAGGGAGTTCTGAGATCATTTCTCCATGAGTATTATATCCAGAAAATTCACAATGAATCCTCCATTTTTTCTTCCAAACTCCAAATGTTCTCTCAATCACAGAACGTAAAGATACATGACATCGATCAAACAGTTCATGCCTATTTCTAGGAGGAGGACCATTTTCAAATTGTGACGTATGATACTGAATATTCCTATTTCGTGAAAATTTATACGGAGCAAGAAAATCTTCTTTTTTTGGATAGCCAGAATCAACTACATAACAGTTGTCTGTTGGAGGCAAAGGAAATTCAGAATCATTGTGTTGCTCCATTGTGAATCAACTACATAATAGTTGTCTGTTATATCGTGACAAAATCATAGTGCTCCATTCCATACATGTTCAAATCACATATTGCCATAACATTGAATAATGTTCTCCCATGTCGATCCCAATACATTCTTTGTAATTCAGGTTTCACCTTAACACAAACATGAACTACATCCATTGCTCCAACAAATCCACTAAAATATTGCCAATATCTTTAGTCTAGTTGCAATCGTTCAGGAATTTGGCGTAGTTTTTGCCTTGTTGGAGTCTTTATATAATCACAAGCAAGTAACTTTGTCGCTATTAGGACCTCAAAAAATTTCCTTTTAACTGTCTCTTGATTTTGTCCAAATCGCAATCTAATATCTCTTTAAATTTCATTGTAACCACATATCCGTAGAAACATTGTCACCCTCTCTTCGATGTTGTTTGTGAACCATAATTCAGTTGTAATGTTTCACTTAATGTTCTAAAACAACTAAGAGACATTCGTAATAACTGTAGACAAGCAGCATCATCTTCTTGTAGACGACGCCAAATGTTGTGCCATCCCAAACCGCCATCTGTTTGAAATGGTCTTCGTTGAAAATACTGATTGTAGTAACTCAATACTGGCTGAATTATCAAATCTTTAAATTGCTCGTTTTCCAAATTCCACAACTCAATTCTGTCCTCGTAACTTAGAAATTGGATTCCAAGTGATCTCAGCTGGCATATACGAAAAACCTAAAATTTTGTAAACACAAGATAAAAGAAATTTAGATCACTATAAAAATTTAAAACCACTAATCATTAATACAATACGTAAAAATCATCATAAAACATAAAACAAAACATGACATCCTGACTAATAACAAAACACAAGCCTATTAAACTAATCTTCTTCTCCTGAATCATTTAGATGAGTTTCATTTAAATTAGATCCTCGTTTTCTTCCCCAAATATTGAATAATCCTCACACTCTACGTGTTCATGGTATTTGCTCTGCAGAAGAAGTATGAGCTGGTATTCTTTCACAATCTATGTGTTGAATATTTGGTGCGATTTCTTCTTCAGTTCCAATTGAAAATCCACATTGAACATTTGCTGGAGAAGCCCATTTGTGAAGAATTCGGTGAAGAGGCCCAATTTGAAACATTTGAGGATGAACCCCATTGTTGATAAGTACTCTAATTTGGACCATTTGACGAAGAACCCCATTGTGGCCTATTTGGAGGTGTACCCTGATATGAGTCAAATTATCCTAATGACTACTCTCTCAAATAAAGAGGTTGTTATAGCACTTAGGGATCGAATTCCACAAAGTTGTCAGATCACACAGTAGATTAACAGTTTCGAATAAAGCTAAACAGAGAATGTATTAAAAGTAAAAGACAAGACAAGAAATAAAAGAGATTGTAGATTCAGATGATTAAGACGTCGGGTTTAGGGAAATTCTCAGGAAATATCAGAATAGTATATCTAGCAGTAAATTAGGATTATTATCGAACCACTCTAGAACACGAATCACTAATATAAAGTAACCGGTGGTGTTCCGCAAAACTCACTATGCTCAATAGTATTGATCCTAACTCTCTTGTAAATCCCTAGAACTACACAAGCATTATAATCAGGTTTGATAAGTTCACCTAAGTAATGGACGCTAGCACGCATCTAAATACTAGGCTCATCTAAGATAGTTCCAGTAATAGATACCTATGGTGGGCATACCTATTATCATAAAATCAAGTTCTAGTTAGTTACTCTTAAACTAGCATTAAGAACAATCAAAGATGAAGAATTCTAAATATATTATCCTAACAGGGTTTCCGATCTACTAATTCATCCAAATCCCTTATGTGAATCCCTAAACCCAACAAGAGAACTTCTCAAGCATGATCATAGAAGAACAAAACATGATTGAATAAGAAATCAATAATGAAATTAAGAAGAGAAAAGAGTTTAGAAGAATCTTCTCTAAAGGGAGTCTCCACAGGGTTTTGCTCCCAAGTATAAAAGATTTAATAAGAGTTAGGTCTAAACAATGACCATAAATAAGTCCTAAAAACGTCTGGGCCTTCTTTGGATATATGGGAGAGTTCTGGGCCGAATTTGGAAATCTTCAAAACATGAATAAGTTGCGCAATTGAATTGCTTTCAGGTATTGGTGTGGCTCGACATCAGGGGTTGTGTCCATCGATACCTACGTCAATTTCTGTCTCTGAATTTTTTCTACTGCTTAAGTGGTCTGTAGCTTAAGGTGACTTTGTTGCTCCAGAATACTCCATAATCTCCAAATGCATCGCAAACATGTAAAAACCTGAAAAGAGTAGAAAAGACTCTCCAAAAAATAAAAGGACTCTAAAAACTATACCTTAATCATAGCTAAAAGCAGTGAAAATCGAGGTATATCAACTCCTCCAGACTTAGCTTTTGCTTGTCCTCAAGCAAAACACAAATGCCGAACCCGTGGAAGAGGTTTGAAAACACAGAAACTCCCAATCTCTCTAGCTTATTACCTTGATCATACAAACCCAATCCATGCACTAAACAGTTCAAGTCGAATCCTGACCACTATGTAATTCTCTGCTAGCCCACACAACATCCTAGATTCCATACCAAAGCACTCAACTATATCCATTAGGCTCTCATCGCTGGGTCTCATCAATCAAGTTAATGTTTAAGAACCTTCTAGACTCATTCCTGTACTATACCATAACAAATCAACCATTCATTTTCTTTTTATTTCTGGTATTCTTTCTCTCCCCGCGACTTATTCTTTTTAGAGAGTAAACAAAGGGGAACTCGCATACTGGATCGACACCCTCGGCATTTTTCCAACCTTTGTAATTGATCATTTCAAATAATGTATAATAATGGGATCATAGGAAACCTTCCTACCCCTATACACTATCTGAAAATCCTGTCAATTTCTCATTATTATACATATTTTTTTATCAAGGGAGAGGAATACTTTTTTTTTTTTATCACATTAGTCGATTTATCAGGTATGAACAAGGAGTCAAGTCCTACGAACACTAACCGTTTTGATGAGGTAAAAGGAAGAGCAGTGAGATTAGCTCCAGCCTTTGTGGATTATGTTGGGAATGGATGTCCTTAAGTTTGTTGGTTGGCCTTCTGGATTTTCCATTAGTCGGATTGATTTGAATCTGTAGTACTTAAGCAATCCAAGCAATAAACTCGAAAGAGAGATCATAATTCCTAATAAAATTTTGACTCAATAAAACGACTCAAAAAGAAAAATAAGAGTAAGAATAAGACTCAACAAGAAAAACGTAGTTAGTAACTGCCCTCCCCCAGACTTAAACGTCACTGTCCCCAGTGGCATTCAAATCCGGAGTAAACAAAAAAGAAAATAAAAGAAAAACACAAATAAAGGAAATAGAAAAACAAAAACCATACCAGTGGGTTGCCTCCCATTAAGCGCTTGTTTATAGTCAATAGCTTGACTTGGCGAAGTTCACGACTTAGATGGGGGAACATGGGACATGTGCTGCAATCTCGCCTTCCAAGGCGGTGTGTAAACATATCGTCTTTATGCTGCATCTGGTGTCGATTGACCCTGATTCTCTGCAGCTCTCATCTGCGCGTGAATTGACCCTGCCATGATTTTCCTGCAAACTTGTCTCAACCGAGTAGATACTTTCTTCAGGCAGAAAATCATTGATAGGAACGACATCTTCAACCTTGATCCTTGACAAATGATCAACAACTCCATTCTCAATCCCTTTCCTATCCCGTACTTCAATGTCAAACTCTTGAAGAAGAAGAATCCATCGTAGTAATCTTGGCATAACATCCTTTTTCTGCATAAGGTACTTGAGTGCTGAATGATCTGAATGCACAATTACCGTTGAACCAACCAGATAAGGGCAAAACTTCTCAAAAGCAAAAACCACAGCTAACAATTCTTTCTCTCTTGTCGCATAATTCCGTTGTGCATCATCAAGTGTTCTACTTGCATAATGGATAACATGAAGTCTATTGTCCTTCTTCTGTCCCAAAACAGCTCCAACTGCATAATCAATTGCATCACACATGATCTCAAAAGGTAAATTCCAGTCCGGAGGTTGAACTATTGGAGCACTCACTAAGGCATTCTTAATATGATTAAAAGCAGCATGACACTCAGCACTGAAGTTAAACTTCACATCCTTACAAAGCAAAGCTGTTAGTGGTCTGGCAATCTTACTGAAATCCTTGACGAACCTCCTGTAAAATCCAGCATGTCCAAGAAAACTCCTCACAGAGTTCACGATATTTGGTGCCTGTATACTTGTCATAACCTCTATCTTGGTTTTATCAACCTCAATACCAGCACCTGAAACTTTGTAACCAAGAACTATACCTTCCTGAACCATGAAATGACACTTCTCCCAATTAAGAACCAAAATTTTCTCTTCACATCTAGCTAGAACTTTGCAAAGGTTCTCCAAGCATGCTTCAAATGAAGACCCATAAACAGAAAAGTCATCCATAAAGACTTCCATGAAATCCTCAATCATGTCTGTCAAGATTGACATCATACATCTCTAAAATGTCGCAGAAGCAATGCATAGCCCAAATGGCATTCTGCGATAGGCGATACCATAGGGACAGGTGAACGTGGTCTTCTCCTGATCATCTGGATGGATTGGTATCTGAAAGAATCCTGAGTATCCATCAAGAAAGCAATAGTACTTATGATTAGCTAACCTTTCCGGCATTTGATCAATGAATGGCAGAGGAAAATGATCCTTCCTTGTTGCAGCGTTCAGCTTCCTATAGTCAATACACATCCTGTGGCCCGTAACAGTCCATGTAGGAATCAGCTCATTCTTGTCATTCTTAACCACTGTAACACCTCCTTTCTTAGGAACCACATGCACTGGACTAACCCAATCACTATCTGAAATAGGATAAATGATCCCTGCTTCCAACAATTTCATGATCTCCTTCTTAACAGCATCCTTGAGATTCAGGTTTAGTCTCCTCTGATGCTCAACTGAGGACTTAGACTCATCCTTAAGGTGAATCCTATGCCTACACAAGTCTGGAGAGATACCTGTAATATAATCAAGAGAATAGCCAAGAGCTTTGCGATACTTGCGCAGCTTGCTTAGCAATAAAGTGAGCTCTGCCTTGTTTAAAGAAGCATTAACAATGACAGGGTAAGTAGAGTTATCACCAAGAAATGCGTACCTTAGCCCTGCTGGAAGCGGTTTAGATCAACTTTAGGAGCTTTTTCTGGGCTCCAGTTGCCAATTATTGGTGCTTGGGAAGATATGCCAATTAACTCCTCTTGAGCAACCAATTGCATTACATGCTCAGTTCTATCCAGCAGCTTACCATACCCGTCAGGAACTGTAAATATTGAAGGGATTAGAGCATGCTTCAAAGGATCAGCAGGTGTCATCTTCATGAGCAATTCGTCAGCTAGAGATGAGATAGTATCCACATAGAAAGTCTGCCCATCGATGGTAGGCTTCTTAACCACCTTATTCATGTCAAACTGCATTGTAAGATCACCTACATCAATAATGGCACCAGTTGTGGCTAAGAAAGGCCTTCCCAAGATTAGAGGATCTTTAGGTTCTTTCTTATAAGATAAAATAACAAAATATGTAGGAATGTAGCTAGTACTGACTTGTACAGGTACATCACATAGGATACCATCAGGTCTACGAACAAATCGATCAGCAAGAACAAGAGTGATTTGCGCAGGCTCTAAATTTGTCAAACCAAGCCAAAGTGCAACTGAACGTGGCATCAAGTTGACACTAGAACCAAGATTGCACAAGCATCGCTCAAAACTCTCGTTAAGGATACCACAATTGAGAACAAAGCTACCTGGATCTGGAAGTTTCTATGGAATCTTGTTCTGAATAATGTCGCTAACCTGTGTAGACATCGTCATCACAGCTTTCTCAGGAAGCAAATCCTTAGTAACCATCCTCTTCACATACTGTCTGATCATAGGAGAAGACTTCACAACATCTATAAGTGGTATCTCTACAATCAACTTATCCATCATACCTTTGCATCTAGCATCATCAAGCTCTTGTTTGGACCTCCTGGGACTCTTGGGAAATGGAACCTTGGGTTTGGTAGCCCTTCCTGCAACTGAAATCGGGTTTTGGAGAATTCGCACGTTTGGGCTGGGTTGGTGTTGATCGACACCCTGTTGGTGTCGGTCGACACTGTCACGTTCTGTAGTGTCTACCGTGGCTGGTGTCGATCGACACCCAGTAGTGTCGGTCGACACTGGTGTCTGGTCTACAAAAACTGCAACATCATTTTCTTCTAAATTAACGATTTTGGCTGCAGGAAGCTCTCGTTGAAGCACTGGATTTAGATGTTTTCCACTCCTTAACTCAATAACACGAACATCTTCTCTATACATTCTCAATTGCTTTATTTGATTGTTCAATATTTGAATCTTCCCTTACAAATCTTCAGATAAAGCAACCAATTTGTGATCAATATCGGTTATTTGCTTCATTTGACCTTTGAGAAACTGTTCGAGCATTGATTCAATCGTCTTAGTGGTGTCGGGTGGAGGGTGGGCTTAGGTTGAAGAAGCATAATCCTGAATGAAGCTTGTAGTTTGCTGAACCGGTTTCTGATGTGTATATTGTTGATTGAAGCTCATGTATCTCTGTTGATTCATCTTCTCTGAAGTGGCTAAACTGTCAACCTGTGCAACATACTGAACTTGCGTTTTCCTTGCAATGTCAACGCTTTTGGTACTAATGCTGGAATCTAAGCTGTCAATCAACATTGTTGCATCTTCTGGATATCTTGACATGAAATTCCCATTACTAGCTGCATCCAAAGACATCTGATTATGCAATCAACTCCTCTGAAGAAGATACCTAACAACTGAACTTCACCGAAACCATGATGCGGGCAATCTCTCTGATATCCTATGAATCTGATCCAAGCGGCTTTAAATGCTTCAGCTGCTTCTTGAGAGAAGGTAGAGATCTTCATTCTCAGCTCCTCAGACCTTGCATCATTATAAAATTTATTGAGAAAAGCAACCTTTATTGCTTTCCAAGTTGTCAGAGATCCAGGCTTTAACTGCTTAAGCCAAGAAGATGCTTCCCTAGCAAGAGAATATGGGAAGAGCTTGCAGGGAAGATAGTCATAAGAAACACCCTCAATATGATCCATAGGATGATCATGTGCTAGACCATGAAAAGGGTGGGTACTCACAAGAGTATAGAAAGCAGGGTTTATCTCGAATTCGCTTCTTGCCAATGAAGGTGGTCCGATTGCAGACCGATTGGAATAGAAGAGATCCGGTCTGTTGTAGTCACCAAGAGTCATTCGACGACCATCTGCTCTAATTTCTTCTTGGTGTCGAGCGACCCCATCGGCGATTTTTGGTATCAGGTTTCCCTGTTCATCTATTTTCTGACCCTCTTCGTTGTATGCATGACCAGCTCTGTCGCGTAACACTCCAGCAGCATCAGGTATTACTATCAGCATCTTGTAGTTGCGTTTGAATTCCTTAAACTCCTGAAACACAAGAAGAAGAAGAAATAAAAACACGTGAGTATCAAAAGAAAAGAAAAGCTTAGACTAAATTCTACACCTAATCTAATGGTGAATCGAAGAGAACTTCGGCAATGGTGCCAAATTTGATATGAGTCAAATCAACACCATAAAAACTCTAAAGTCTCTCCTGTGCTGACACATCAGTTTTTTCAAGTGTTCTCAGCATGACACCTCATTAAAATCAACAGCCAATCAGAACATTTTGATTAATACACCTCATTTATATTGACCAATAAAAACTTACTATTTTTCTATATCATCTTATATACTTTACAAAATTAAAATTAGATATGGGCCTAACCCAACCAAACTACTTTGAAAACTAAAAACTATATAAAAACATGGGCCTAAAATTTCTTATCTAGAAAACTTAAGCATAGGCAAATAAACCAAACCGAATGTACCGAACCGATGCAAAAAAAACTGAACCAAACCAAAATTTAAAAATAACCGAACGGATATTAAATTTTATAACCAAAAGAACCAAAACCGAATGGATACAAATCAAAATATTTTAGGTAACCAAAAATATCCGAAATATAATTATATTTTTAAAAAAATTTAGTTATTTCTAAACTAAATAATTAAAACTTATTTGATATTAAAAATACTCGAAATACCGAAAACATATAAAAATATCAATAATAACTGAAATATCTGAAAATATTCAAAGAAAAATAAATGAATGTATATTAAATTTTAAAACCGAAAGAACCCGAACAGAACCAAAACCGAACCAAAATTTAAAAATAATTGAATGGATACTAAACTTTATAACCGAAAGAACCGATAACCGTATGGATACGAATCAAGACTGAATAGATAACCGAATGCCCATGATTAAAAACCTTATCTAAAGGCCTGACTGGTTGAAACGCAGCAGTTACGGTTGCGACTGCAGGAGTTTACAAAATCGAACGATTGCAGTTTCAAGCGTTATAAAAAATTTTGAAAGACTGGTTTAGCAGTTAAAATTGGTGCATTTTTGGGAGCTTTATGACTGGTTAACGAATTTACGTTTAGGGTAGGAAAATTACGGGTTTCTGTTTTTGGCAGAAAAATTACGGATTTACGTTTTTGGCGGGAAAATTACTGATTTACGTTTTACAGCGTTTACGGTTATGAATATGGGAGTTTACGGAAGGGGGCTGTTGTAGTTCCAAGTGTTTGCAAGAGTTTTATGATTGGTTAACCAGGAGGTGCTATTACGGTTAAACTAAAAATAACAAAAAATTAGAATTTATAAAGTATACAAAATATAAAGTACCAAAAATATTATATTGCTATGATAAATGTGAAATTTAAATATAACTAATAATAAAATAAAATTCTTCCTAATTATTCAAACTAATTAAATTTTATACTCAAATATACATTTGTTTCATAAAAAAAACATCATCAAGTAATATGCAAATTACAAAAAAAAAGATTATGACAAATAAAAAAAAAAATATTTTCAATTTTTGGGTGTTCCGGGTTAATAATATTATTTTAATACTTAATTAGTATCTTATCATTCTTCAGTTTGGTTTGATGCTATGATTTTGATAGAGGAAGAAATTAACATTTTAAGTATAAAAATCACCACCATATATTAAAGTTTTGGGAAAGAAGCTGAAAATATGACATTGTTGATGTAATGTGTAAACAAGCAAAACATTATTACAACTAAGATGTCATTTTTGTTCTTTAAGGTCTAATTAAATTTATCTCTGAGGTATGGTTACTCTCAAATCTCCAATAATCAATTCGATTCTTGTCCCTATTTCTTTTTTTTCAAAGTGCATCTATTATCTTTGTTTTTGGTTTAAGAGCTTATTTCCGAACTGAATGAAATCTTAACATAAGGTAACACCGAGAAAGAAGGTCAATGGAAGAAGAATCTTAAAGAAGAGACATTAAAGATTTTTGAGTTTTTTCCTCAAAATATTTAAGGATCTTATCAGATTTCTAAGCGTCATTGTGTATTTTAATCAATAACGAATAATCATCTGAGTAGGTTCTATACTCCCAATAAAAAAAAAATTCAATTTTCAAGTTCTGAAAAACAAACAAACATAGCTTTTAGCTTTTTATGCTTCTTCATCATATAAATCAAATATGCATGTGGAACATTAAAATCAAAGACAATAACTTCATATAACATATTCTTAATATTCTTAAGAATCTAAAATGACTTTAACCTCACCAGAATTAGCATATGGTTAACTCTTTTCATTTTTTGTTTTTTAATGACTCTTCTAAATAGATGTTCGTAAAGCAAAAAATTAGATTCCAAAACTTATAAAGGCTATATAGATCTTACTAAAAATTTTTAACAAATGCATTATGTTCCCAATCACTTTTTTCAATGAATCTTTTTGTTCTATATATATCATGAATCATAACAAATAACATTCAATACATACATACAACTTAACAAAATTATATTAAAAAAAGCCTGCGGCTTGGCGCGAGTTTCGCCTTAGTTACCCTAATGACTACTCTCTCAAAGAAAGAGATTGTTATAGCACTTAGGGATCGAATTCGACAAAGTTCTAGGATCACACAGTAGATTAACAGTTTCGAATAAAGCTAAACAGAGAATGTAATAAAAGTAAAAGACAAGAAAAGAAATAAAAGAGATTGTAGATTCTGATGATAAAGACGTCGGGTTTTAGGAAATTCTTAGGAAATATCAGAATAGTATATCTAGCAGTAAATTAGGATTATTATCGAACCACTCTAGAACACAAATCACTAATATAAAGTAACCGGTGGTGTTCCGCGAAACTCAGTATGCTTAATAGTATTGATCCCAACTCTCTTGTAAATCCCTAGAACTAAGCAAGCATTATAATCAGGTTTGATAAGTTCACCTAAGTAATGGACGCTAGCACGCATTTAAATACTAGGCTTATCTAAGATAGTTCCAGTAATAGATACCTATGGTGGGCATACCTATTATCCTAAAATCAAGTTCTAGTTAGTTACTCTAAAACTAGCATTAAGAACAATCGAAGATGAAGAATTTTAAATATTATCCTAACAAGGTTTTCGATCTACTAATTCATCCAAATCCCTAATGAGAATCCCTAAACCCAACAAGAGAACTACTAAGCATGATCATAGAAGAACAAAACATGATTGAATAAGAAATCAATAATGAAATTAAGAAGAGAAAAGAGTTTAGAAGAATCTTCTCTAAAAGGAGTCTCCACAGGGTTTTGCTTCCAAGTATAAAAGAGATAATAAGAGTTAGGTCTAAACAATGACCATAAAAATTAATACATAAGTCCTAAAAACGTTTGGGCCTTCTTTGGAAATAAGGGACAGTTCTGGGCCGAATTTGGAAATCTTCAAAACACGAATAAGTTGCGCAATTGAATTGCCTTCAGGTATTGGTGTCGCTTGACACCAGGGGTTGTGTTTATCGACACCTACGTCAATTTCCGTCTCCGAATTGTTTATGCAGCTTAAGTTGTCTATGTTGCTCCAGAATGCTCCATAATCTCCAAATGCATCCCAAACATGTAAAGACCTTAAAAAGAGTAGAAAAGACTCTACAAATAACAAATGGACTCTAAAACCTATACCTAAATCATAGCTAAAAGCAGTGAAAATCGAGGTATATCATACCCCAATTTGGTGTAGGTTGTTGTGTTCTCCATTTTGAAGCATTTGGTGAATTGCACTATTGTCGATCATTTGGTGATGAACCGCATTTATGAGCATTTGGTGGTGTACCCCATTATTGAACACTTGGTGATGAACTCTATTGAGGAGCATTTGGTGGTGTACTCCATTGTGGAGCATTTGGTGGTCTACCCCATTGTGGAGCATTTGGTGGTGTACCCAGTGGCCACCTGAAGTTTGACCCCATGAATTACCACTAAAGTATGGACTGTCATAAGGAAAATTACCAGACATTGGACTGCCATAAGAAGGATTGAGAAGCTCCCCGATCTAGGTAGCTTTGTTCTTGATTGCTTAATAATACCTACTAGCAGATTTAGTCACTCCTTGTGTTATCTGGGATCAAGCATCAACCTCATGCCCAAGTCTGTTGCTGAGAGGCTAGACATGACCCGATCTGTTTACACACTACTTTGGAAGGCGAGATTGCAATCCGCTAAGCAGCACAAGTCCCTTGTCACTCCATCCAAGTCCTAAATTCCGCCAAGTCAAGCTATTAACTGTAAAGAAGCGCTTAGTAGGAGGCAATCACCCATTGGTAGGATTGTTCTTTTCTTTTCTTTTATTTTTTTAATTTTTGGTTTTTTTTCCCGTTCTTTGCGAATTTGAATGCCACTAAGGAAAGTGACGTTTAAGTTTAGGGAGACGTTTACTAACTTTACTTTTATTTTTGATTCTTATTATTCTTTTGTTTTTTATGTTATTGATTCATTTTCTTTTGGTTTAATTAGCTCAATAACCAAATTTTGTAATGTTATTAAATAAGTAACACTATAACCGGCAAAATGCAGTGAGTAACGCAACTGGAGTGTGTAGTTACAACCCAGTTCTTAACATAACTATTTGCAGTTTCTTGGACGCGCATGAAGAAGAGAGAATGAGGACTGATTTCTGCTGATCTGGCCTCAGTTGAAGCTAGTAAAAAAAATTCCATAGCAACGCTTCAGAATTGTCCGATCAATAACATAGCCTGCAGTTTCTAAGTTTAATTTGAATAAATTACTCTCCCCAAAAATATCAGAAAAGAATATGCTTTATTTATTGACAGTAAATGCTATACCTTTTACGCAGAAATCTAAACATGTAAACAAAACAGTAGGGATGGTGGTGAAAATAGTTTGGCAGTTAATACGAAGAATCAAACTGGAAATGTACAAAACCATCGGTTTCCAGTTTTTGTTTTTACTTTCTGCCGATTTAATTTTATATTCAACACTTTCCATGTCAAAGTACTTACTTTCCCTTTCAACTAAACTACTTACCATGATTGTAGATCTGATAAACAAGTTGTTAGGATTTTTTCAAATTCGATCTTGATTCGTGCTTTCTGTTTTACTGATAAATTAATGACTACGCTTAGTTAAATGGGAAAATTGTGCATATTTGTTGAGATTTATATTTACTTGTTTTTTCTTTCTTTCTAAACCTTAATGACCTCTTTACATACGCCATGTAGACGGCAGCACAAGATGAAGTCTTGTTGGTTATTGGCGAGTGGGTGAGGGTTGATAATTTGGCCTGACAATTTGAACCTAAGACTGTGGAAGGATCGTCGTACATCCGCTTCCGGACCAACATGACGTATAGAGAGCTAGCTCAGAAGGTGAAAGAGAAACTTTCTTTCCGTGCAAGAGACATCATAATTAAAATGGCTTACCAATATCCAGAGTGAATGGCTATAGATGAAGGAAACGGGTTGCCTCTTTAATACATCAGTGAAGATAGTGATTTTACAATGTTCACTCAAATGAGACGTCACATAGAAGAGGTTAATCTCTGTGTTACTGTAGTCCAACATACTATTCCAATTTCTCCTGTTGATGTAGCATGCAAGGACTTCAATTCAGAGGACAGTGAGGAGACATATTATGACTCTGAGGAAGAACTGCACCAATTTGCCCTTGATAGTGCCTTGGTGGGTGCAACGCAAGACCCAACGCCTTGTGAGACAGAGCAAGAGCCAAGAAGTAGTACCAGGCGGGAACTTTTTCCCGCAGGAGGCATCAGTATTAGAGAGCCTGAAGACTACATCCGGCTTAAAAGCCTTGAATGTGGACCTACTAACAAAGGGAAAGGAATCATGGACAAAAATGATAAGTCAGCGAAGGTTGGTCCTAGTAGAGCAAGTGGGACAGAAGACAACGACAATGAAGAGGATTTTCTCATCGTCCCATTCACCAGGCAACCTAATCTGACCGCATTCCAGAAAATGATGATTTAGAAGAAGTTGATTCATATAGGGCAGATGTTGGCAGGCCTCCTGGCAATCATGTTTCTCCTATTACAAATGATGTGGAAGAAACTGAAATTCAAAGGCAGAACATTTTGTTTTGGGGGCGGGCACAAGATGCTTTAAACACAATCCTCTCTGATTTCAGTGATGATCCTATCCTATTCGGTCGAGACGCCCCACTAGTCTTTAATGATGGAAAAGGTAAAGGTATAACTTGTAATCTGGCTATACATATATAATTGTTTTGTTGATTTGTTTTAAGAACTTGAATTTTATAGTTCGTTAAAATAGTTTATGTCTTGTATACCATTCTATTTAGACATACTGGTTTTATTTAAGTAACATAATACATACATTTGCTGAAAGATGTTCATTTTGTTTCAGGTGTGGGCTCTGCTTTCTTTGATGTGAAATACGAAGGAGACAAGCTGTTTGTTGGTAGAGTATTTAAGTCCAAGTCTGATTGCAAGAATAAGATAGTTATACACGCCATCAACCACAAGTTTCACTTTTGAACTACGCGTTCTACTCCAAAGTTTATGTTGTTGAAATGCATCTCGAGGACTTGTCCATGGTGGGTGTATGCCTCTAAGGTTGATTCTTCTGACAGCTTTCAAGTGCGGCATGCAAATCAGAGACACACACGCACTATTGATCAAAGGTATAGAGACCACCGTTTAGCAACAACTCAAGTAATAGGGGAACTTATGCAATCTCGCTTTCTTGGTATTAAACGCGGGCCAAATGCTGCTGTGATAAAGAAGTTCCTTCTTGACGAATATCATGTTAGTATATCTTACTGGAAAGCTTGGCGAGCTAGAGAGGTGGCAATGGAGAAGTCATTAGGATCTATGGCCGGCAGCTACGCACTAGTCCCCGCTTACGCTAGGCTACTTCAGCAAGCAAACCTAGGGAGTCTGTGCTTTACAGAATATGACGATGAGCAAAATGGTCCACGCCGTTTCAAATACCAATTCATCGCCTTCGCAACTTCTATTAAAGGCTATGAATACATGCGGAAGGTCATTGTAGTTGATGGAACATCTATGAACGGGAGATATGGTGGTTGTTTTATATCAGCGTGTTGCCAAGATGGGAATTTTCAAATCTTCCCAATTGCTATTGGTATCGTTAACAGTGAGAATGATAGCGCTTTTGAATGGTTTTTTCAGCGGCTCAACGTTATAGCTCCTGACAATCTTGATTTAATGTTTATATCTAACAGACATGCTAGCATATACACGGGGTTGAGTAAGGTAAGAAACAACATTACTTTGAAGCATTGTGGCAAATAGTATACCGATAGAGATGTACTTATTTTACATATAGAATCTGGTTCACAATTGACAAGTACTGTTTGATTTTTTACTTTGGCATTAGGTCTATACGCAAGCCAACCACGCTGCTTGTACGGTTCACCTTTGGCGGAATGTCAAACATCTCTACAAGCCAAAAAGCCTCTGCCGACTAATGTCTGAAGCAGCGTAAGCGTTTCATGTCACTCATTTCAATCGGATTTTTCTGAAGAGACAAAAATTAAACCCTAGAGGTGCTGCATATTTAGTTGATTTGGGTACGTTTGTTTTACTCTCTATTATTATATTGGTCAGCTTCCATATAGTTATAGTAAATTGGTTGACAGGATTGTAGATTACATAACCATGTATATTGTAATGTGTATAGGGTTTTCAGAATGGACCAGAGTGCATTCAAAAGGTCGGCGTTTCAATATTATGGATAGTAACACATGTGAGTCGTGGAACAACGTTATTAAAGAGGCACGCGAGTACCCACTTATTTGCATGCTGGAGTACATAAGAACAACTTTGATGGATTGGTTTGCTACTAGAAGGGCTCAAGCTGAAGACTACCACTTTAGCTCCGAGAGTGCATGAAAGAGTTAAGGAAAACTATCAAGCCGCCATGTCAATGTCTGTTAAGCCAATTTGCAACTTCGAGTTCCAGGTCCAAGTTTAGACTGGTGAATGTTTTATTGTCAAATTGGACAAGTCTACTTGTTCTTGCTTGGAATTTCAAGGTTTAGGGATACCTTGTGCTCACGCAATACAAGTTGCTGCTCGGCTTGGAGTTCCTACAAATTCTTTGACAGCAATCGGATATTTTAATGAGTTAGTGAAGCTAAGTTATGAGGAGAAAATCTATCCAATTCACTCTGTTGGTGGGGAGGTCGCACCCAGAATAGCTTTAGGAACGACAGGGGAGGTGCATCCACCATTTTTTCGGCGGCCACCTGGGAGACCAAGGAAGATAAGAATATTGTCTCGTGGTGAATTCAAGGCAAGTTCAGAATATTAAAACAGTACATAGTCCATTCGATTTCTTAAAATCTAACATCTTCTATACTTCTAATTTGCAGTGCAACAAATCCAGTTCCCAGAGGAGGTGTTCACGTTGTTGTGGTGTTGGCCACAACAAAGCCTCCTTCCGTAATACTATATAAGTCGTCAACTACTTCTATGGGGTGCTATAAGGTGTTATGAAGTAACTTTCTGGTTTGGGAAAAATAATGGTTGTTCTCGCCTACTCTGCGGAAGCGAGAGTGTTTACTTCTACTAATGCAGGCTACAATACAAGAAAGAACGTCGTCTTTTTAATTTGGGGGTAATCTGTATTTAGGGTTCATCTCTTCAATTGTCGAGAACAAAACAGAGGTTTTACGAGAGAGAAATTGAGACGAGAGAGTGAAACGAAAATGGGTGATAGAGGGAGAGGGATTCCAAGTCGATGTAGATGTGGAGAGGATGTGGTTTTGAGGACATCCAAAACTGTGAAAAATCCAAGGAGACTCTTTTATGCTTGTCGATGTGGAGAGGAGGTAATGATATTGTAGTGTAAGTACTGTTAAATTATGGAACATGTCTGAATTGTGTTTTTGGTATGTATCAGAATGGTCGTGGTCACTTGTTTAGGTTGACAGATGAAGTAATGGTGGAAGAGATGGAAGACATACTTCCAAAGATTGATGAACTTGAAGGGGCTTCATTGACCTTATAAAAAGGGTTACAAGCTTTAGAATTTGAGATGGAAACTCTAGCAATGGAGACTCGTACATGTGAAGTTGTGGTTTGCGGCTTTGAGAAGTACTTCTAGGTTTAGAGAAGGAGATTCAAGGTTGCAAGATGGAATTGCGTGGTTTGAAGAACATTCTTGTGTGTGTAGTGTTGATGACTCTTGTCTATGTGTTTGTGTTTTAGTAATTGTAGTTGTGTTTGTTATGTATTGATAGGCCTGTTGTAGTGATTTGGTTCCCTTTTGTGTTCTGTATTATTCAGATAATGCACTTACCAAAGATTTAAAGAAGTTGAGTAACCATAATGTGGGGAAAAAATATCATTTTGGTTACAAAATCCTTAATCAAGAATTCAACATAACATGAAAATATTATCCTATGTATCTTATTATACAAACATTCTGCAATCTTCTTAAGAACATCACTATTAATTGGTGAATTTAAAAACAAAGAGTCACTGATTACATAAAAACATTCGGGGTTGGTTGGCGGCTTTTGCACTTGAAGACTCAAGCAGTACGTTCTTCTGGAGATAAGGCATTGAACGTTTCGATAGCGTACTGTTTAGCTGCCCCTCGCCTCTTCTCTTCGTCTAGTTTAGCACAATAGTCCATGGCATTAACTGAATGTAGCTCAAGTAAGATCACACAAGCAATTCCAACAAGGCTTGAAAATCACACGTGAAATATATATGTCACACAATCAAATATGAAATACTTATCGAAACAGGATCATGAAAGACAACTGATATGTCTATAATTTGCATGTTTTCAGTGTTCATTCATCATCATTTTGAGTCTAGTTTAATATCCTTCATCATTGTTTTGTATCATTTCTCATCAATCTTGCATACTTTGGATGATTAGGATAGCTTTGCATACATATTGCATTTCTGAGTTGTTTTCAGGTGATTTGGAGCTGTTGTCGAGCAAATTGGAAGAAGCGAGCCGGAATCAGAGGACTTACTCGACCATTAGGTCGTGTACATCCAACACAATACTCGACCCCCTGGTCAAGTGACTTTGGAGCCATTCTTCCCATCTACTCGACCCCCTAGTCGAGTAACCATAGCTCAGACCACTCGATGACACCACTCGACCCCCTGGTCGAGTATCACTTTGTCACACCACCTGACCACACTCGGCCGTTCACTCTACCACATTACTCGAGCCTCTGGTCGAGTATAATCACTCAACACCAACACCACCACTCGACCAAGCACTCGATCACATCTTCAGAGTCTACTCAAATCCGCACTCAACCAGACAAGCTGAGCACAAGGAAGGGAAGAGTAGAAGAAGAAGTGTTTGGAAGCGTCCAGAGCTTCATCTGATCACGAAGCCCATCTCGGCCCATTATCACTCTATGGGCCGGTCGATTAGGTTTCCGGCCCATCTACTATCATTTTATTTTGTTTAGTATAAATAGGTGTCTTAGGGTTTTGTCCTGGGACATCTAGTGGACATTGATTTTTTGCTTCTGTTTTACTCTGGCTGCGCCGCTTTTGCTTGTGCAACCTGTAATTCGAGATTTTTCCAAGTTATTCAGATTCCGCAATTGATTTCATCTGTCATCTTGTTTCTCTACTCTTTATCTCTTTACTTATGCAATATTATCATTTACCTGCGTTTATGTCTTTGAGCATGTTGTCTGAGTAGTGACATAAAGTTCTTAAGGATGAGATAGAATGATTGTGGAATCCTTAGTCTGTAGAATGGTTAAGTTTTTGAATTGATTGAATCCCTTCAGGACTAGTTGTGTTTACTGCTTATTTCTTTCTGATCAACTAGAATTCGATCCAAAGCATTCCCGCACCCAGAAGGTGTTTGATGGAATGCTTGATCCACTAGTTCCTGATATATTCGTCTCTATCCCAAGGGATTGGCCGTTTAGAGTGTTTATTGACTTTATCAGTCTGTTCTTATTGTCTGCATAGTTAGATTCTGTTAATGGGAATTAGTCTAGGCTAGCTTTGCTTGAGGATTTCTATCACGGGAGTGAATTGATCTATTGTTGAACCTGTTATCTAGGGATAACTTGATTGCGCTTATTAACCATTCGAATAGGTTAGGATACCACTCTATTCAATTACCCCATCCTTAGGAATTTCTCGTCTATCTGATTGCTCTGTTTATCGTTATCGCTTAATCGTTCTCATTGCCTGTTTCTTAGTTTTTGCAATTACTCGACCAACTTACTCGACCACACCCAGTGTCTGGCAACAGACTATGCAGTCGAGTACAGTTGTCTCGTTTCCTGTCTGTTACTCGACCAACATACTCGACCACACCCAGTGTCTCGCAACAGACTGTGCAGTCGAGTATAGCTATTTTATTTCCTATATGTTACTCGACCTGTTAATCGACCACATCCTGCTTCTAGCATCAGCCTATTGTGGTCGAGTAATTTTAGTAATTCTGTTATTGTTTATGTTTTCTGCATGTTCGCTTAGGACACTTAGACACCCCAAAACTGTTATTGCTTGGCTTGACTTAGTGACTTCTGATCACATCTCATGTGTTTGCATCACACCCATTTGGATTGACACCTAAAATACTATAACGACATGATATTGCTTTAAGATTAATTGAGTAAAAACCTATTATCAATTTGGCGCCGTTGCCAATTGGGTGTTTGTTGCTATATTTGAGATTTTAGAATATTTAAGATCAAGTTCTTTTTCATTTTTACTAAAAGTTACTAGCTTTGTGTTTTTTTTCTGTTTGTCTGTTTTGATTCAGGTACTACGAATCACCAGCTTCACCAGTCGGTACTCGTTGTATGCAAACACGGTCATAAGGAAATCAGAATCTCCTATTCAACGATAACATCGACCGTATTGCTCGTCAACTCAGAACACAGACAGAAACAGACACAATGGCTGCAGTTGTAGATGAGCAAGTGCAACTAAACAACATAGGTGCAGGCGATGCACCACGCTACCATAATCAGCGTAATGGCATCGTGCCTCCACTAGTGCAGAACAACAACTTTGAGATCAAAAACGGTCTCATTGCCATGGTTCAGAGCAACAAGTTTCACGGCCTCCCTATGGAAGATCCACTCGATCACCTGGACGAGTTTGATAGGCTCTGCAGCCTAACAAAGATCAATAGAGTTAGTGAGGACGGCTTCAAGCCCAGATTGTTTCCATTCTCTCTTGGAGATAAAGCCCATCAGTGGGAAAAGTCGCTTCCTCAAGGCTCTATCCCCTCCTGGAATAGCTGCACGAAAGCCTTCTTGCCTAAATTTTTCTCAAACTTCAGGACTGCGAGACTACGGAATGATATTTCCGGTTTCACAAAGACAAAATAATGAGACTTTCTATGAAGCATGAGAGCGCTTCAAAGGTTATCAGACGCAATGTCCTCATCATGGTTTCTCCAAAGCTTCACTTCTCAGCACTTTCTATAGAGGTGTCCTTCCCAGTATCATGATGCTTCTTGATACAGCTTCTAACGGGAACTTCCTCAACAAAGACGTTGAAGAAGGATGGGAGCTGGTAGAGAACTTGGCTTACTCGTATGGCAACTACAATGAAGATTATGACAGAAGCATCCGCACCAGCTCTGATTCTAATGAGAAGCACCGCAGGGAAATGAAAGCTATGAATGAAAAACTGGACAAGCTACTACTTGTGCAACAGAAGCACGTTCATTTTCAAGGTGATGATGAGACGTTCCAAGTTCAGGATGGGAAGACTCTGCAGTCAGAAGAGGTCAGCTATGTGCAAAACCAAGGAGGTTTCAATAAAGGTTTCAACAACTTCAAGCATAACCATCCCAATCTGTCTTACAGAAGTACAAATGTTGCAAACACGCAGGACTAAGTCTACCCCTCACAGCAGCAGAATCAACCCAAGCCCTTTGTTTTATACAACCAAGTTCAGGGGTATGTTCCTAAGTAGTAGTACCAGAGCAACTATCAGCAGCAACTTCCACCATCGGGGTTCACACAGCAGCAAAATCAACAATCATCACCAACTCCAGATTGAGACTTGAAGAACATGTTACAACAGATTCTCCAGGGACAAGCAGCAGGAGCAATGGATCTCGCCAAAAAGATGGCAGAAATCCACAACAAGGTTGATTGCACTTTCAACGATCTAAACATCAAACTTGAGGCACTTACCTCTAAGTTCTGTTACATGGAAGGACAAACAGGGTCCACCTCTGCTCCCAAAGTAACAGGACTTCCAGGGAAGTCAATCCCAACCCGAAGGAATACGCCACCGCTCACGCAATCACAATCTGCCATGATCAAGAGCTGCCAACTCGACATATCTCCAACGCAATCACTGTGGCCAGTGATGTTCAGGAAGGGGAGGCTTATACTCAGATTAAAATTTCAGTTGTTGGACTCGACCATTCAGCTGGATCCCGTTTTCAAACTCAGTCCTACCTAGACGAGAAAGCAGCCATCATTGATAGGATGGTAAAACGATTCAAGCCAGCACCATTACCTTCACGTGCTCCCATGGAAATTCAGGAAAGCATGGATAAAAAGATACAATTCTCTTGTAGAGAAGAAGCTTGATGAGATGGAAGCGGTGATGCCTCTAATAGAAGTTCTCAACCTGATCCCGGATCCCACAAAGATGTGAGAAATTCAATTCTGGAAAGGATCAAGATGTATCAAGATTCAGAATACGAATGTGATGCTAATCCGTCTAGAGCCACTGTTAAGAGGAGCGTTCAAGAAAAACTGGAAGATCCTGGATCTTTCACTCTACCATGTTCCATTGGGCAATTGGTTTTCAGCAATTGTCTATGTGATTTGGGAGCTTCAGTAAGTTGAATGCCACTCTCCGTGGCAAGGAAGCTGGAATTCACTAAGTACAGGCCTTGCGACCTAACTTTGATCATTGCTGATAGGTTTCAAGAAAACCCTTCGGCCTGCTAAAAGATCTACCAGTAATGATTAATGGAGTGGAAGTGCCTACAGATTTCGTTGTGCTTGAGATGGAAGCAGAACCTACGGATTCTCTAATCCTAGGGAGACCTTTCTTAGCCTCAGCGGGAGCGATGATAGATGTCAAAGACGGGAGAATAAGTCTCAACCTTGGGAAGCACATCAAGCTGCAGTTTGACATCTACGAAACTTCGCAAAGGTCAACTGTAGAAGAAAAGATCATGGCTCAACCTCAGCCTTCGAATTCAATCACCCGACCAAGCACAACCTCTACACCTGACTTGTGAGAACTAAAAAGAAATCTGATGAGCAAGAAGAAACTATAGAAAAGCTAGCTCAGACAGTTGAGGAACTTAAGAGTAAACTAGATCAGATACAAGAGAAAGCTCAACCAAAATGCGGGATTGATACTATCCCGAGAAAAAAGTTTACTTCAAGATGGTCTGAGGAGATAGATTATCCACCAGAAGAGAAAGAGGCCTATTTCGAGGAAAGAAGAATTGAGTATTCTGCTACACATCTCTCAAGAGAGGATGCTGAATATGATGATGAGGTCAGAGAGGACTATGCAGGTCCTCTATATCACCCATTTTCTTCTTAATGAGTGTGAGGAGTCAAGCTAGAGACTTTAAACAAGCTCACTTGGAAGGAATTCCCAAGACTGTTCCTGTAAATAAAAGTTTTATTTTCTTGTTATTTTTGATTTGTTTTTGGGTATGTTTGTGATTCTCAGGAACAGAGAAACAACGTGGAGGTAGAGTAAAAAATCAAAAATTTTACTCTAAAGAGCAACAGGGGATCGAGTATGTCAGTGTAGAGAAATTCAAGAATTTGAAAAAGTTCTGTTGCACTTAGAGACCATGAGATCGAGTAGGTTGGTCAAGTATTAGTGATGATTTTAAAACCCAAAATTTTGAAATCATCTTTATACTCGACCAACAGAAGCTACAAAGACTTACAGGGAGATTCTTCAATGGCCTGGGAGCAATCACATGCAGCTATTGACGACCAACTCCGCTCCTTCTTCGACTGAGGTAAGCACCTCACTTCACCATTGTATTATACCATCTCTTGTTTTTATTTTGTTTATGTGATGATTTTTGTCCTGAGTACTCTCTTCCAAGTTTGGTCACATAGTGACTGTTTGATTTAAGTTTGGGGGAGGGCTCAGGAAGTGTGTGTTGCATTTTATATAATCTTGAATCTGCATTCATCTAAGGCATAGAAAAAAACAAAAAAAATTGATAAATTTCAGAAAATGATTTCACAAAAATAGAGTGTTCATGTTGTTGCATTGCATTTAGGATCGAGTATAGAGTGTTTCATTTAGGATTATTGCATATGCATAGGGGCTAATGATGAGATAGCCTTGTAAGCATTTTGGTTCACCAGATAAACTCAGTGCCCTCGTTGTTAGTTGTCTGATGCGTAGTCAATGAAATTGAAGTAAAACTGCACCATGCCGAGATGCTCTACTCGACCACACTGTTATGATCTGATACCAGTCCCTATCAATTTGAACTTGAATCTGATTTAGAACTATCATGTCATGGCATCGAATTTGAACTCATGGATACCCTAAAATACTTGGATTTTTTAACTCATTTTAACCACTCTTGTTAGTCCAAGAAGCTGACTCTCCTTATTAGGGCAGTTAACCTGAACCCAAACCTAAACTTTCTTTCAAGCCCTATATCACTTATGAGTGTTTGCAAGGTCTTATTTCGATTGAGCTTGGAAATTGTGTTAGGTTCGTAACGACAAAGATAGTGTCTCATGTAGTTCTAATTCGCGTTTTTCGGACTGGATAGGACTAGGTGAGCGCTTATATCATGGGTTGAGATGTATTTAAAAGAAAAGGGTGAATTCATTGTTGATAAGGAAAGGGAAAGAATTCTAGGGGAAGTAAGCTAAAGAAGTTAGAAAAAAATCTAGTAAAGGTTTTGGGAATGTTAAAGAAAAGAATGAGGTTCTTGTTAGCTAAAGAAGAAGGGTTGAAAGCCTTTGGTTTTAAAGATTAAAAACAAGAACCTTAGTTGTTAAAGAAACCCAAATCCTCTAGATATATCGAAGTGTTCAGAAAGCTTCTCCTAGAGTTAAGAGAAAAGAAAATAATGATATGAAAAAGGGGTTTAAAAAGATTCATGAATGCAAAAGGGTAGAGTTAAGTTCTTATTTTGGGACTAGAGTTGGGATTACCATTAGAGCTTCATTGTTATACTCTGGGTAGATGGGATCTTATCTCTGTATGCATAACTTGGGAATTACCTTTAGCATTCCACTAAAGCTCAATCATTCTTGAGAGATCCCCTGTTACTTAAAGCCTATTTTGTAAGGGACCATCTTTGTCTCTTGACCTTCACCTTAGCCAAATGTGTTCACCTTAGCTTTGGTTCTGAGTCCCCACCTTCAAACCTCTCCTTCAACTATGTCTTCTTATTTGCTTGAGGGCAAGCAAAGATTAAGTTTGGGGAGTTGATATGTCTATAGTTTGCATGTTTTCAGTGTTCATTCATCATCATTTTGAGTCTAGTTTCATATCCTTCATCACGTTTTGTATCATTTCTCATCATTCTTGCATACTTTGCATGATTAGGATAGCTTTGCATACATATTGCATTTCTAAGTTGGTTTCAGGTGATTTGGAGTTGTTGACGAGCAAATTGGAAGAAGCGAGCCGGAATCAGAGGACTTACTCGACCATTAGGTCGTGTACATCCAGCACAATACTCGACCCCCTGGTCGAGTGACTTTGGAGCCATTCTTCTTATCTACTCGACCCCCTGGTCGAGTAACCATAGCTCAGGCCACTCGATGACACCACTCGACCCCCTGGTCAAATATAACTTCGTCACACCACCAGATCACACTTGGCCGTTCACTCTACCACATTACTCGACCTCCTGGTCGAGTATCATCACTCAACACCAACACCATCACTCGACCAAGCACTCGATCACATCTTCAGAGTACTCAAATCCGCACTCAACAAGACAAGCTGAGCACAAGGAAGAGAAGAGGAGAAGAAGAAGTGTTTGGTAGCGGTCCGGAGCTTCATCTGATCACGAAGCCCATCTTGGCCCATTATCACTCTGTGGAAAGTCGATTAGGTTTCTGGCCCATCTACTATCATTTTATTTCGTTTTGTATAAATATGTGTTTTAGGGTTTTGTCCTGGGCCATCTAGTGGACATTGATTTTTTACTTCAGTTTTATTTTCTGTTTTACTCTGGCTGCGCCGCTTTTGCTTCTGCAACTTGTAATTCAAGATTTTTCCAAGTTATTCAGATTCCGCATTTGATTTCATCTGTCATCTTGTTTCTCTACTCTTTATCTCTTTACTTATGCAATATTATCATTTACCTGCGTTTATGTCTTTGAGCATGTTGTCTGAGTAATGACATAGAGTTCTTAAGGATGGGATAGAATGGTTGTGGAATCCTTAGTCTGTAGAATGGTTAAGTTTTTGAATTGATTGAATCCCTTCAGGACTAGTTTTGTTTACTGCTTATTTCTTTCTGATCAACTGGAGTTCGATCCAAAACATTCCTGCACCCAGAAGGTGTTTGATGGAATGCTTGATCCACTAGTTCCTGAGATATTCGTCTCTATCCCAAGCGATTGGCCGTTTAGAGCGTTTATTGACATTATCAGTCTGTTCTTATTGCCGTCATAGTTAGATTCTGTTAATGGGAATTAGTCTAGGCTAGCTTTGTTTGAGGATTTCTATCACGGGAGTGAATTGATCTGTTGGTGAACCTATTGTCTAGGGAAAGCTTGATTGCGCTTGTTAACCATTCGAATACGCTAGGATACCACTCTATTCGATTATCCCATCCTTAGGAATTTCTCGTCTATCTGATTGCTCTGTTTATAGTTATCGCTTAATCGTTCTTATTGCCTGTTTCTTAGTTCTTGCAATTACTCGACCAACTTACTCGACCACACTCAATCTCTGGCAACAGACTGTGCAGTCGAGTATAGCTACTTCATTTCGTGTCTGTTACTCGACCTGTTAATCGACCACATCCTGCTTCTGGCATCAGCTTGTTGTGGTCGAGTAATTTTAGTAATTCTGTTATTGCTTCTATTTTCTGCATGTTCGCTTAGGACTGTTAGAAACCCCAAAACTGATATTGTTTGGCTTAACTTAGTGACTTCTGATCACATCTCATCTGTTTGCATCATACCCATTTGGATTGACACCTAAAATACTACAACGACATGATAGTGCTTTAGGATTAATTGAGTAAAAACCTATTATCAATTTGGCGCTATTGCCAATTGAGTGTTTGTTGCTATATTTGAGATTTCAGAATATTTAAGATCAAGTTCTTTTTCATTTTTACTAAAAGTTACTAACTTTGTGTTTTTTTTTGTTTGTCTGTTTTGATTCAGGTACTACGAATCACCAGCTTCACCAGTCGGTACTCGTTTTATGCAAACACGGTCATAAGGAAATCAGAATCTCCTATTCAATGATAACATCGACCGTATTGCTCGTCAACTCAGAACACAGACAGAAACATACACAATCGCTGCAGTTGTAGATGAGCAAGTGCAACTAAACAACATAGGTGCAGGCGATGCACCACGCTACCACAATCAGCGTAATGGCATCGTGCCTCCACCAGTGCAGAACAACAACTTTGAGATCAAAAACGGTCTCATTGCCATGGTTCAGAGCAACAAGTTTCACGGCCTCCCTATGGAAGATCCACTCGATCACCTGGACGAGTTTGATAGGCTTTGCAGCCTAACAAAGATCAATGGAGTTAGTGAGGACGTCTTCAAGCTCAGATTGTTTCCATTCTCTCTTGGAGATAAAGCCCATCAGTGAGAAAAGTCGCTTCCTCAAGGCTCTATCACCTCCTGGAATAGCTGCACGAAAGCCTTCTTGCCTAAATTTTTCTCAAACTTCAGGACTGCGAGACTACGGAATGATATTTCCGGTTTCACAAAGACAAAATAATGAGACTTTCTATGAAGCATGGGAGCGCTTCAAAGGTTATCAGACGCAATGTCCTCATCATGGTTTCTCCAAAGCTTCACTTCTCAGCACTTTCTATAGAGGTGTCCTTCCCAATATCAAGATGCTTCTTGATACAGCTTCTAACGGGAACTTCCTCAACAAAGACGTTGAAGAAGGATGGGAGCTGGTAGAGAACTTGGCTTAGTCGTATGGCAACTACAATGAAGATTATGACAGAAGCATCCGCACCAGCTCTGATTCTGATGAGAAGCACCACAGGGAAATGAAAGCTATGAATGACAAACTGGACAAGCTACTATTTGTGCAACAGAAGCACGTTCATTTTCTAGGTGATGATGAGACGTTCCAAGTTCAGGATGGGGAGACTCTGCAATCAAAAGAGGTCAGCTATGTGCAAAACCAAGGAGGTTTCAATCAAGGTTTCAACAACTTCAAGCAGAACCATCCCAATCTGTCTTACAGAAGTACAAATGTTGCAAACACGCAGGACCAAGTCTACCCCTCACAACAGCAGAATCAACCCAAGCTCTTTGTTCCATACAACCAAGTTCAGGGGTATGTTCCTAAGCAGCAGTACCAGAGCAACTATCAGCAGCAACTTCCACCATCGGGGTTCACACAACAACAAAATCAACAATCTTCACCAACTCCAGATTCAGACTTGAAGAACATGTTACACCAGATTCTCCAGGGACAAGCAGGAGGAGCAATGGATCTCGCCAAAAAGATGGCAGAAATCCACAACAAGGTTGATTGCACTTTCAACGATCTGAACATCAAACTTGAGGCACTTACCTCTAAGGTCCGTTACATGGAAGGACAAATAGGGTCCACCTCTGCTCCCAAAGTAACATGACTTCCAGGGAAGTCAATCCAAAACCCGAAGGAATACGCCACTGCTCACGCAATCACTATCTGCCATGATCGAGAGCTGCCAACTCGACATATCTCCAACGCAATCACTGTGGCCAGTGATGTTCAGGAAGGGGAGGCTTATACTCAGATTAAAATTTCAGTTGTTGGACTCGACCATTCAGCTGGATCCCGTTTTCAAACTCAGTCCTACCTAGACGAGAAAGCAGCCATCATTGATAGGATGGTAAAATGATTCAAGCCAGCACCATTACCTTCACGTGCTCCCATGGAAATTCAGGAAAGCATGGATAAAAAGATACAATTCTCTTGTAGAGAAGAAGCTTGATGAGATGGAAGCGGTGATGCCTCTAATAGAAGTTCTCAACCTGATCCCGGATCCCACAAAGATGTGAGAAATTCAATTCTGGAAAGGATCAAGATGTATCAAGATTCAGAATACGAATGTGATGCTAATCCGTCTAGAGCCACTGTTAAGAGGAGCGTTCAAGAAAAACTGGAAGATCCTGGATCTTTCACTCTACCATGTTCCATTGGGCAATTGGTTTTCAGCAATTGTCTATGTGATTTGGGAGCTTCAGTAAGTTGAATGCCACTCTCCGTGGCAAGGAAGCTGGAATTCACTAAGTACAGGCCTTGCGACCTAACTTTGATCATTGCTGATAGGTTTCAAGAAAACCCTTCGGCCTGCTAAAAGATCTACCAGTAATGATTAATGGAGTGGAAGTGCCTACAGATTTCGTTGTGCTTGAGATGGAAGCAGAACCTACGGATTCTCTAATCCTAGGGAGACCTTTCTTAGCCTCAGCGGGAGCGATGATAGATGTCAAAGACGGGAGAATAAGTCTCAACCTTGGGAAGCACATCAAGCTGCAGTTTGACATCTACGAAACTTTGCAAAGGTCAACTGTAGAAGAAAAGATCATGGCTCAACCTCAGCCTTCGAATTCAATCACCCGACCAAGCACAACCTCTACACCTGACTTGTGAGAACTAAAAAGAAATCTGATGAGCAAGAAGAAACTATAGAAAAGCTAGCTCAGACAGTTGAGGAACTTAAGAGTAAACTAGATCAGATACAAGAGAAAGCTCAACCAAAATGCGGGATTGATACTATCCCGAGAAAAAAGTTTACTTCAAGATGGTCTGAGGAGATAGATTATCCACCAGAAGAGAAAGAGGCCTATTTCGAGGAAAGAAGAATTGAGTATTCTGCTACACATCTCTCAAGAGAGGATGTTGAATATGATTATGAGATCAGAGAGGACTATGCAGATCCTCTCTATCACCCATTTTCTTTTTAATGAGTGTGAGGAGTCAAGCTAGAGACTTTAAACAAGGTCACTTGGAAGGAATTTCCAAGACTGTTCCTGTAAATAAAACTTTTATTTTTTTGTTATTTTTGATTTCTTTTTGGGTATGTTTGTGATTCTCAGGAACAGAGAAACAACGTGGGGGTAGAGTAAAAATTCAAAAATTTTACTCTAAAGAGCATTAGGGGATCGAGTATGTCAGTGTAGAGAAATTCAAGAATTTTGAAAAAGTTCTGTTGCACTCAGAGACCATGAGATCGAGTTAGTTGGTCGAGTATTAGTTATGATTTCACAACCATAGCCATATAAATGTAATGCTTAAGAAGTAACAAGCAAAAAGTGTATGTCTAATTTTGTAATCACTCAAACTACAATACTAAAACAGATCAGTCAACTTAATGAGTATAAAAATAAAATATATAGAGAAACTTAAGAAAATTTCAAAACAATGACTTAATATTACCCATATAACACTTAATTAAGTTTAGAAATTTTGCATAATACATTGAAAACTATGTCTATTTTGGTATTATAATGATTTAGTATCTTTAGAAGTTCAAATCAATGTAGAACACTTGAGACTTAACATATTAACAATTATCTATTGGTAAATATCTTAATAAAATTGAGAAAGTTGCTAAATAGTAATAAAAGCGTCACAATTTGCCAATGTCAGTCGCTAATAAGTCACATATATGTGGGTATTTAGTCACTACTTTGTATCTTTTCCTCTAAATATTTGCAAAGGGCTACTCTTTTGTGCCCATATTTTATGAGTCACATCTTTATTCATGTGAATTATATTTTAAGAACTAAATAAAGTGGATGTTTAATGTTTTCATCACTCAAATTACAGTATTAAACAAGATCAATCAACTTAATGGGTATAAAGATGAATTATAAAGAAACTTAAGAAATTTCAAAACCACTAGTTAATATAAAGAACTTAAGAAATTTCAAACCACTAGTTAATATTATAAGAAATGTAAAGTTTTTTTGGTATACATTATAATGATTTAGTATCCATAGTAGTCCAAATCAATATAGAAAACTTGAGACTTGTTGTGAAAAAGAGGGTTTAGAGAACTATTTTTCTCTGTTATTGATCTATTCATAAGATACAACCTACATATATAAGATACAACATTAGGGTTAGGTTTATATATCAAGTCATCTATAACCTTTTAGATCTATAATATACTAATGGGCCATATAACAGGCATCCACATATTTTACAATATTATTCATAACACTCTGCCTTGGATGACTATTATAAAAATGTGGTCTCAAATGCGCATGTGAGACGATGCTGCCTCGTTAAAAACTTTACCAGAAAAACCTAATGGGAAAAACCATGGGTAAAAGAAAAAGAGTGCAACGCGTCTCTACTACCCCTCATGAGTACATCACTTGAAATCTTCGAGATGCCACGATCCAATTATGATTAAGTAACTTCTTGAGATAGTAGTTGGAAACGCCTTGGTAGTAGGCTCGCCAAATCTTTACTTGAACAATTTTATAGACACGTACATCACTATTATTCAGTTCCTTGGTCTCAGAGGTGACTTGATATGAGTCAAATTACCCTAGTGACTACTTTCTCAAATAAAGAGGTTGTTATACCACTTAGGGATCGAATTCCACAAAGTTCTCGGATCACACAATAGACTAACAGTTTCGAGTTAAGCTAAACACAAAATATTAAGAAAATAAAAGACAAGAAAGCAATAATAGAGATTAATTGTAGATTCAAATGATAAAAACGTCAGGTTTAGAGAAATTCTCAGGAAATATCTGAATAGTAGATCAAGTAGTAAATTAAGATTATTATTGAACCATTTTAGATTTCAAATCACTATTATAGAGTAACCGGTGGTTCGCTGCATTACTCACAATGCTTAATAGTATTGATCCCAACTCTCTTGTAATTCCCTAAAACTAAGCAAGCATTATAATCAGGTTTGATAAGTTTCACCTAAGTATCTATATCGACGCTAGTCCGCATCTAAATACTAGGCTCATCTAAGATAGTTCTGGTAATAGATGCCTTTTTAAGTACTACCTATTAACCTAAAAACAAGTTCTAATTAATTAATCTAGAACTAGCATTAAGAACAATCAAAAATGAAGAATTATAAATATATTATCTTGACAAGGTTTTTGATTTACTAATTCATATAAATCCCTAATGAGAATCCCTAAACTCAACAAGAGAACTACTCAGACATGATTATCAAAGAACAAAACATGATTAAAGTAGATATCAATGTAAGAAACAATAAGAGAATAGAGTTTAGAAAGATCTTCTCTAGAAGAAGCTCCACAAGGTTTTGGCTCTCAAGAACAAAGTAAAATAAAGGGTAAATAAAAGTTATCAAAAGTTATTCAGGGTTAGGTCTAAACAATGACCTTAAAAATCTACATATAAGTTCCTAAAAACATGCAAGAACATCTTTGAAAATAAGGAAACATTTTGCGGCGAATTTGGAAATCTTCAAAACTTCAATAAGTGGCGAGATTGAATTCCCGTCAGATATTGGTGTCGATCGATATCTACGCGGTTTTGGTGTGCAGATTGCTTCTACAGCATAAGTTGTCTATTTTGCTCCAAAATGATCCATAGTCTCCAAATGTATCCCAAATATGTAAAGACCATAAAAAATCTATAGAAGACTCTAGAAATAACAGAAAGACTGTAAAAACTATACCTATATCACAACTAAAAGCAGTGAAAATCGAGGTATATCAATTCCCTAGACTTAGCTTATGCTTGCCCTCAAGCAAAACATAAAAGCCAAACCCGTGGAAGAGGTTTGAAAACGCAGGAACTCCCAACGTTCTCTAGCCTATTGCCTTGATCATTCTAACCAAATCCATATGCCTAGCAGGTCTAATCAAATCCTAACCACCATTTAATTCTCCGCAGGCCTACATAACATTCTAAATTCCATACCTAAGTTCCACAACTATATCCAACAGGCTTTCATCGTTGGGTCTCATAAATCAAGCTAATATTCAAGAACCTTTTAGACTCATTCCTGTACTATACCATGATAAATCAACCACGCAATCATTCTTTTGTATTCTTTCTCTCCCAGACTTCTTCTTTTTGGAGATTAGACATCGGAGTACTTGCTTCATTAGATAGGTATTATAATACCCCTACCCAGGACTAGGACTAGGCCGAGGAATTTTAGTCGACGATTTAGCAAGCCGCACAATCGGAACAATCGAAAGAAGTCCTTACGGGATAAGTATTGTTTCGTCTGACCAACTATCTGGTTGTTTTGGAGATAGTCATGAGCAAGTGGTCGGGGAACCGATGGGTGAGTGAAGAGGACCGAGGATTTGGGTGACTGTGATTAATGTATTGATATGTTGAGGGAACGCGTAAACCCATCGTTGTTACGGTTCTACGAGATGATCACCGTTTGTAACGGTAATGTCCTCGAGTGCGTGGGATGTGTTTCATCCCTTACTAGGCGCTGCTTATGTACTATTTTCCAAACAAGCTGCTATGTGTTTGTCGTGCTTTACTTGTGTCGGGCGATCGACATTTGGATCATGTACATCATTCTTGAGGATCGAGGATTTTAATTGCTCGGACCGAGCGTATGATCGAGAGTGTTGCAGTTGTGTTAGTAGCTAGGTAGAATGAGTGGCCTAGAATTTTCGTGGGTGGATAGGTATTACTGTAGATAAGAGCAGAATTAGATAGAGACAAGATTTTGGATAAGTATGGTTGTGGATAGAAACAAGAATGGATAGGGACGAATGTGGATAGGGACGACATTAGGGATAAGAAAGAGTATGGATAAGTTTGTTCATGCCTATCCGTTCCGTATGGATAATATAGTCCAAGTTTATCCGCGTAAAGATAAGGTCAAAAAAGTTTATCTGCATGTTGTAGATAGAGTTGCGGATAAGCTCGGTTGAGCCTATCTCGCCACCTTGTGTTTTCCAAACCGACCTACCACCCCTATAAATAGTCCTTCCGCCTCATCATTCCTCATTCACAAAAAATGCACTAAAATCTCTCTAAAAAGAATGTGAGCGAGTGTTGAGAGTCGGATACGACTAGTTTGTCCAGAGGAGCTTCTAGGTAATGTCGAGGATCTGTCGAGTAGATTGGTTAGGCGATCGGAGGCTGAGTTTGGATTAGGAGTAGATCAAGTCTACCGTTCAGCGGAATCAAGGTAAGTTTCTATTCATGCGTGATTGCGTTCATGTGGTTCCATGTAGTCGACATACTCATGATAACTAGCTTGATTGTTTATTTTATTGAGTGCTTGAGGTTATGCTTTCAATATTGTTATACTTCTGCATGCTGCTTGTTATTTTGGGTTTCGGGTTGGGGATTTATTGCCTATTAGAGGGATCTAGGACTCATTAGGCGAGTAGCGCTCATCCCCCACTCTCTTTTGCAGGTAACCTTAGTCGCAAACTTTATTTTAAGCATGGATGTTAGGGAAGCCGGTTTAGTTTTTGCGTTGACTTTGTAAAATTGTATTTTTGTAAACTAGTATGTACGACTCAATTGAGCTTCGGCTTTTGTACCCAAAACCTATACATGTATTTGGTAATTTATTTCAATACATAATATATGAATAAGAAATCGGCTTTTGTTAAAACTCTCGTGTATCCTCTCATTAGTCTAGCCCGTCCTAATCCCAACTTGCGGTCGTAGTACGGATTGCAAAGCCTTTAAGCCCCGTGGTTGCGAGAGGCGGTTTTCTGTGGTCGGGCTTGGCCTTCGGTGATCTTTGGTCAGATTTGTCTGCGGGCGGTCGCCAACAATACGTGATGCTTCCGGATTTATTCTTAGTTCTAGGACGGTTCGGGGTTGTTACAAGGGTGGTATCAGAGCATGGTTCATGATGCTTTGAGGACGTGGCATGATTTTTCAAATGTTTTATACAGTCAAAAGAGTCGCAAAGGCAATTAGGAAAACTGTTTCATGATAGGTTTAGATAGTTTAGTTAGGATTACCTTTGGATGGTGGTTGCAGATTTATGAAGGAGAGACGGCCTTGGAGACCATTAAGCTGAGGAGTGAAGAGGATGATGATTATGATCGCCGGACACAATACCCTCCGATATTAACTTATGTGTAGCGGAAGCGTGGTGGTCATATCATATTTAAGTAAGTAGCCTTCAGTGGTCTTCCATTCTGGCTTGTCTAGTTTTTAAGGAGCTAGTGGAGCGGCAAACCTTCATAAGTATTTTTATAAGTTTAGGAATAGGTTACCCTGAAACTTTCATGATTGTAAGATCCCATTGAGGTACGTATGGGTTCTAACTTCTCTTGTTCTTGTGCAAATGTTTGCTTGATTTTTGTTTATATTGTTTGCTTGTTGATTTTTGAGGAACCCATAGAGTGTATTAGGTAAACCCTAACGATTTAGGTTAGAACCTTTTTAGTCTTTTAGTGGTTACCAGAGTTGTCTCTTAGTCCTTAGAATTGGAGGATGAATTCTTTTAAAGGTAGGAGAATGTAATACCCCTGCCTAGGACTAGGACAAAGCCGAGGAATTGTAGTCGACTATTTAGCAAGTCGTACAATCGGAACGATCGAAAGAAGTCTTTACGGGACAAGTATTGTTTCGTCGGACCAACAGTCTACCAGTTTAGGAGATAGTCATGAGCAAGTGGTCAGGGAACCAGATGGGTGAGTCAAGAGAAACAAGGATTGGGTGACTATGATTAATGTGTTGATGCGTTGAGGGAACGCGTAAACCCATCTTGGTTATGGTTCTACGAGATGTTCATCGTTAGTAACGGTAATGTCCCTGAGTGCGGGGGTGTGTGTTTCACTCGGTACCGTGGCCCTTAGTAATATCTTACCCCTTACTAGGCGCTGCTTATGTACTATTTTCTAAACAAGCCGCTACATGGTTGTCGAGCTTTACTTGTGCCGGGCTATCAGCATCTGGATCATGTAGATCATGCATGATGATCTTGGCCACCATTCCTAAGGATGCTTCAGAGAACTCATCTGCTCAACTTATGAGATATGTCAAGCATTTGGTCAACAATGGAGTAAACTCTAAGGAAGCAAATTTGCTCACCAGGGATATCAGTCCCATACTGTTAGCGAAGGTCAAGAAGGACATGTCCAAGAGAGTAGTGCGTTCAGAACATGTTAGCTCTATTGCCAAAGGTCAAAGCACTGAGAAGCTCCCCGATCCAGGTAGCATCGTTCTTGATTACTCAATCTCTACTAGCAGATTCAGTCACTCCTTGTGTGATCTGGGATCAAGCATCAACCTCATGCCCAAATCTATTGCTGAGAGGCAAGGCATGACTAGCTACATCTCGACACGGATCACTCTCCTCTACGCGGATCGTTCCAAATGAGTCCATGATGGTATCCTTGAGGATGTTCCTGTGAGAGTTGGTAATTGCCTCATCCCTGCTGATTTTGTGGTCCTGGCATATGATGAAGAACCCAAGGATCCTCTTATCCTTGGTAGAGCTTTGCTACCTACAGTTGGAGGTAGGATTGATGTGAAGAAGGGAATGATATCTCTCAACATATGCGATGTGCAGATGGAGTTTGGCATGGATGGTTCGGAATCTACATTGCCTATTAGTAACATTGCAATAAACAAGGACAAACCTCCTAATTCTGCTCAAATTTCAACTCCAGAGCCGACCAAAAAGATTGTTACAACTCAGTCATAGATGAGAGATGTAGAGAAGCATTGTCGATCGACACCATCGCGTTTCATATTCAGATGCTTCTCCCCTCCTCCACAGCCCACAACTGCTTCAGTTCCCACTGATATGTACTCCTCTATCTCTTCTCCTACTGTTCCTTCGATTATTTCTTTAATTTTTTTTAAAGTGTTACAGGTAACCAAGCATCGAGACTCTCGAGCGCTTGTTTCCTCATTATCTTGCAGGAGTGAGTATCGATCGATACCAACACCAATGTCGATCGAAACATGATACTGCACATAGGCGATCTATTTACACACTACCTTGGAAGGCAAGATTGCAATCCGCTAAGCAGCATAAGTCCCTTGTCACTCCATCCACGCCCCCAACTCCGCCAAGTCAAGCTATTGACTCTAAGCAATCGCTTAGTGGGAGGCAACCACCCACTGATATGATTTTTCTTTTCTTTTTCTTTTATTTTTGAATTTTTGATTTATTTTTCCAGCTCTTTACGGATTTGAATGCCAGTGGGGACAGTGGGGTTTAAGTCTCGGGAAGCGCCTACTAACTATGCTTTTATTTTTGGTTCTTATTATTTTTTGTTTTTATGTTATTGAATCATTTTCTTTTTTCTAACAAAAAAAAGAAAAAAAAACAAAAGAAAAAAAAACGTTTTTATTTAGTCTAGTTAGGAATTATGATCTGTATTTTTTTAAATTAATGCCTGGTTGATTATTGCTGCAAGTTCGATTCAATCCGACTATTGGAAAATCTAAATGGAAAACTGACAGACTTGAAGATATCCTTGTTTTCAACACAATCCATTAAGGTTGTAGCTAATCTCACTGCTCTTCCTTTTACCTCATCAAAACGGTTAGTATTTATAGAACCACTCGTGAAAAACACTCGAGGCAAAGATTCGTAAAAAGGATTCACGCTCAAAGGCTTATTTCCAGCTAAACAGGATCATTTCCGGGATATTCGGAGAGATAGAGGAGAATCTTGAAGATAAAGGAAATTAGAATATTCAAGTCGTAAGTAAGAGGAAGTTGAGCTTATCTCTAAACTGTCTTAATCTAGGATAAATAGAGGGGTTTGTCCTCTATTTTATAAGGGAGACAATTTTATACCCAAAGAAAACTATAAATGGCTTGATCCCTTACAGGGTACGTAGGCAATCCATTACGGATGCAGCTATACCTTCTAAAAATCCTAATCCATTAGAACCCCTTGTTATAAATCAGACTTGATTTAATACCAATTTGCGTTCTACGATTATTACGATTACGAGATAAAGAAGAAACTAAGAACACGAGATTTACGAGTTCCCTCTGTTGCAATTCGCAACGTTGAGGTACGTCTCGGTGAGGATTTGCTCCTCACAAGCCGAATCCACTATCCAATGTTTCAAGAGGTTACAATGGTGCTCTTCAATGGAGATCTCTCACCAACTCTCGTTTACAAATCTCTCTCTAAGAAGATGAAGAAGAAGAAGATAAAAACAAGAAGCAAAACCCAGAGAATTACTCTCTCTCACTTCTCTCTCTCTAACACTCACCAAGAACCCAGAATTGAGAATAAGAATCTGTCGCACCTCTCTCTGCTCTTGTAAACAATGAGCTGAATAACAAACATTCACACGTGCTAACACTCACACGTGTGACCTCTTCTTTATTCCCTTCAAAGCCTCTTCTTGAACTAGAAGTTTCACTTGAACATGTCAAGTCCAAATACTCTAGTTGTTGTAGAGTCTTTACCAAACTTCAACTTGATTTTTCTCCTTCTTATCTTTCATTAGCTTGAGCAAACTGAAGCTTCTTTGTGCTTTCTCCAAGCTCCACTTTAAAGTTGAATCATACTTTAACACCCCTTTGTAATCGAGTATTGGATGGAATACCTAATGAAAAGAAATTACTAGATTTGTTTTTCTCCTTCAAACAAATCTATTGTATGAATCCTTGGTTCAACACTTCCAACAATGAATCGTAGAAAACAACATATCAAACAGCAGAAAATAATAAATATCGGAAGCTCCATAATCCGGCTCTATAGAAGCCGTCTTAGATAAAGACAACAAAAGCCAAAGCCAAATCAAATGCCAATCTATGTAAGCTTTTGGCCGTTGATTGGAGACAAAATTTGGACATCTTCGCAATTAATGCCGACACATGCCAAAGAAAAGAGCCAGCCAAATGGTGCTCCAGAGCCACCGATAAAGGAGAGAAAAATGGTCGACTCTGCTGAAAAAGCCAACGATGCCAATGAAAAACCAACCAACCACCATAATATTAGCCGGACGATGTTGGACTGAAGCCGGAATTCAACCGGAATTAAGGGACCTTTGTCTCTCTAAAAGAAGTCAACCGGAATCAAGGGACCTTTCTCTCTCTAAAGAATTTGAGAGAGATAAGAGAGAGAGAGATAATCTTTATTGTTCTATATAGTATTTTTGAAGTACATTTGTCATTGGGTGGGTTAAATTGTGATACGACAAATTTGGTACCCGACTTAATATCAAATGTACTTCAAAATCTCACATCGGATGTCCATATTTTTCTTTGGATCGGGTAAGATATATACAAAATTGTAAATTGTGATGCGGTTATACCATATATAAAAATATAAATATTTAGAAGATTTGCTGAAGATTTAAAATTACAGTTATGCTATCATTAAACTTTTTTAAAAATGTTTTGAAAAATCACATAATATCTCAAATTAAAAAATAATCGAAATTTCTTTTGTTTTGCATATATTGTGATTTAAAATTTTGAAAACGGATATATATAACCCAATTGATGAAAAGATGTGTGTTCAACATCCCAATAGGCCAAAATGAATCCAAAGCCAAATGAATAAGAAATTTAACTTAGCAAGCATCCAAATTTAGCTTTAACAAAATACTAAATTCTTTTAAACCTCTCTACATGTACCGTCATATTTCCGAAACCGAGGCGTTACAATTTAGAAAGAACGGTCCACGAGGCAGCGTTACCTCTCTACTTCAGGAACGGATCAACTCGGTCATGTCGTCTCGTTATTGGAGCTCTGGTTGATCTCCAAGCGTCTCATTTGTTCTAATCGTTACGATCTCGCTCTAGAGGTTTGGAAATTCTCGCTTAATTAAACTGAGAGTTAAGCCTTTTTATAGAAGTTTCAGATTTTGGTTTTGCCAATAATGTGTATATACAGATGTTGGAATGGATGGAGAATCAAAAAGATATTCAATTTCGTGTTTATGACATTGCTCTTAGATTGGATTTGATCATCAAAACTCATGGCTTGAAACAAGCAGAGTATTTTGAGAAGCTATTACATAGTTCTTCCTCGTCGAGAGTAGCAAAATATGCTTATCTTCCGCTTCTTCGTGCTAATGTGAAGAAGAAAATGGTTAAAAAAAGCAGAAGCTCTAATGGAGAAGTTGAATGGATTGGGGGTTTCTTGTGACTCCACACCCGTTTAACGAAATGATGAAGCGACTACGTTAAGGCTAAAAAATATGGTCGCTTTTTTTGTCGCAAAATAAACTAGTCACAAAATCATCTCAAATTTGTGACAATTATTGATAACTATTTGTGGTCGGATATTAGCGACTTAAATGAGACATCATTTGGTAGTCGATATTAGACTATTTACAATGAGCCTGTTTAAAAAAATATTCAACTGCTTAAAAAGTGCAGTGAAGGTGTTGAATAATATGAAAAATATACGTGGATTAAATTGTGTTGAATGATGAGACCCATGCTGCCACGTGGTGAACCGTCATTGGAGGAAGTGATGAGTGAAGATGTCTATTTTTGGGTAATGATAGGTGTTATTTTCTTATTGGTTACTCAGATTTTCGTAATTTTTATATTATCCCAATTATTTACACTCAATTATTTTATTATAATAAACTTTGTTATTTAAATATTTTTATACCAAAATTCATCATTAAGATCTATAAATAAAAACCTGTTTCATATGATTTGGACACATAAAAAATCCCCTTTTTATAAAATGGATTCTAATAATAACCCTTTAAACACCTAAAATTCTTCTAATAACCCTTTTAACTATCAAAATCCATCTATTTTAAAATCTGTTTTCCAACCAACCCCAAAATATACCAAATTATGGTTTTTCACCAAATTGTTTCATGTCGTCAACTGTTCCAAAGTATCGGCTATATTATGGATCGATGATGTCATATCCATCTCCAGCACCTCCTATTCCTCTACTGCAATGAAAAACTGTCCTACAGCGTGGAAATGACAATTTACTTGGGGAGATAAGGGAACCACCACTATTATTCTTGATGTAGTTGCATCTCATGATTTATGGATTTTTCATGCCTTTTTTGGGTGTCCGAGCACATTGAACGATATAAATGTTCTATATCGTTCACTAGTGTTTGATGACGTCGAACAAGGAAATACTCCAAAAGCGAACTTCTTCGGGAACCAACGTCAATACAATATGGCATATTATCTAGCTGATGGTATCTATCCATCTTATTCATCTTTCGTGAAGTCCATTAGACTTTCTCAGAGTGAACCATACAAGTTATTCGTACAACGTCAGGAGGGATGTCGGAAGGATATCGAACGTGCATTTGGAGTATTGCAGGCTCGATTTAAAATAATTTGTGAACCAGGTCGCATGTGGGACATAGCCGATTTAGCTATCATCATGAGGTCATGTATCATATTGCATAATATGATTGTTGAGAATGAACGAGATACATATGCTCAACAGTGGACCGATTATGATCAATCTAAGGAAAGTGGGTCTAGTACACCCAACCATTCTCGACCAAGGTGCTACATGCATTTGTAAATCATGTGCGTGCTAGATCTAAGTTGCATGATTCAAATGTATATCGTGAATTGCAAGCAAATTTAGTGAAACACATATGGGAAAATTTCGGTAATGAAAAAGATTTTAAAGTCTTTATGGGTGATTTAAAATTGTGTTTGAAATATATATATATATATATATATATATATATATATATATATCTTTATATTTTTTGCGTTATATATTATTCGGAAAAAATTAAGAATCCAAAATTTAAATGAAAAAATTATTAACTCTTAATTATTTTTATTTGAATTTAATCGCTAATCGTTGTTAATATATAATTATAAAAGTAGAAAACGTAAATAAGAAAAGGAATATAAAAAAAAAAAAAAAAGTGGGGTAGAGTATTAAATTTTATTGAACAAAACTTTTGTAAAGGTTAAAATTGAAGTAGGTGTTGGATGATTAGGTAGAAGAGAGAAAAGCTGATGTGGAGCGAAAAATTGGGTGTTGAATAAGTAAACCATTGTAGATAGTCTTAATAACTCTATTGTCACCATTTTTGCAGCCTTATTTTAGAGACTAACTTGAGACGAGTATTATAGTCTCACATTTGAAACTATTATCAAATCGTCACAATATAGCAACTTATTTGTAGAAGCGACGTTTTATCGACCAACAACAAAAAAAAAAATAAAAAAAAATTATTTTATTAAATCAATCAAAAATTAATTTACAATAACAAATAACTTTCTTTATCACATATATATACTTGATATACATCTATATCTATAGAACGACAACACTTGGTGGACAAAGCAACGATGGCGGAGAACGACACCATGGCGGGGAGGATTAGAGATGTGTTGGTGTTGTGGTTGTAAACTGGCGGAAGCTTTGAGATGTGCCTCAGATTCTGGAACTAAAGCGGAATCAAGGAAAGAAGAAATAATGGAACCGGGAGTTCCATCCTAGTCCTTGGTATATAATTTAGTATCGATCAGAACTGCAATCTCCTTCAAATATGGGCAAAAAATCATTCTAGGTAATTTAATTTCGAAACACATAAAACAAACCTAGTAGCAATTATTGGGTTGATATGTCTATAATTTGCATGTTTTACACATCCTTTTATCACCATTTTGAGTCTAGTTTCATCCATCTTTCATAGCATTCATCATCATTTTTGTACATTTTGCATCTTCAGTCGAGTGTAGGTCTAGTCTTGCATACATTCTGCATTCTGGAGTCGTTTCAGGTACTTTGGAGCTATTGGTGCTTAGAAAGAGGAAAAACAGAACAGAAAGTCACATTTCCACCAACATACTCGATCACCAGTAGCAGAGGGAGAAGCAGTCAGCTCAGCAGTCCATCCAGACACTTCTACTCGATCGCAGAGGAGACTAGGCAGTCCATTCTGCCAGATATACTCGATCGTAGAGGAGATGAGGCAGTCCATTCTGCAGTTCTACTCAATCACAAAGATGAAGGAGTCCATCCTGACAATTATACTCGATCGCAGAGGCAACCAGGCAGTCCACTTTGGCAGTCCACCAGTATACTCGATCGTAGAGGAGAAGAACCAGTCCATCCTGACAGCTGACCAACATACTCGATCACAGAGGCCAAGAAGCAGCCTAGACCATTCTTTCAACCAACCTACTCGACCACCACCTCGACCCTTTGATCAATCCGCACTGAACCAGATAACGTGAGCAACGGAAAGAGAAGAGAAGAGAACAGAAGGCCCATTCGAAGCCCATTCGAAACCCATCAGGAAGCCCACTTTGAGCCAACACTCTTGATCACATCGTCCATGGGCCGTTAAGTGGGCTTGAAGCCCGCTTTCATATCTTAGTATAAATAAGTCTCTAAGGGTTTCGCCCTGAGACATGCACTTTCAGAGACACGAATTTCGCACTATTATTCAGCAGCCGCTTTTCATTCTTGCAACTTTGTATTTCGATTTTTCTTCTAAGTTATTCAGATTTTGCTTTCATTTGCTTATTCATCTTTGTTTCATTCCCTTTAATATCTTAACTTTGCAATCTTCAATCGTTTCTTTGTTATTGTCTTTAAGCATGTTGTGTGACTAGTGATTTGATTTCTGAGGATGGGATAGAGTAGTTGTGGAACCCCTGGTCGAATATGTTGGTTAAGTGTTGAATCCCTTCTAGATTAGTTGTGTGTATTGCTTATTCCTTTCTGATCAACTGGAATCCGATTCCAGACGTTCCAGCGCTCAGAAGGCGTTTAATGGAACGTTGGATCTACTAATTCCAGTGATAATCGTCTCTATCCCAAGGGGTTGGCCGTTTAGAGCGGTTATTGGCTTTAACAGTCGTTTCTTATTGCCTACTTAGTTAGAGATCGTTAATGGGAATTAGGTCAGTGTCTAGCTATGCTTGAGGATTTCTATCACGGGAGTGAATTAATCTGTTGTTGAACCTGTTGTCTAGGGATAACTTAATTGAGATTTGTTAACCAAGTGAATTGATTAGGGAGACCACGCTATTCGATTACCCCATCCTTAGGAGTTTCTCATCCATTTGATTTTTCTATTTACTTACCTGCTTCATTCACTTGCTATTGAATTTTAGTATTTTCCTGTTTTCAACCACTCTACTCGATCACACCCTGCTACTAACAGTGAGACTGTGTGATTGAGTAAACTAGTCCATTTCTGCATTTTCACTCTCTGTCATCCTATTATACTCGATCACAGGGTCCCTCCTGGCAGTCGACCCTGCGATCGAGTATATCAGTCATTTCTGTGACTTTTCACTGTTTTCTGCATCAACACTAGGACTGTTAGAAAACCAACCAAATTCTGCTTAGCTTGATTTAGCAACTTCTGATCATATCTCATTTGTCTGCATCACATCCATTTGGATTGACACCTAAAATACTACAACGACATGATAATGTTTTATGATTAATTGATTTAAAAAACCTATTATCATGGACTTAGACAAACCTGAGGCAGACAAATGGAGATTTACACTATAGTGTTGAGGTAGGAGTAGAGACAATAGATTGAGTTAAGGTTTGATTATCTTTCATCTCCAAAGTCTGGTACAAGACCTGATATCGATCAACTACAATATCTTTTAAATCTGGGAAAATATGCTTTCCATTGAGATCGATTTGTTGAGAAATAAAAACACATGTACATATGTGTAGGGAAAACTAGAAATCTAAATTCAGAGAACTAACTTCTATGACTTATTGATTAACTAAGGGTGATTTAATCTTCAACTTGATGAAGAGAAGAAGGTGACAAATAGGAAAGTGAGGAAGAAGTAAGAAAGGAACGTAAGGGAGAGAACTAGAAGGAAAAGAAAGTGGATAATTTTGTCCCTTGGATGGACTCTATCAACGATTGATGATAGGCCATTTGATAATCCTTGTGAATTAGGATCAACCAATGAGAAGGTTTCCTTATTTTTATTTTATTTTTGCTAAATTTTGGTTATTTGCTTTGCTTTTTATGTCATAAATTGGATATTGGTAGTTTAAGATTTATAAATTATTTTATGAAAATTTTGTTTTTTAGAGTGTGGGGATTACATATTTATTTAAACTTAATATATTAATATTAGTAAATATCTTAATAAAATTTTGAGAGTTGCTAAATGGTAACAAAAGCTTCACAAATTGCTGATGTTAGTCACAAATAAATTACATATATATGGGTACTATTTAGTGAATACTTTGTAACTTTTTCTCTAAGTGGTTACAATGTGCTACTCTTTTGTAACAAACTAGGATTTAACCCGCGGTTTACCGCGGGCAATCGGTTTATATGATTCTTATACTAAATATTTGAATGAATTTGATATCCTAAACTTATAAATATAATTTTTTTAATCAAACATAAGTAAATAATAATTGGAATATTTTTTTGGTTGTTATTTAGTGATAAGAGAAATGTGTTAAAATGTGTTTAAAATATGTATTAATTAGTTATGTGTATGTACTTTTAGTGAAAGTAAAGTATTTACAAAAATGTAAGATTCACAAAATTGGTGTAATACTTTTTATGATTATAAGTGTTTTTTAAACTATTTGACAGGTTATACACTTTTTTGGCAAAATAAAGAGCGTATGAATTATGATATTTATAATTATATGTCTTTAAAGTGAAGATAAAAAAAATATATTTCACTTATTTTTATTGAACGGTTTAGATTGAAGGGAATTAATTTTATTGAACGATTTATATTGAATCAGATCATATAAAGTTTAGGAGACTGTTAAGACCAAATTACCCTTAATGATTTTGAATAGCAAAGAACAAAATCCAAAATTGAAATCAAAATTGAGGCCAAATTAGACAAAATTTCAATTTGTACTTCTCTTTTAATAATAAGGGGATTTTAATGAGTTAGAACACTATTCATATGAATATACAGGTTAAGAAGCAAACAAAGTGTATGTATAATGTTATAATCCCTCAAATGATAATACTAAACAACATCAATCAGTTTAATGAATATAAACATGATATATACATAAAAACATAAGATCTATTCATATGATTTAACCTATATATATATAAGATACAACATTAGGGTTTAGGTTTATATATCAAGTCATCTATAACCTTTTAGATCTAGAATATAGTATTAGGCCATATAATAGGCATCCACATAATTTACAATATTATTCATAACACTCTCTCTTTGATGACTATTATAAAAATGTGGTCCCAAATGCGCATATGAGACGATGCTGCCTCGTTAAAAACTTTACCAGAAAAACCCGATGGAAATAACTTTGGTTAAAAGAAAAAGAGTGCAGCGCGTCTCTCCTCCTCCTCATGAGTACATCACTTGAAATCTTCCAGATGCCGCGATCCAATTATGATGAAGTAACTACTTGAAATAGTAGTTGAAGACGCCTTGGTAGTAGGCTCGGCAAACCTTTAATTGAACAATTTTGTAGGACATGTACTTCACTATTCTTCATTTAATTGGTCTCAGAGGTGATTTGATATGAGTCAAATTACCCTAATGACTACTCTATTGAATAAAGAGGTTGTTATAGCACTCAGAGATCGAATTCCACAAATTTCTCAGATCACACAATAGACTAATAGTTACGAATTAAGCTAAACACAAAATATTAAGAAAATAAAGGACAAGAAAGCAATAAAAGAGATTGTAGATTCAGATGATTAAAACGTCGGGGTTAGAGAACTTCTCAGGAAATATTTGAATAGTAGATCTAGCAGTAAATTACGAATATTATCGAACCATTCTAGAACTCAAATCATTATTACAGTGTAACCGGTGGTTCGCCGCATTACTCACTATGCTTAATAGTATTGATCCCAACTCTCTTGTAAATCCCTAGAACTAAGAAAACATTATAATCAGGTTTGATAAGTTCACCTAAGTATTAAAATTAAGTTTTAGTTAATTACTCTACAACTAGCATTAAGAACAATGAAAGATGAAGAATTCTAAATATATTATCCAGACAGGGTTTTTGATCGACTAATTTATCTAAATCCCCAATGAGAATCTCTAAACCCAACAAGAGAACTACTCAAACATATTTATTCAATGTTTAAAATAGAAATCAATGTAAGAAACAATAAGATAATAGAGTTTATATTCTCTAGAAGGAGCTCCACATGGTTTTGGCTCTCAAAAACAAAGTAAAATAAAGGGTAAAGAAAAGTTATAAAAAAATATTCAGGATTAAGTCTAAACAATGACCATAAAAATCTATATATAAGTTTTAAAAAACGTGTAGTGACTTCTTTGAAAATAAGGAAACATTCTGTAGCGAATTTGAAAATCTTCAAAACTTCAATAAGTTGCGAAATTGAATTTCCGTCAGATATTGGTGTCGCTTGACACCTACGCAGATTTTGGTATGCGAATTGCTTTTACAGCATAAGTTGTCTGTTTTGCTCCAAAATGCTCCAAAATTTCCATCCCAAATATGTAAAGACCTGAAAAAGACTATAGAAGACTCTTGAAATAACAAAAAGACTCTAAAAATATACCTAGATCACAGGTAAAAGCAGTTAAAATCGAGGTATATCAACTCCCCTAGACTTAGCTTTCGCCTGCCCTCAAGCAAAGCACAAAAGCCAAACCTGTAGAAGAGGTTTGAAAACGCAGGAACTCCCAACATTCTCTAGCCTATTGCCTTGATCATTCTAACCAAATCCATATGCCTAGCAGGTCTAATAAAATCCTAACCACCATGTAATTCTCCGTAAGCCTACATAACATTCTAAATTCCATACCTAAGTTCCACAACTATATCCAACATGCTTTCATCACAGGGTCTCATCAATCAAGCTAATATTCAAGAACCTTCTAGACTCATTCATGTACTATACCATGATAAATCAACCATTCAATAATTCTTTTGTATTCTTTCTTTCCCAAGACTTATTTTTTTGGAGATTAGACAAAGGAGTACTCGCTTCATTGGATAGGTATTGTAATACCCCTGCCCAAGACTAGGACTAAGTCGAGGAATTTTAGTCGACGATTTAGCAAGCCGTACATCGGAATGATCGGAAGAAGTCCTTACAAGACAAGTATTGTTTGGTGGGACCAATGGTCTGACAGTTTTGGAGATAGTCATGAGCAAGTGGTCGGAAAACCGGATGGGTGAGTCAAGAGGAACGAGGATTTGGGTGACTGTGACTAATGGGTTGATGCGTTGAGGGAATGCGTAAACTCATCGTGGTTATGGTTCTACGAGATGATCACCGTTGGTAATGGTAATGTCCCCGAATGCGTGGGATTTGTTTCACTTGATACTGAGGCCCTTAGTAATATCTCATCCTTTACTAGGCGCTGCTTATGTTCTATTTTCCAAACAAGCCGCTACGTCTTTGTTGAGCTTTACTTGTGCCAGGCGATCGGCATATGGATCATGTAGATCATGCTTGATGATCGGTGATTTTAATTGATCGGACTGAGCGTATGATCGAGAGTGTTCTGTTGTGTAAGCAGGTAGGTAGAATGAGTGCCCTAGAATTGTCATGGGTGGATAGGTATTACTATAGATAAGAGCAGAATCGGATAGAGATAAAATTTTGGATACGTATAGTTGTGAATAAGAACGAGAATGGATAGGGACGGATGTGGATAGGATCGACATTACAGATAAGAACGAGTATTGATAAGTTCGTTCATGCCTATACATTCCGTATGGATAAGATCGTCCAAGTTTATCCCGGACGGATAAAGTCGATCAAGTCTATCCGCATGTTGTGGATAGAGTTACGAATAAGCTCGTTTGAGCCTATCTTGCCACCTCGTGCTTCCCTAACCGACCTACCACCCCTATAAATAATCCTTCTGCCTCATTATTGCTCATTCACAAAAAAACGCACGAAAATCTCTCTGAAAAGTCCGTGAGCGAGCGTTGACAGTCAGGTACGACTAGTTCGTCCCGAGGAGCTTCCGGGTAATGTCCAGGATCTGCCGAGTAGATTAGTTAGGCTATCGCAGACTGAGTTTGGATTAGGAGTAGATCTAGTCTAAACCGTTCAGCTGAAACAAGGTAAGTTTCTAGTTATGCTTGATTGCGTATTGCATGTGGTTCTGTGTAGTTTGAGTACTCATGGTAACCAGCTAGATTGTTTATTTTATTGATTGCTTGAGGTTATGCTTTCAATATTAGTATACTTCTGCATGCTACTTGTTATATTGGGTTTTGAGTTAGGGATTTATTTTTTGTTAGAGGGAGCTAGGACTCATAGGGCGAGTAGAGCTCATCCCCCCACTCTCTTTTGCAGATAACCTTAGATGTAAACTTTAGTTTAAGTATGGATGTTAGGGAAGCCGATTTAGTTTTCAATTGCCTTTGTAAAATGGTATTTTTGTAAACTAGTATGTACGACTCGATTAAGCTTCGCCTTTTGTACCCAAAACCTATACATGTATTTGGTAATGTATTTCAATACATTATCTATGAATAAGAAATCGTGTATCCTCTCATTAGTCTAGTCTGGACTAATCCCAACTTGCGGTCGCAGTACAGGTTGCAAAGCCTCTAAGTCTCGTGGTCGCGAGGAGCGGTCTTTTGTGGTCGGGCTTAGCCTTGGGTAATCTTAGGTCAGATTCGTCTCCAGGCGGTCGCCAACGATCGTGATGCTTCCGGGGGGTGTTATAGGTATCCTCCGCATATTTCCAACCTTTGCAATTTATGATTCCTTAGAATGTAAAATAAATGGGATCAAAGGAAATATATCTAGCCCTTTACACTATAGGACATCATCTCAATTTCTCTCTTTTCATATTTTTTTTAGTATATAAGGGAGAGGAATACTATTCTCTTCACATTGGTCTCATTTATCAGGTATGAGAAAGGAGTCAAGTTCTATGAACACTAACCGTTTTGACGACGTTAAAGGAAGAGCAGTGAGATTAGCTCAAGGCTTAGTGGATTATGTTGGAAATGTGGATATCCTTTAGTCTGTCAGTTTGCCCTTTGGATTTTCCATTAGTCGGATTGAGTCGAATCTGAAACATTAATCAACTAGGCAATATACTCGAGAGAAATATCATAATTCCCTACAAAAGTTTGACCCAATAAATTGACAGAAAACCAAATATAAAAGTAAAAATAAGACTCAAAAAGAAAAACGTAGTCAGCAACGACCTCCCCCAGACTTAAACGACACTGTTCCCAGTGACATTCAAATCCGAAGTTAGCATAAATAAAATAAAAGAAAACCTTAAATGGAACAAAAAAAAACAAAGAATCATACCAGTGGGTTGCCTCCCACTAATCGCTTATTTTTAGTCATTAGCTTGACTTTGCTGGAGTTCATATATCAGGTGGATTAGAAGGTGGCAATACATTCTTCTTGGATATGTTTCTTATCATCCATGGTGGTGTATAAGCTGTTGGCGCGAGAGAACGATGAAGGATGTGAGGAACATCAGCAGGGTGGGACTCATGCATGGTTGAATACTCCTTTTCGTAAACAATCATCAAAAGAATAAACAAATGCTTGACAAGAAACTCGTTGCTTGCTTAACCGTGAAACAGTCTTGCAAAATTTTAAAGTCTTATTGATGAAATCAGGAGGTTTAAGAGGGGAGGGTGAATACCTTAGCTTAATAGGATGCGAATGAAGTATGAATGGTGCACTTCTTAGCTTGTCAATAGCTCTTGTACTTGTAGGAGTTTGACTAACCCGACAACTAACTGTTGTGGATAATTCTGGCTCTGTTCGACTAATACAGATGAGGCGAGTGTCAATCAATAGTAGTAGGGGTGTTGATCGACACTAAAGTATTGTGTCGAGAGGTAGTATTGAGGACAACATTAGTTGGTCGATTATCATTCGCTTCATATAAGGTGTTGTTCGACACCAAAGTAGTGTTGATCAACACTGCCACATCGGCGCATGAATCGCAGCTGCCAAGATTTTCCTACAAACTTGTCTCAACCAAGTAGATACTTTCTTCAGGCAGAAAATCATTGATAGAAACGTTATCTTCATCTGTGATCCTTAAAAAATGATCAGAAACTCCATTCTCAATCCCTTTCTTATTTGTACTTCGATGTCAAACTGTTGAAGAAGAAGAATCCATTGTAGTAATCTTGGCTTAGCATCCTTGTTATGGATAAGGTACTTGAGTGCTGAATGATCTGTATGCACAATCACCTTTGACCCAACCAGATAAGAGCGAAACTTCTCAAAAGCAAAAACTATAGCTAACAATTCTTTATCTGTTGTTGCATAATTTCGATGTGCATCATCAAGTGTTCTACTTGCGTACTGGATAACATGAAGTCTATTGTTCTTGCTTTGTCCCAAAACAGCTCCACTAAAGCTTTCTTAAATTAAAAGGTAAATTTTAGTCCGGAGTTTGAACTATTGGAGCACTCACTAAAGCTTTCTTAATTTGATTAAAAGCAGCATGGTAGTTAGAATTGAAGTCAAACTTCACATCCTTACAAAGCAAAGTTGTTAGTGGCCTGACAATCTTACCAAAATCCTTAACGAATCTTCTATCAAATCCAGCATGTCCAAGAAAACTCCTTACTGATTTCACGCTAACTAGTGCATGTAAACTTGTCATAACCTCTATCTTGGCTTTATCAACCTTAATACCAGCACCTGTAATTTTGTGACCAAGAACAATACCTTCCTAAACCATGAAATGACCCTTCTCCCAATCAAGAACCAAATTCTTCTCTTCACATCTAGCTAGAACCTTGCACAGGTTCTCCAAGCATGCTTCTATTGAAGACCAATAAGCAGAAAAGTCATCCATAAAGACTTCCATGAAATCCTCAATCATGTTTGTGAAGATCAACACCTGTTGTGATTCTCACTCATGTTTTGTGAATTAAAACGAATTAGAAGTTGAGAGAGAAATGCATAAACTCTGTTTTTTCTTAAAATTTTTCCATAATTCTTTCTTACACACACATACATTCTTATAGCAAAACATAAAGTAAAACACAAAACACTAGCTTCTAACACCTACACGAATACACTATTCCAGGCTGCTCCCACTACAAGCATGCTTACTCTAGATTATAGCTTAGTTTTCCAAAAGCAACTACATTCACACCAACTTCTTTCACATGTAACTACTTGTTCTCTCTTTGACTTCTTCAATATGGTTTGAAAGCAAAATATGTATTATTCAACAATATCATACATCTCTGAAATGTCGCAGGAGCATTGCAAAGACCAAATTGCATTCTGCGATAGGCAAAAGTGCCATACGGACACGTGAAAGTGTCTGAAAGCAAAAGTACTTGTCATCTGGAAGAATCAGTATCCGAAAGAATCCTGAGTATCCATCAAGAAAGCAACAGTACTTGTGACTAGCTAACCTTTCCATCATTTGATCAATGCATGGTAGAGGAAAATTATCCTTCCTTGTTGCAGCGTTCAGCTTCCTGTAGTCAATACATATCCTGTGGCCGGTAACGGTCCTTGTAGGAATCAACTCGTTCATGTCATTCTTAACCATTGTAACAACTCCTTTCTTAGGAACCACATGCACTAGACTAACCCAATCACTATGTGAAATAGGATAGATGATCCCAGCTTCCAACAATTTCATGATCTCCTTTTTAACAACATCCTTCAGATTCAGGTTTAGTCTCCTCTGATGCTCTACTAAGGGCTTAGACTCATCCTTGAGGTGGATTCTATGCATACACAAGTCGGGAGAGATACCTGTAATATCATCAAGAGAGCTTGCTTAGCAATAAAGTAAGCTCTGCGTTGTTTAAATAAGCATTAACAATGACAAGAAGTGGCTTTAGATCAACTTTAGAAGCCTATTTTGCTCCAGTCGCCAACTGTTGCTGCTTTAGTAGATGTGCTAATTAACTCCTCTTGAACAACCAATTGTATTACATGCTCATTTCTATCTAGCAGCTTACTATACCCGTGGGAAACTTTGTCTATTTAAGGTATTAGAGCATGCTCTAAAGGATCAGCAGGTCTGCCCATCGATCAGTAGGTCTGCCCGTCAGGAATTCTTCATCTAGAGACGAGATAGTGTCAACATAGAAAGTCTGCCCATCGATGGTAGGCTTCTTAACCACCTTATTCGTGTCAAACTGCATTTTTAGATCACGTACATTCAAGCCTATTCTACCCTTTCTTATGTCAATAATGGCACCACTTGTGGCTAAGAAAGATCTTACCAAGATTAGAGGATCTTTAGGTTTTTTCTCATAAGATAAAACCACAAAATCTGTAGGAATCATGCTATTACCGACTTGTACAGGGACATTGCATAGGATACCATCAGGTATATGGACAGATCGATCAGCAAGAACAATAGTGATTTGCGTTGGCTCACAATCTGTCAAACCAAGGGATAACGCAACGGATCGCGGCATCAAATGGACACTAGAACCAAGATCACAGAAGCATTGCGCAAAACACTCGTTAAGGATACTACAATTGAGAACAAAGCTACCTGGATCAGGAAGTTTGTGTGGAATCTTATTCTGAATAATGTCGCTAATCTGCGTAGAAATCGTCATCACACCTTGCTCAGTATTCAAATCCTTAGTAACCATCATCTTCACATACTGTCTGACCATAGGAGAAGACTTCAAAACATCTATAAGTGGCATCTCTACAATCAGCTTATCCATCATAGCTTTGCATCTAGCATCATCTGGCTCTTTTTTGGACTTCCTAAGACTCTTGGAAAAGAAACCTTGGGTTTGGTTGCCTTTTTTGCAACTGAAATCGGGTTTTGGAGAATTCGCAGGTCTGGATTGGGTTGGTGTCGATGGACACACTGTTGGTATCGGTCGGTCGACGCTGGCGACTTTTATAGTGTCTGCGTTGGTTGTTGTCGATCGACACTCGTATCTGGTCTACAAAAACTGCATTATCATTCTCTTCCAAACTGACGATTTTGGCTACAGAAAGCTTGCTTTGAAGCACTGGATTTAGCTGTTTTCCACTTTGTAACTTAATAGCACTAACATCTTCTATATATGTACTCAATCACTCTATTTAATTGTTCAATATTTGAATCTTCCCATTCAAATCTGTTGTAGTCAGCAAGAGTCATCCAACGACTATCTGCACTGATTTTTCGTTGGTGTCGATCGACACCCTCAACGATTTTTGATCTCACGTTTCCCTGTTTATCTATTTTCTGATCCTTTTCGTTTTATGCTTGACTAGCTCTATCGCGTAACACTCCAGTAGCATCAGGTATTACTATCAGCATCTTGTAGTTGTGTTTGAATTCCTTAAACTCCTGAAACACAAGAAGAAATAAAAACGCATGAGTAACAAAAGAAAAAAAAAAGTTTAAATTGAATTCTAAAATGTGATATGAGTCCAATTACCCTAATGACTACTCTTTCAAATAAAGAGGTTGTTATAGCACTTAGAGATCGAATTCCACAAAGCTCTCAGATCACACAATAGACTAATAGTTTCGAATTAAGCTAAACACAAGATATTAAGAAAATAAAAGACAAGAAACCAAGAAAAGAGATTGTAGATTCAGATGATTAAAACATTAGGTTTAAAGAAATTCTCAAGAAATATCTTAGTAGTAGATCTAGCAGTAAATTAGGATTATTCTCGAACAATTCTAGATTTCAAATTACTATTACAGAGTAACCGATGGTTTGCCGCATTTCTCACTATGCTTAATAGTATTGATCCTAACTCTATTATAATCAGGTTTGATAAGTTCACATAAGTACCTAAATCGATGCTAATCCGCATCTAAATACTAGGCTCACCTAAGATAGCTCTGGTAATAGATGCCATTTTGAATACTACTTCTTAACATAAAATCAAGTTCTAGTTAATTACTCTAGAACTAGCATTAAAAACAATCAATGATGAAGAATTCTAAATATCTTAGCCTAACATGGTTTTCGATCTCCTAATTCATCTAAATCCCTAATGAGAATCCCTAAACCCAACAAGAGAACTACTCAGACATGATTATCAAAGAACAAAACATGATTAAAGTAGAAATAAATGTAAGAAACAATAAGAGAATAGAGTTTAGAAAGATTTTCGATCAACACCTACACGGATTTTGGTGTGCGGATTGCTTCTATAGCATAAGTTGTCTGTTTGCTCTTGAATGCTCCATAATCTCCAAATGCATCCCAATAAAGACCTAAAAAAACTGTAGAAGACTAGAAATAACAAAAATACTCTAAAATATATATCTAGATCGGAGCTAAAAGCAGTGAAAATTGAGGTATATCATGACTCATCTTGATCATTGTCTTTACTTACCATAATCTCATAAATGTATGGCAAAGACTTTGAATAATAATGGTCTTTCATCATCGGAATCAAAATATTTCTCTTTATGTGTCTATCATTCGTATATTATTTGTTGTTTCGTTAAAAACATTTCATGAAAAAACACAATGGGATAAAATCATGATAATGGGAAAATAGTACAACTATGCACATAACCATATTTCTCCCCCTAAAATCATTATCTTTAAGATACCAGTCATATATATATCATCTTTTAAGAAATCATTATATTCTTAAACTTAGTAAACATACTTTTCAATAAATCTTTTTATCAACTGTTGTTTATGATCCTCGATTTTACTTTATAACATTATCAACTGCTTCACTACATGCAAAATAAATTACCACGTTAGTTTGCTTTTGTTCCATTCTATTCTAGACATGACTCAACTTGTTGAGATTTCCTTTCATTATCATTCTCAGGTACCTGAATGTATTTTTTATACATATATAACTCTCTTCTAGAGATATTTCATAATTCATTGCTTCCTCGGTGCCATATTAATTTAGGGGGATTGACACAAATAGCACTAAAAAACTTTATTATTCCAAAAATGACACCTTCTTTTGAAACTTCCAAAAATAGCATATAAAGTTTTTAATCCTCCAAATAAAAATGAGAGCAAACACAAATCTAATATTAATTTGAATCAAAATCTTTTAAATAGTGAAAATATATACCCTAAATTGGAAATAAAAAAACCAAATATAATACAACAAACTAATTTTAAAATGAAAAATCTCTTTTAAATGGTGAAAATATATACCCTAAATTGTAAATAGGAAACCCAAATATAATACCATAAACTAATACTAAAATGGATCAAAACTTCTTTAAAATAGTTGAAATATATACCCTAAATTAGAAATAGAGAACCCAAATATATTATTTTAATTTTTTTTTTAATTTATTTTGGTTGAATAGATTTTATAAAAAATTGTGTTATTATTATTGTCCATAAAACTTGTTTTAGTGTTACTATTAGAAATTTCTCAAATAATTAGTTGAGTGCTATTTATGTCTAAAAAACTTTTTAATGCTATTTCTGTACAAAAAACTTAAAAATGTGCTATTTGTGGGAATTTCTCATTAATTTATGCTCCTTGTTCTTTTCTTTTCTTTTTTGAGGATGCTTATATTTTGGAACCAAGTCTCTCACGCTTTAGGTGATCTTTAGACTTACTAGCATTTTATTTTATCCTTCTAGGACATTACTTTTAAGGGAATATTAAGCAGAAAGGCACTTTTTTGAGTTCTAATTAGACAATGGAGCACTCTCATGGGAGTAGGCACTTTTTTGAGTTTTTTTACCATAAGCCCTTCAAAAGTAAGTTAACCATAGTTAATTTCATGTGGTTCAGGAATTAAATAATATTTTTAACAATGTTTCTGAATTAAAACGACCCGACGAAACCTTCATCTCTTTGACCTAAGTGTGAAATTATTCCGGCGAATTCTTCATCACTTTAACAGTCTTTGTTGAAATTAACCTCCATTTCGTCGGTTTGCAATCCTTAATTCCTCGCCCAGTAAATCAAACTCACCTTCCTAGTTTGCAATCTGACATTGAAATCCTTCGATGTTACTTTTCACTCCTATCAGAAAAATGATAGGTAATCGACTATGTTTTTCTTTGTTCTTCTACCAGTTATAGTTATCTGAACGTTTAATCCATTGTTGTTCCAAAATTTCTTTACCGGTTAGGTAAATTTTTATTTTATCCATTGTTGTTCTAAAATCTCAGTTGCAGATTGATAATTTCTTCTTCACAAATCGTCCATTTGATTTCAGGCGCAGTTGAAAATATACAAATGACCTCGACACTCGTCTCCCTCCACGGCTTTTCGCAACTGATTGTTATCCTGATGCTCGTCTCAATATCTACTCCAGACCCGACATTCTCACTGTAATATGTGACGTCTTGAAACGTACCAAGGAAATGGAAACCATCTTAGAATCTTGTTTTGGGTCTCTCTTTAGTTTAAGGGTTAGCGAATGTCCAATCTCTTGCAAACTAGTTCATGCTTTGTTATGTAGACAGTTAGTTACCCAACAAAAATACGAAATGTGGACTGTTTTTGGTGGACATCCTCTTAGATTCTCTTTAGTTGAGTTTGGTTCTGTAACTAGTTTGCCGTGTGGTGAATTTCCGGAGGAGTATGAACCTGACTTCTTCCCTAGACGTGTCAATGGGACAAATGATTACTGGGATGTTTTGATTGGGGAAGATAAGAATGCAACACTAGCTGATGTTTCCTCTAAGTTCCAAACTTTAAAAGGGATTGAAGACCCTTTAAAACTCCCCCTGGCTCTGCTTTTGATTATTGATGGAGTCCTTATTGCTAATAACCAGACTCATCGTCCAACTTTCAAGTATGTTAAGATGTTAGAGGACATTGACTCATTCCTGGCTTTCCCATGGGGGAGAGAATCTTTTTTGAAGACTATTCAGATCATGAGGCCTGTTAGAAAAAACCCGTCAATGGTTGATTCTAAGAGAAAAAGGTCTCGTCCTGGAATCAAGCTAGAAGATCCCATCCAACAATTCACAAATCAGATGCAACAGCATAGTATAGCTATTTATGGCTTTCCCTTAGCCCTGCAGCTTCTTGCTTATAGGAACATTTCTGGTCTAGTGGACAAAATTCCTGGTTATGCAGATGAGAGAACCTTTTTGTAATGGCATTCAATTGGGATACCGAAAAACAATCTTACTATCAACGATGTTCATATCCTTGAACGTGTTCCTGATGTAATTAATTGTAATCATTGTTGTGGTATCTTTTCTTTCATGTGCTTTCATGACTTTTTTTATTTGGTCTAATTTTTTGAGTCTGTTTCTTCAGATGACTGTTATCCCTAAGCTGTCTGTAAACACTAATGAGGATGGTTGGGGTGAGTGGGATGATGAAGAGAGAGACAAGAAGGTTCTTTATTTGATTGAACAGATAAGCAAATGCCATAATTTCACCAAAAAGGAGTGGTCTGGTGGTTATGTTGATCTACCGCTCATTTCTGTCAATGAAAAGGAGCTTGTAGTTGAACACAAGAAGCATATAGTTATTAGGAAAAGGAATCTTTTGCTAACTTCTTCTTCTAAAGGAACTCATCAAAAACTAAAGTTAGTACATCCACGCGAGGCATGAAACGTAAGTTTGAATTGGTTGATGATGATGAAGCAGAAGATAATGATGATGAAGTAGCAGATAATGATGATGAAGCAGAAGACATTAAATTGTGGATGAAGTCTCAGTTGTCTTCTATTAGACATGAATTTGCGGAGAGTGTTAAGAAGTTAAGATCTGAGAATCTAAATCTTCTGAAAAAGATCAGGGTCGTGCAATCTGTCAAGTCTTATAGGTCCAGACCGTCTACTCGTCATCCATCCAAGAAAGTACGCTTACAAACACAGCTTTCCAGAGTCTCTCAATCTCCTGTCAACCCTGGTGTAGATGCGACAAACATCACAACTCCCCCTTCACCACCATTAACTTCATTGGAAGGGGGGGGACAATGTTTTATCTGATTCAGTGCATGATGATGACGAAACAGTATCAGAAAAAAATTCTGAAAAGATTGTTGATGATCAGTTATGGCGTGAGATATCCATGGAGACCTGCAAGGATTCAGTTTGTTCCCCACAAAAGCATCTGGTAATTGTTTATTAAGTTCATTCATATTTTTCGTACATAACATTGGTCATATATTCTCAGGTGGTTCTTTTTCAGGATGAAACTCCATCCATGAAGACCTACAAGGATTCAGTTGATTCCCCACAGAAGCATCTCGTAATTGTTTATGAAGTTCTTTCATATTTTGTTTCCATAACATTGGTCATATATTCTGTGAGTTCTATTTAAGGATGATAGTCCATCAGTTATATTACCCAAGTTTATATCTGCTGATAGCCCCGAGCTCCCTCTCTCTGATCAACCAATCTATGACACTGAGTCAAAATCTAGAGACGAGGTAAATTTTTCAATATCGGTTTCAAATCAAAAATATTTAACTATTATATACCTAACTACATTTTCATTTTACCTTAGCATCTGCCTTCTGCTCGACCTCCTACTGTTTTCGAGACCGCAACGAAACCATCTCCTAATGATGTTACCGAGGTTTTCTTCGACGTCCTGCTGTTTTCATTTTACTTTGAGTTTCTTAGAATGGATGTTACTCATATGTTAAGTTATACATCTTCTATCTTATCAAGGAGATTAAGATTCCGGACTTGTCCTTGGCTGAAAATGTAGACACATTGCTTGACATAGTGTGCAAGAATATAAGTTCTTCAGTTGTTGCTCCCGATGAGGTAAGGAAAGAGAGTCTTGTTATGATAGAATGGGAACCAGCCATGAACCCACAGGTAACATTATCATCCATTATCCACGTGGACTACGTATTTTGTATGGATTCCCAATTGTGGATATACTTAACTTCGTGGATAACTCACTTCATGCCCTCTTTCCCTTGTAGGATGATAAAAAAAAGATGATCAAAAAGATGATGATCAAAAAGAAGATGATGAGATTGAAAGCGATGATGAAGAGGTAGAATTTCCTGGTGCTCATTTGGAATGGTGGTTTATTTATGGCGTTCTCAAAATATTAAAATTCATTTATAACATCTTAGGATGTTCCCGCCAATAGTGGAGCTTATGTTGATGCCAGTGATTCATCACCTGCAAGGAAACGGTCGCCAACTGCATTGTCTGAAAAAGAAGCCCAACTTGTTTTGTTTTTGCAAAAAAAAACCAAAAGATCTCCCACGGATCAGATTTATTTGTTTCCTACTTTGGACAAAAAAATTCAATGATTTGGAAAACCTAGCATTGGGTCAGGCTGGCAATCAACTTAGGGAACTGGTGTGTTGACATACTTGATCCAAACTACCAGCTAAATGATGATCGACAAGTCGAGGAGTTCATGGCACCTATTGTGGTTCAAATCCCGTACATAATTAACAAATTTTGTCAGCCTCGTATGTCTCAAGTTCATGGATTGGCTCCTTTCATTTGGACAAGAATCAAAGGGATTTATGTCAACGAGAGGTCTGGGGACTATGGACCGGTCTCAATGAAGCTCATCGAAATTTATGCAACTGGTGGAAATACAGAAAAAATGGCCCTTATCACAGATGAAATTGTCAATGAATTCAGGGGTCAGTACGCTATAGATCTTTTTCAAGAACTTGTCGCACCACTTTACCAATCGCACACCAGCAAATCAGCTTTCCATTAACTAAATTTTCATTAAGATATTATATTTGTTCTAGATATTTTAGTTGTTTCACAGCTACCTTTATTTACTTTTTGTCTGCTCCTTTATATGTTTGACGTATAAGTTGTACTGAATTTTCAGTTTCTCACAATTAGTCCAACTAATTGTCCTCGAAGTTATTAAAGGTTCAAGTGGATATGTATTCATGGACACATGCAATTTATACCAAATATATTCAGATTTAATAACACATAAAAAGAAGCTGATGAAGACATCAATGGAGAGACAGAAAAAGAAGCTGATGAAGACATCAATGGAGAGACAGAAAACGAAGCTGAAGTGCAAGCAGCAGAAGAACCTGAAGGCGAGCTTGAATTATCTGGAGATGAAGATGCTGTTCAACCTAAGACCAAGAGGCAGCGTGGACCAACTAGGATGAAAGATATTGCTAAGGATCCAAATGCCAGAGTGAGAGTGGAGTACACCATGATGGGAGAGCCTATTGGTAAAGGCTCAGTTAAGTTAGCATCATATGCAGGCGCATTGGTCCGTGAACACGTCCCTATCACAATTGATCGCTGGACAAAAATAGGTGAAGAAATCAGGACACTTCTCTGGAAACCTGTCCAGGTAACACTTCACTTTTTATTTTTTTGTAATATTTGACTATCTTTCCTTATCACAGCAATAATCACTTTTTCTGTAATTGATTGAAGGCAAGGTTTGAACTAGATGAGGAGTATCAAAAGGTTGCAGTGCTTAAGCAAATGGGATGTTTGTGGAGATCCTGGAAATCAAGGCAAGTAACTAACTTTAGAGAAGCAAAGACAAACCAGCAGAGGATGAATCTGAGACCTAAAAATGTTTCTCCATTTGAGTGGAGAAAATTTGTGAAGAGCAAAACTAACCCTGAATTTAAGGTATGTTGAGGGAGTTGTTTTAACTAAGTATATTTACTATGTAGAAAGTTACTAATTAACAATCATTGTTAGGTTATAAGCGATAGCTATAAGGAGAGAAGGCGCAACCAGATTCCTCACACTTGTAGTCGCAGAGGGATGGTTAGACTTGCAGAAGATATGGTAATCTTATGTGCCTGTTAGGTTATGTTTTTTATTGCTTTGAAATTTTAAAACACTTAGCTTGCTACTAATATTGGCATGTTGTGTTTTTCAGAAAACTGGTAGTGCAGACCCAACTGAAGTGACGAGGCTAAAGGTTTGGGTTAAGTCACGGACCAAGAAAGATGGAACACCAGTGAATACAAATGCGGCTGAAAAAATTGTGAGTATGTTATAGTTTGGAAGTTGTGACAGTTTGGTTTGTGATGATTGTTAGGTTAGTGATGGTTTGTTAAATTGGATAGGTTAGTGATGGAACAGAAATTGGACTGGTTTGTGATGGTTTTGAAATGAATGTGATAGGCAATAGGTTAGCCAGTGATTGTGTGGACTGGTTTGTGATTGTGTGTGATGGTTTGCAGAAAAAGGCAGCTGAGATTGTTAGCAGTGGTCCTCAATCAAATGGGACGAATGAAGCACAAGATTCACTTAGGGCCTGACAATCCTGGTAGACTAAGGGCGATGGGAAGAAATATGAACAAGACCAAACTAGCTTGTTTCCAAGTAAAAAGCAAATGTATGGCTGAAATGCAACAGAAACAGGACCAGCTCCAGCAGAAGGTCAATGAGTTACAAGAAGTAATTGACAAGATAAAGAACCATGTAAACACTTGTCTACTTATACATAAAGCTAATCAATCGGTTAGTACATATATTTGACTTTGTTTTTTTTTTGGTACAGAGACAATCAGCTGAAGTTGGTGAAACCTCAGCTGCAAGAGTAAGTCACTTTTATTTGATACTTTTGATCTCTTGGTACATAATTAGATGATAATAGCCTATTGATTCCTTATACAGAGTGTGAACCAAGGATCACAACCTAAGTGTATCTTGATCGATTGGGCTGGTACTGATGCAACCGTTGCCGAGGGTTGTATTATATCTTCTGATCCGGATGAGATAGTCAATGGAAGTCGCTTAGGTCCTACAGATGTTAAAGTATTGATTGACACTACGATTGTACCAGAAGCATACCTTTGGAGACCCGTAGTTAACATGGAAATTATGGAGAAAGCTGTTGGTCAGATGATAGCTTGGCCTGTTGCTATGTGTGTTAGCCTAGAGGAGAAGCTCAATCTAGAAGACATTGCACAGGTAAAATGTTATATATTCAGAGTTAAATGTTATATATTCAGAGTCATACTAAGACATTGGTTTAATGTGTTTGACAGGGACCAAGACCCACTTATGGAAACAAGTGCAAACTACTGGATTTGTCTTTCAATGACGTTATTGTTGCAGAAGGACGTTGGCAGACAAAAGACCAATCTGCATTAGTTAATGGGCTTCCTCTCGGACCTGCTGCAGTGAAAGTATTTGTGGATGTAATACTTCAACCTGAGACGTTCATATGGAGGCCAACGATGGATGTGACATACCTTGAGGACTGTTTACAGTCTTTTGTAGCATGGCCTGCCCACAAAGTTTCATATGAAAACACCACAGATTCAGCAGTTCAGAAAGCTCCTCTTCAGAGTTCTCAATCAACTTATCCAACAGCATCAGCCTCAAAAGGAAAGTCAGCAGCAGCAAGTCAACAAAATGGAGCAACAGAGAAATCTCTTGGTGAGAAGCAACAAAATGGAGCAACAAAAGGAAAGTCAGGTCATAATTCTTCTATTCAGGTATCTGCAGCCAAGGGTTCAGAATCTGCAGGAACAATTGAAAAATCTCTTCGTGAGAAGCAACCAACAGTAGTTCCAAAGTCTCCTGTGAAGAAAACTCAGCTAGCATCACAAACCCCTCTACGGAGATCTCCGGTAAGTTTGTCTTTGGTTTGACATATTGACTAATAAAATTTCTACATGCGTTTAATCCTGGTTTATAATGTAACATGTCAGCGCCAAAAAACATCTGAAGGTTTGAAGGCTAATCAGAAGTGCAAGTTAATGGATATAAGTGGAAAGAAGCGGGTGGTTGGTGCAGGACGAGTGCATTCAATAGACCAAGATCAAAAGGTACACCATGTTCGTTTGGGAGAGAATGCAGCTAGAGTTTGGGTAGATGTAGTGAATGTAGATGATGCAGCAGTCTGGAGGCCATCAGATGAAATCGAGTATATGAGAGTTCACTTGGTTCATCAATTGCATGGCCAAAGGATAAGTTGGTGACCTACTGACTTTGCAGAATCTAGGGTAAGTTTTGAAATTGTTGTGATGCTTGTGCTTTGGTTTTATGCAGGAACTGATATGAGACATTGTTGATTATTGCAGGGAGTGAAGAATCTATGGTCCAGATTAGCTAGTTTTCTGATTAGGTTAAGACTAGACTAATCTACTTCTGTTATGAAATTTGGAATCAGACTTATGTTGTTATGTATTTGGCTTTGCTTAAACTTGTTTTGGATGATTATGTTTAACTTTTGAATGGTGTCTCTTGGATTGGAATCAGACTTATTTATAATATAACAACTATTAAGACTTATGTTATGTTGTATGTTTATGTTATGCAAAACAGGTTTAGAATTAATCACAAAAGATAGTTCTTTGAGATTGGATATTATAGCAAAAATTGGTTGTTGTTTCCAACTATAGTAGATTATATTACAGCATAATTAAACGCACTAATTCTGTTTACTATAGCAATTCTTCGATGTCATTGTCAAAAAATTATATATGATAGCATAAAACACAAAGCTACAAAACTTATATTAGAGAGCAATAATTAGTTGTCCTGTTAGGTGAGGGTATTATGACACGAAATTAGAAAGATTAGTAATTTATAACAAGAAATTAAAATACTATATCAAAACTATATAATGGCGTTATATCGTTGCTATCGTAGCAAAATATACCATAGCGTACAAAACGATGCTGTCATAGGGGTGACACCTACTATACCTGCCGCAAACATAGCATTTGTGAATTCGCTGTGTATTACATACGATAGCAGAGGGTTTGCGCTAACGATGAAGACTTTTTTTGTAGTGGATTCCGAATAAGGGAAATTAGGGAATTAGTATTCGGTACTTATCCTCTATATTAAAACATTGCGTCTAAGTATTTATCTCCATCATACCAATCAAAATAATCCTAAATACTCTCAAAATAATTATAATTTTCCATTTGTCCTCTGACATGTCTTCTTACATTCCTTTTCCATTGGTTTCAGACATAGTTCGTCGAATTGGAATATCTGGTTTCCGTAATCTAGGTCCATTAATCGTTGTTGGACCTGAATGGGTATCTATTGTATTTTCTGATGAAGTTTTAAAGGAGGTTGGTCTTGATGAGTTTATTACGGTTTCCTCTTTATGCATCGAAGGGTCGCCCTACTAGCCATTTTTGCTTAGGTGTTTACAGTCTGGCAACAACACGGCCAAATACATCGAAGGCTTACGACTAGCTGCTCTAGTTGGCCCCTCTGTTCAAGCTCTGAATATGCTTGGCGAAGCTGCAGTTCATTACTTACATTCTTATTTTGCTTTTGGTATTTTTTATGTTTTTTGCGTTAATCCAGAGGATGGTAGAATAATACTTAAAAAGTATTTGGAGATGTTTAGTAATTTCCAGGAAGCTGTTAATTGCGCCGAGCAGGTCATGACTCAGATACAAGACATGGCTCCAACAGGACAGCAACTATACCGAGGGTACAGGATTTTGAACTCTATCCTAGATTGTCATTTACTATATTTTGGGAGTTTGGATGTTTGCCCCGAGTGCTTTGTCCTCACTTATTTTTTTAAGATCCGTGCTTTGTGTTAGATTAATTTTCAGTTTGTTGGAAATTCGCTTTGTGTCAAGCTCTTAATCAATAACGAAAAAAATGTTAGACCATCATTTCCTACGGTTTGTATTATGTATGATTTTGTGGATTTGTATTTATGGACTACTTCAATATTCATGGATTTGCCACTAGTGGATTTGTATACTTGAAACCATAATTTTACTTTTTAGGAATGGATTTGTCACTAGTGGATAGGTTTCCATGGATTCCGAATAAAGGAAATTAAGGAAATAGTATTCGGTAATTGTTCTCTATATTAAAACACTGCGTTTAAGTATTTATCTCTATCATACCAATCGAATCAACCCTAAATACTATCAAAATAATTATTTAGGTATTCGGTAATTGTTCTCTATATTAAAACACTTCGTCTAAGTATTCTCTTATTCAAAAAATGTTTGACCATCATTTTCTACGGTTTGTATTATGTATGTTTTTGTGGATTTGTATTCATGGACTACTTCAATATTCATGGATTTTTCACTAGTGGATTTGTATAAACGAAACAATAATTATACTTTTTATTTAATTTATATCATATTTTAATCATTTACACTTTTATCAGTACGACGTAGTTGTCAAATGGTCATAAATACCAAATTTCTAGGGTTTTCTATAGAACAAGCTTAGTCTCCTCGTACAACTTTCACCACAAAAATAGAACATGGTAGATCGACTTGGAGGTATCCCGATTTTCTGCCCATGTGGTGAGGAAGTAGTGATGAAACAATCAGCTACTCCAAGGAACCCTTGTCGTTTGTTTTATGCATGTCCCTTGGGATCTTCCGTAAGTAAATCTACTAATTATCTGATAATTTATACTACTTGCTATCCGAAATAACTATCGATAATATAGAAAAATCGGAACCATTTGTTCAAATGGATGGATACATGTATCGTTGAAGAGATCCGAGAGTTGATAGAAAAAATGGATAACATCGAGGGTTCTACACTAAAATTGCAAAAAGGGCTAAATTTTTGTGATTCCATGATTACCTCTTTGCCACAGGGCCTAGATTCCGTTCTTTGGGAAGACATTGAAGACCTGAGATCGCAGCTTAGATCTATGAAAAATATTCTCGTTTTATTTTTGCTCTTTATTTTATTTTTGTATGTTTTTTAATCGTTTTATTTCCGAAATTATTGTAATTTCAGTTAGTATATTTATCAAGGTCTAATTCGACTATCCATCATTGCTTAACCATTTCGATTCTATTATCTACCTTCGTTTTGATTTATAAGTTGTACTGAATTTTCAATTTCTCAGAATTAGTCCAACTAATTTTCTCGAGTGTTATTAAAGGTTCAAGTGGGTATGTATTCATGGACACATGCAATTTATATCAAACATATCATGCTGAACAAAATGTTTTATTAACACTGATTTAATAATGTGGATAGTTTTCCATGGATTCCGATTAAGGGAAATTAGGGAAATAGTATTCAGTACTTATTCCGATGTATTTCGTCCTAACGAGTAGGATTAGTTAATTTTCAGAGTTACATATTTTACTGAACATGACATGTAATCCACTTGCAGTAGATAATTCAAGCAACTTGCAGTAGATATCATAATCTATTCGTACTTTTTAGACCTAATACATCAGGTTATCACTTCCTACTCACACCCTTTACATTAATTTATATGTTGGATATTACTATTTGTGAAGCTACACATCAACGGACCCATCGTCAACAGGTCTGTCCTTCCGATGCTAGTTTGTAGACATATCCACTATTATATTTTTTTCCACATTTTAATTATAGATTTATATGGATAACAAACTAAACAATTTTCGTTGTATCAAATGATACAAAATTGCCATTTAATGGATAAGACTTCATGGATTGGAGTTTATATATTTTCTTACATGGATAACAAACGAAACAATTTCCAATAACGAAAATGAGAACATATAATTAAATAAAAATTAGACAATAGATGTCATTGTAAATTAATGATCACAATCTTTACTGGTTTACATTCCCGTTCAACTTAATCTTATATAACAAAAACAAAAACAAAAAACACTTAGATGTTACTATCCAATAAAAACAAAAACCCATAGATGTTACTATTCATGAGATCCACCTAAAGCGAGACACCTTTTGCATATGTGCCCAACTTTCTTACACCTAGGGCACGTACGCCTCACCATTCTTCCTGGCTGGAAAGAAGGATGCATAATGCACATTTTCTCGTTTTTCATGTCAATGAACACGGGTTTGTCGTGAGTAACATTCCACGGCATCTCATCTGATAGTACCCTGTTGTCGACTCATACGCCAGTCCTTTGTTCTTCTCTACAAACTTTGCATACGGATTATTTGCGGCAAGATACTTTTGGAAGAAACTGTAGTACTTAGAATGAGGCATTGACCACCACATAAAATGATTGTCCATGTTAATGCGAACAGAGGCTAGGGTTTTCGTCGACATAATAGCATCATTTCCCTCTCTCCCGGCTAGCAACCAGTTATTCAAAGCATCAACACCATCTTCAGCAACTTTACTAACGATGATCTCCATCAACGGCTGAGGAATGTGTATATCCATCATTGGAATCTCCTACATATTAAATGAAGAAATTTCTTCACAATCATTATAAATTAACATTTTTATAAACCTTGCTTTCCCGTAAATCGCCCACCTTATCTTCAATTAAACGATTCATCTTTTTATAAGAATGTTTAAAGGTTTTGTTCTATTTATAGACTTTATTAAACCAATAACTTAAACATCGATTATGTGGTATAGAACCAGTTTGGTCTATGTATAATATTGGCAAATCTGTCGTTGGTTTTGATTTTTTTTTATAAAATATATTTAAATTTTTTTAAATCAGTCTAGTAATTAAAAAAAAATACAATCTGCGTGGATATTTGTTTCCGAAAAAAAGAAGTTGATATTTGTTGTGTTTTGGCGGCAATTTTCCCTCTCATCCGAATTATATTTCCCCATATTCCCTGTTCAAATATTTTCGATGTATCATTTTACTATTTTAAGCATTTCTAAACATTTGTTGTAATCCATGTGGTTATTGAAATGTTTGACATGTCTTGGATCCTCAAAAATAGTGAATTATTGTTTGTCATGATCTCTTGTTTGTGGATTGTAGTGATAACGAAAATATTTAGAAATCTAAAAAATTTATTGACTAATACTAATAATTTAAATATTCTGGTTGTAAGGATGTTTATAGCATAAAATTCTATCTAAGTAAATATACAGTGTTCAATGGAAAAAGTCCACGTTCTTTTATAAACAAGTATCGATATCCAAATAGACGTATCCACACAGACGTATCCACATATACATATTTAGTTTTAAATTATTATTTATTGTTTCTTAACATATTATTACTTGCCTGTAATTATCGTTATCCACATAGACATATCCAGTTTAGTCAAATAAATATTTAAAGAACATCTAATCGGTCCAAACCTTTTGAAAATTACCTAAGGGAATCTAATCGGTTCAAACCTTTTAGGTAAACACGTATACAAATACACGTATCCACATATACATATTTTGGTTTAAATTAATATATATTGATTTTTGACATATTATTACTTGCCTATAATTATCGTTATCCACATAGACGTATCTAATTTAGTCAAATAAATATTTAAAGAACATATAATCGGTTCAAACCTTTTAGCTAATTACCTAAAGGAATCTAATTGGTTCGAACCTTTTAGCTAATTACCATACTGTTAAACCTAAGGCAAACATACAATAATTTTGATACTGTTAAACCTTCAATTTAGGGTAATATGCTAATTTCAAACCTCAGGCAAACATACAATAATGTTGATATTTCAAACCTCAGACAAAGTTTTTAGCCAAATTTCTTAACATAATTCTAAAAATATTTATAAATGTTGCATTACAAATCCAAGATCATGTGGATAAACTCCCATGGATTCAAAAAGTTAATAACATAAACAAGATAGCAAACTGATACGTAAATGAGACAAAGATACCATTAAAGAAGCTTAAAATTCTCGCCCAATTTACATTAGTAGCAATCCAAAAAAAAACATTCAAGAACAATTCCCTAAAAACAACATTCAAGAACAATTCCCCAGCATTCTGACTTCATCCTCAAACTCTTACTCGGTACAAGTGCTCAACCTGTGCCCAACCTTCTTACATCTACGGCACCTTGGCCTACCAACTCTGTTCGGCTGATAAGGTGGCTGCACCACGCACACTTAATTTCATTCAAGTCGAGCAAACCACCATTGCGTTTACCATTGCACACCTTCCAACGGCATCTCATTGAAAGTACCCTGTAGTCGATTCATAAGCCAGCCCTTTATGATTCTCTACAAACTTCGCATTAAGATTATTCGCGTCAAGACACTTCTTGAAGAAAGTGTAGTATTTTGAATGAGGCATGGACCACCACATGAAATGATGGTTTTTGTCAATTCGTACGGAAGCTAATGTTTTCTCAGAAAGAACCGCATCTCTCCCCTCTCTCCCAGCTAGCAAGAAGTTCTTCAACGCATCAACACCATCTTCTCCAACCGTGCTTACGATGATCTCCATCAACGGCTGAGGAATGTGAAATTCTGACATTGAAATCACCTTCAAAATTAAAAGTAAGTTAATAGTTAAAAAATCATCTTATCACTATATTCATATAAACGGTTTAAAATACCTTCATAAGAACATTTGAACCCTTGCTTTCTCCACAATTTTCTTCTACACCACCACATGAAGAAAGTGTAGTATTTTGAATGAGGCATGGACCACCACATGAAATGATGGTTTTTGTCAATTCGTACGGAAGCTAATGTTTTCTCAGAAAGAACCGCATCTCTCCCCTCTCTCCCAGCTAGCAAGAAGTTCTTCAACGCATCAACACCATCTTCTCCAACCGTGCTTACGATGATCTCCATCAACGGCTGAGGAATGTGAAATTCTGACATTGAAATCACCTTCAAAATTAAAAGTAAGTTAATAGTTAAAAAATCATCTTATCACTATATTCATATAAACGGTTTAAAATACCTTCATAAGAACATTTGAACCCTTGCTTTCTCCACAACTTTCTTCTACACCACCACATGAAGAAAGTGTAGTATTTTGAATGAGGCATGGACCACCACATGAAATGATGGTTTTTGTCAATTCGTACGGAAGCTAATATTTTCTCAGAAAGAACCGCATCTCTCCCCTCTCTCCCAGCTAGCAAGAAGTTCATCAACGCATCAACACCATCTTCTCCAACCTTGCTTACGATGATCTCCATCAACGGCTGAGGAATGTGAAATTCTTACATTGAAATCACCTTCAAAATTAAAAGTAAGTTAATAATTAAGAAATCATCTTATCACTAGATTCATATAAACGGTTTAAAATACCTCCATAAGAACATTTGAACCCTTGTTTTCTCCACAACTTTCTTCTACACCACACATTGTTATGCTCTCTTGTGAGTCTTCCATTAAAAGAGAAATTTATATAGTTAATCTAAGTTTATGTTACGGTTTATATAAGAGATATATAGTGTTTATTCATTAAACCAATATCCTATTTTTAACCTAATTTTGGATAGATGGCAAATTTCCGCTTAGGTTTATAATTTTTGTTTTTAATTATATACATATTAGACACTTGGATATGTCAGTGTGGATTTGTAAAATATTATAAATTCTTTATTATTTTTTTTAATTCAACTTCATTAATGAGATAAGACAATGATGTTACCTTCACTTTTCATAACCTTGGTATATGTTGCCAATATACAGACTGCGTCAAAACCTTAAATTACTTCCATATGAACATTGCTACATATTGGGCTATACATAGATGTATATTTTTCAGTATTCCCACCACTTGATGATCTATTGATTTGGCGGCAAATTTCCCTCTCAAACTTAAACAGCAAACGTTGGTCAAATAGCTTCTTTTTTCTTACATAAAATATACATATTTTTACACAATTTGTATAAACCAATGGATTATTAGTTGTGTTCTAATATATTATTGTCATGGATAAGTGTGATAGATATAGATGGGTTTAAACAAAAACAAAGCTAAGAACTATCCACGTGACAATGGGAACTATTCTTATACCAGATCCTACTGCCATCACGTCGGACTATATTTAAGACAAAAACATAATTACTCTTTCGTTTAATTAAGGAACAAGAGAACAATGGGAAATAATCCATAAAATAATTTAACAACATGTCTAAGTACCTATCATTCATCATTAGTAACTTAAGACATTTTCATAATATCTCTAGACAAGTAGAAGTATATACAATCTATACACCGCTCTACAATGTATGGTCCGCCATTGTATTCATCTAGAAACTGATGTAATTCCCCACACATTGGACTTTTGGTGAAACACCACGTCTCACTATACTTTCCAAACCGCTTTGGAGGCAACGTTTTTATGTGGAACTTCAACGTTTCACAAAATCCCTCTGCTTCTTCGTAATTGTATCTCTTTTTAAATTTCGAGTAAATTCTTCGCGATCCTCTTTTCCAGCTAAACTCTTCAACATAATGTATAATAATTCTGCCACTGGGTAGACTTCTTTAGCATATGCGGCGAGCTCAATTGCGTCTTCTATGTCAAAAAATAGGAAAGCAGAAACTAGGTTTCGAACATACAATGTGCTAAGTGTACATTTTGCCTGTTTTGAGCATCCATTTGTCATCACTTTATCATCATATCATCACTGTTTTATATCATTTCTCATCATTTGTCATCACTTTGTATGTTTAGGATAGTTTTGCATGCATGTTGCATATTTGTGTTGTTTTCAGATGATTTGGAGCTGTTGACGACCTAAATGGAAGAAGCAGACCTGATCATGTCAAAGCACTCGACCCCCAGGTCGAATAGACGCTTTACGACCTCAACAGACCACTCTACCAACATGGCCGAGTATCACCATTATCATTCACTCGACCAATCACTCTACCACATGGTCGAGTACCTTCATCACCTTCACTCGATCACTCTACCACCAAGCTGAGTCTCACCATCATCATTCACTCGACCAATCACTCCACCAACATGGCCGAGTATCACCATTATCATTCACTCGACCAATCACTCTACCAACATGGCCGAGAATCACCATCATCATTCACTCGACCAATCACTCTACCACTAAGTCGAGTACTACCACCACCATCCACTCGACCAATCCCTCTACCACATGGTCGAGTCCCTTATCATCATTCACTCGACGTCCTTACTCGACTGCCAGCTTCAGAGTCTTCTCCATTCCGCACTCAACCAGACACTCGAGCACAAGGAAGAGAAGAAGACTCCAGCTTATCACTCGACCATCCACTCGACCACCTGGGTCGAGTACAGTTCTTAATCCGTCCCAATACTGCGTCGTTTTGAGTATTAGGGTTTCAGAATATTTTGCTATAAGTAGCATGTACTTTACATTTTCGAAAACAAGTTTTTATCTAGTTTTATTCCGCAGACCTTATCTTCTAGACCTTTTGTAATCCGGATTTCTCTTTATCTATTCAGTATTCAGTATTCAGCTTTTTTTCTTGATTTTGTTTACCGTTGTTCATTTTGTTATCATCCTTCTATTACACTGTTGCTATCATGTTTTCAACTTGTTCAACGTTTATGCTTTCTGTTATGATGTTTGAGTAGTGAATAGGTTTCTGAGGATGGGTTAGAGTAGTGTAGAATTCTCAGTATTCTAGGTGATTGAGTATTGATTGTTAGATCCCTTCTGCATTAGTTGTTCTTAATGCCTATTGCTTTCTGATCAACTGGAATTTGAGCCCAGACATTTCTGCGCCCAAAAGGTGTTCGATGAAATGTCTGAACCACTAATTCCAGAGATTCGTGACCCTGTACCAAGGTATTGGTTGTAGTGAGCGTTTTGGCTTTAACTTGTTGATTCGTAATGCCTGTTAGGTTAGCTCTCGTCAATGGTGATTGAGTCTGGGACTAGGTTAACTTGAGGGTCTCTGTTGCGGTGGTACTTAGATTTGGTTAATGAACTTGTTGTGTAGGGTTAATTTATTAAGCATGTCAATCACCTGTAAACTAAGGAATCGAAACTACTCAATTACCCCATCCTCGGGAATTCTTTATCTCATTGAACTCTTTGTTTACTCTATTATTGTTTACTGCATCTTGTTATCTGTCGCTTAGTTTCTACAGTTCTTTCTTGTTACTCGACCTCATACTCGACCACCCAGTTGTCTGGCAACAGACTGTGCAGTCGAGTATCTGTGTTATACTTTCTGTCTGTTACTCGACCTGTCACTCGACCTCACCCAGTGCTCTGCAAAGACCTGTGTTGGTCGAGTGTTTTACAGTTTCTCTTTGATTTCTGTTTTCTCCATGTTCACTTAGGACTGCTAGAACAAACCAAAACCTGTTAATTCTTGGCTTGACTTAGTGACTTCTGATCACATCTTGATTGTTAACATCACACCCATTTGGATTGACAACCTTCAGTACTACAACGACATGATAGTGCTTTAGGTTTAATTGACTTAAAAACATATTATCAATTTGGCGCCGTTGGCAATTGGGTGTTTTTTTGTTACATTTGAGATTTCAGAATTGCTTAGATCAAGTTCTTTTTCAATTTTCAATCTGGTTGCTAACTGTGTGTTTTTCTTGTTGTCTTCTTGATCCAGGTACACCGCTGCTATATTCAAACTCGATCAACAGGCAACCAGAACCTCCTTTTCAGCGATAACATCGACCGCCTAGTTCGTGAACTCAGAGAAAGGAGAAACACAGTCAACCTTATACCTCAGCAACCACTCGAAATGGCTGACGAACAAAATCAACAGAATGGCCCTGCAAACATTGGTGATGGAGATGCACCACAGGACCACCGTCAGAGGAAAGGAATTGTACCTCCTGCTATCCAGAACAACAATTTCGAGATTAAGAGTGGTCTCATCTTGATGATTTAGGGGAATAAATTTCATGGTCTGCCAATGGAGGATCCACTCAACCACTTGGATGAATTTGATAGGCTCTGCAACCTAACAAAAATCAATGGTGTTAGTGAAGACGGATTCAAGCTCCGTTTCTTTCCATTCTCCTTGGGCGACAAAGCACACATCTGGGAAAAGAATCTGCCCCATGACTCAATCACCACCTGGGATGATTGCAAAAAGGCTTTTCTAGCAAAGTTCTTCTCCAATGCCAGAACTTCAAGACTCAGAAATGAGATTTCTGGCTTTTCACAGAAGACTGGTGAAAGCTTCTGTGAAGCATGGGAGCGTTTCAAGGGTTACACCAACCAATGCCCTCATCATGGCTTCAAGAAAGGTACTCTGCTCAGCACTCTATACAGAGGAGTTCTACCACGGATCAGAATGCATCTAGATACCGCCAGCAATGGGAATTTCCAGAACAAAGATGTTGAAGAAGGCTGGGAATTGGTTGAGAACCTTGCTCAATAAGATGGTAATTACAACGAGGACTGCGACAGAATTATCAGAGGCACAACTGACTCTGATAACAAACACAGGAAGGAGATCAAAGCGCTAAATGACAAGCTGGACATGATTCTTCTTAGCCAGCAGAAGCATGTGCACTTCCTTGTTGATGAAGAGCACTATCAAGTCCAAGATGGGGAGGTTAACCAGTTAGAAGAAGTTAGCTACATCAACAATCAAGGTGGCTACAAAGGGTACAACAACTTCAAGATGAACAACCCCAACCTCTCTTACCGCAGCACCAACGGTTCTAATCCTCGGGATCAAGTGTATCCTCCACAACAACAACAAGGTCAGAACAAACCTTTTGTTCCCTACAATCAAGGTTTTGTTCCCAAGGAGCAATTTCAAAGGAACTACCAGCAGCAACCACCACCTGGGTTTGCACCTTAGTCAAACCAAGGTCCTGTTGTACCTGATGCTGAAATGAAACAGATAGTACAACAGCTGCTACAGGGACAACCATCTAGCTCCATGGAAATTGCTAAGAAGTTATCTGAATTGCACCAGAAGATGGACTGCAGCTACAATGACCTGAATGCCAAAGTGGAGGCGTTAAATTCCAAAGTCAGATACTTAGAAGGACAATCCGCATCTACCTCTGCTCCCAAAGTTATGGGACTTCCAGGGAAGTCAATTAAGAATCCCAAGAAGTATGCTAATGTTCATACTATCAACATAAGGAGTGGAAGTGAGTTATCCACTAGAGAGTGACCCAAGTCAGTCACTGAGGACAGTGCATACCAAGATGGAAAGGATTTCAGTCTCAATAAAGATCAAGCTGACCAGTCAGTCGTATGGCAACTACAATGAAGATTATGACAGAAGCATCCGCACCAGCTCTGATTCTGATGAGAAGCACCACAGGGAAATGAAAGCTATGAATGACAAACTGGACAAGCTACTATTTGTGCAACAGAAGCACGTTCATTTTCTAGGTGATGATGAGACGTTCCAAGTTCAGGATGGGGAGACTCTGCAGTCAAAAGAGGTCAGCTATGTGCAAAACAAAGGAGGTTTCAATCAAGGTTTCAACAACTTCAAGCAGAACCATCCCAATCTGTCTTACAGAAGTACAAATGTTGCAAACACGCAGGACCAAGTCTACCCCTCACAACAGCAGAATCAACCCAAGCTCTTTGTTCCATACAACCAAGTTCAGGGGTATGTTCCTAAGCAGCAGTACCAGAGCAACTATCACCAGCAACTTCCACCATCGGGGTTCACACAGCAACAAAATCAACAATCTTCACCAACTCCAGATTCAGACTTGAAGAACATGTTACACCAGATTCTCCAGGGACAAGCAGGAGGAGCAATGGATCTCGCCAAAAAGATGGCAGAAATCCACAACAAGGTTGATTGCACTTTCAACGATCTGAACATCAAACTTGAGGCACTTACCTCTAAGGTCCGTTACATGGAAGGACAAATAGGGTCCACCTCTGCTCCCAAAGTAACATGACTTCCAGGGAAGTCAATCCAAAACCCGAAGGAATACGCCACTGCTCACGCAATCACTATCTGCCATGATCGAGAGCTGCCAACTCGACATATCTCCAACGCAATCACTGTGGCCAGTGATGTTCAGGAAGGGGAGGCTTATACTCAGATTAAAATTTCAGTTGTTGGACTCGACCATTCAGCTGGATCCCGTTTTCAAACTCAGTCCTACCTAGACGAGAAAGCAGCCATCATTGATAGGATGGTAAAATGATTCAAGCCAGCACCATTACCTTCACGTGCTCCCATGGAAATTCAGGAAAGCATGGATAAAAAGATACAATTCTCTTGTAGAGAAGAAGCTTGATGAGATGGAAGCGGTGATGCCTCTAATAGAAGTTCTCAACCTGATCCCGGATCCCACAAAGATGTGAGAAATTCAATTCTGGAAAGGATCAAGATGTATCAAGATTCAGAATACGAATGTGATGCTAATCCGTCTAGAGCCACTGTTAAGAGGAGCGTTCAAGAAAAACTGGAAGATCCTGGATCTTTCACTCTACCATGTTCCATTGGGCAATTGGTTTTCAGCAATTGTCTATGTGATTTGGGAGCTTCAGTAAGTTGAATGCCACTCTCCGTGGCTAGGAAGCTGGAATTCACTCAGTACAGGCCTTGCGACCTGACTTTGATCATTGCTGATAGGTCTTCAAGAAAACCCTTCGGCCTGCTAAAAGATCTACCAGTAATGATTTATGGAGTGGAAGTGCCTACAGATTTCGTTGTGCTTGAGATGGAAGCAGAACCTACGGATTCTCTAATCCTAGGGAGACCTTTCTTAGCCTCAGCGGGAGCGATGATAGATGTCAAAGACGGGAGAATAAGTCTCAACCTTGGGAAGCACATCAGGCTGCAGTTTGACATCTACGAAACTTTGCAAAGGTCAACTGTAGAAGAAAAGATCATGGCTCAACCTCAGCCTTCGAATTCAATCACCCGACCAAGCACAACCTCTACACCTGACTTGTGAGAACTAAAAAGAAATCTGATGAGCAAGAAGAAACTATAGAAAAGCTAGCTCAGACAGTTGAGGAACTTAAGAGTAAACTAGATCAGATACAAGAGAAAGCTCAACCAAAATGCGGGATTGATACTATCCCGAGAAAAAAGTTTACTTCAAGATGGTCTGAGGACATAGATTATCCACCAGAAGAGAAAGAGGCCTATTTCGAGGAAAGAAGAATTGAGTATTCTGCTACACATCTCTCAAGAGAGGATGTTGAATATGATTATGAGATCAGAGAGGACTATGCAGATCCTCTCTATCACCCATTTTCTTTTTAATGAGTGTGAGGAGTCAAGCTAGAGACTTTAAATAAGGTCACTTGGAAGGAATTTCCAAGACTGTTCCTGTAAATAAAACTTTTATTTTTTTGTTATTTTTGATTTCTTTTTGGGTATGTTTGTGATTCTCAGGAACAGAGAAACAACGTGGGGGTAGAGTAAAAATTCAAAAATTTTACTCTAAAGAGCATTAGGGGATCGAGTATGTCAGTGTAGAGAAATTCAAGAATTTTGAAAAAGTTCTGTTGCACTCAGAGACCATGAGATCGAGTTAGTTGGTCGAGTATTAGTTATGATTTCACAACCATAGCCATATAAATGTAATGCTTAAGAAGTAACAAGCAAAAAGTGTATGTCTAATTTTGTAATCACTCAAACTACAATACTAAAACAGATCAGTCAACTTAATGAGTATAAAAATAAAATATATAGAGAAACTTAAGAAAATTTCAAAACAATGACTTAATATTACCCATATAACACTTAATTAAGTTTAGAAATTTTGCATAATACATTGAAAACTATGTCTATTTTGGTATTATAATGATTTAGTATCTTTAGAAGTTCAAATCAATGTAGAACACTTGAGACTTAACATATTAACAATTATCTATTGGTAAATATCTTAATAAAATTGAGAAAGTTGCTAAATAGTAATAAAAGCGTCACAATTTGCCAATGTCAGTCGCTAATAAGTCACATATATGTGGGTATTTAGTCACTACTTTGTATCTTTTCCTCTAAATATTTGCAAAGGGCTACTCTTTTGTGCCCATATTTTATGAGTCACATCTTTATTCATGTGAATTATATTTTAAGAACTAAATAAAGTGGATGTTTAATGTTTTCATCACTCAAATTACAGTATTAAACAAGATCAATCAACTTAATGGGTATAAAGATGAATTATAAAGAAACTTAAGAAATTTCAAAACCACTAGTTAATATAAAGAACTTAAGAAATTTCAAACCACTAGTTAATATTATAAGAAATGTAAAGTTTTTTTGGTATACATTATAATGATTTAGTATCCATAGTAGTCCAAATCAATATAGAAAACTTGAGACTTGTTGTGAAAAAGAGGGTTTAGAGAACTATTTTTCTCTGTTATTGATCTATTCATAAGATACAACCTACATATATAAGATACAACATTAGGGTTAGGTTTATATATCAAGTCATCTATAACCTTTTAGATCTATAATATACTAATGGGCCATATAACAGGCATCCACATATTTTACAATATTATTCATAACACTCTGCCTTGGATGACTATTATAAAAATGTGGTCTCAAATGCGCATGTGAGACGATGCTGCCTCGTTAAAAACTTTACCAGAAAAACCTAATGGAAAAAACCATGGGTAAAAGAAAAAGAGTGCAACGCGTCTCTACTACCCCTCATGAGTACATCACTTGAAATCTTCGAGATGCCACGATCCAATTATGATTAAGTAACTTCTTGAGATAGTAGTTGGAAACGCCTTGGTAGTAGGCTCGCCAAATCTTTACTTGAACAATTTTATAAACACGTACATCACTATTATTCAGTTCCTTGGTCTCAGAGGTGACTTGATATGAGTCAAATTACCCTAGTGACTACTTTCTCAAATAAAGAGGTTGTTATACCACTTAGGGATCGAATTCCACAAAGTTCTCGGATCACACAATAGACTAACAGTTTCGAGTTAAGCTAAACACAAAATATTAAGAAAATAAAAGACAAGAAAGCAATAATAGAGATTAATTGTAGATTCAAATGATAAAAACGTCAGGTTTAGAGAAATTCTCAGGAAATATCTGAATAGTAGATCAAGTAGTAAATTAAGATTATTATTGAACCATTTTAGATTTCAAATCACTATTATAGAGTAACCGGTGGTTCGCTGCATTACTCACAATGCTTAATAGTATTGATCCCAACTCTCTTGTAATTCCCTAAAACTAAGCAAGCATTATAATCAGGTTTGATAAGTTTCACCTAAGTATCTATATCGACGCTAGTCCGCATCTAAATACTAGGCTCATCTAAGATAGTTCTGGTAATAGATGCCTTTTTAAGTACTACCTATTAACCTAAAAACAAGTTCTAATTAATTAATCTAGAACTAGCATTAAGAACAATCAAAAATGAAGAATTATAAATATATTATCTTGACAAGGTTTTTGATTTACTAATTCATATAAATCCCTAATGAGAATCCCTAAACTCAACAAGAGAACTACTCAGACATGATTATCAAAGAACAAAACATGATTAAAGTAGATATCAATGTAAGAAACAATAAGAGAATAGAGTTTAGAAAGATCTTCTCTAGAAGAAGCTCCACAAGGTTTTGGCTCTCAAGAACAAAGTAAAATAAAGGGTAAATAAAAGTTATCAAAAGTTATTCAGGGTTAGGTCTAAACAATGACCTTAAAAATCTACATATAAGTTCCTAAAAACATGCAAGAACATCTTTGAAAATAAGGAAACATTTTGCGGCGAATTTGGAAATCTTCAAAACTTCAATAAGTGGCGAGATTGAATTCCCGTCAGATATTGGTGTCGCTCCACACCAGGGGTGGTGTCGATCGATATCTACGCGGTTTTGGTGTGCAGATTGCTTCTACAGCATAAGTTGTCTATTTTGCTCCAAAATGATCCATAGTCTCCAAATGTATCCCAAATATGTAAAGACCATAAAAAATCTATAGAAGACTCTAGAAATAACAGAAAGACTGTAAAAACTATACCTATATCACAACTAAAAGCAGTGAAAATCGAGGTATATCAATTCCCTAGACTTAGCTTATGCTTGCCCTCAAGCAAAACATAAAAGCCAAACCCGTGGAAGAGGTTTGAAAACGCAGGAACTCCCAACGTTCTCTAGCCTATTGCCTTGATCATTCTAACCAAATCCATATGCCTAGCAGGTCTAATCAAATCCTAACCACCATTTAATTCTCCGCAGGCCTACATAACATTCTAAATTCCATACCTAAGTTCCACAACTATATCCAACAGGCTTTCATCGTTGGGTCTCATCAATCAAGCTAATATTCAAGAACCTTTTAGACTCATTCCTGTACTATACCATGATAAATCAACCACGCAATCATTCTTTTGTATTCTTTCTCTCCCAGACTTCTTCTTTTTGGAGATTAGACATCGGAGTACTTGCTTCATTAGATAGGTATTATAATACCCCTACCCAGGACTAGGACTAGGCCGAGGAATTTTAGTCGACGATTTAGCAAGCCGCACAATCGGAACAATCGAAAGAAGTCCTTACGGGATAAGTATTGTTTCGTCTGACCAACTATCTGGTTGTTTTGGAGATAGTCATGAGCAAGTGGTCGGGGAACCGATGGGTGAGTGAAGAGGACCGAGGATTTGGGTGACTGTGATTAATGTATTGATATGTTGAGGGAACGCGTAAACCCATCGTTGTTACGGTTCTACGAGATGATCACCGTTTGTAACGGTAATGTCCTCGAGTGCGTGGGATGTGTTTCATCCCTTACTAGGCGCTGCTTATGTACTATTTTCCAAACAAGCTGCTATGTGTTTGTCGTGCTTTACTTGTGTCGGGCGATCGACATTTGGATCATGTACATCATTCTTGAGGATCGAGGATTTTAATTGCTCGGACCGAGCGTATGATCGAGAGTGTTGCAGTTGTGTTAGTAGCTAGGTAGAATGAGTGGCCTAGAATTTTCGTGGGTGGATAGGTATTACTGTAGATAAGAGCAGAATTAGATAGAGACAAGATTTTGGATAAGTATGGTTGTGGATAGAAACAAGAATGGATAGGGACGAATGTGGATAGGGACGACATTAGGGATAAGAAAGAGTATGGATAAGTTTGTTCATGCCTATCCGTTCCGTATGGATAATATAGTCCAAGTTTATCCGCGTAAAGATAAGGTCAAAAAAGTTTATCTGCATGTTGTAGATAGAGTTGCGGATAAGCTCGGTTGAGCCTATCTCGCCACCTTGTGTTTTCCAAACCGACCTACCACCCCTATAAATAGTCCTTCCGCCTCATCATTCCTCATTCACAAAAAATGCACTAAAATCTCTCTAAAAAGAATGTGAGCGAGTGTTGAGAGTCGGATACGACTAGTTTGTCCAGAGGAGCTTCTAGGTAATGTCGAGGATCTGTCGAGTAGATTGGTTAGGCGATCGGAGGCTGAGTTTGGATTAGGAGTAGATCAAGTCTACCGTTCAGCGGAATCAAGGTAAGTTTCTATTCATGCGTGATTGCGTTCATGTGGTTCCATGTAGTCGACATACTCATGATAACTAGCTTGATTGTTTATTTTATTGAGTGCTTGAGGTTATGCTTTCAATATTGTTATACTTCTGCATGCTGCTTGTTATTTTGGGTTTCGGGTTGGGGATTTATTGCCTATTAGAGGGATCTAGGACTCATTAGGCGAGTAGCGCTCATCCCCCACTCTCTTTTGCAGGTAACCTTAGTCGCAAACTTTATTTTAAGCATGGATGTTAGGGAAGCCGGTTTAGTTTTTGCGTTGACTTTGTAAAATTGTATTTTTGTAAACTAGTATGTACGACTCAATTGAGCTTCGGCTTTTGTACCCAAAACCTATACATGTATTTGGTAATTTATTTCAATACATAATATATGAATAAGAAATCGGCTTTTGTTAAAACTCTCGTGTATCCTCTCATTAGTCTAGCCCGTCCTAATCCCAACTTGCGGTCGTAGTACGGATTGCAAAGCCTTTAAGCCCCGTGGTTGCGAGGGGCGGTTTTCTGTGGTCGGGCTTGGCCTTCGGTGATCTTTGGTCAGATTTGTCTGCGGGCGGTCGCCAACAATACGTGATGCTTCCGGATTTATTCTTAGTTCTAGGACGGTTCGGGGTTGTTACAAGGGTGGTATCAGAGCATGGTTCATGATGCTTTGAGGACGTGGCATGATTTTTCAAATGTTTTATACAGTCAAAAGAGTCGCAAAGGCAATTAGGAAAACTGTTTCATGATAGGTTTAGATAGTTTAGTTAGGATTACCTTTGGATGGTGGTTGCAGATTTATGAAGGAGAGACGGCCTTGGAGACCATTAAGCTGAGGAGTGAAGAGGATGATGATTATGATCGCCGGACACAATACCCTACGATATTAACTTATGTGTAGCGGAAGCGTGGTGGTCATATCATATTTAAGTAAGTAGCCTTCAGTGGTCTTCCATTCTGGCTTGTCTAGTTTTTAAGGAGCTAGTGGAGCGGCAAACCTTCATAAGTATTTTTATAAGTTTAGGAATAGGTTACCCTGAAACTTTCATGATTGTAAGATCCCATTGAGGTACGTATGGGTTCTAACTTCTCTTGTTCTTGTGCAAATGTTTGCTTGATTTTTGTTTATATTGTTTGCTTGTTGATTTTTGAGGAACCCATAGAGTGTATTAGGTAAACCCTAACGATTTAGGTTAGAACCCTTTTAGTCTTTTAGTGGTTACCAGAGTTGTCTCTTAGTCCTTAGAATTGGAGGATGAATTCTTTTAAAGGTAGGAGAATGTAATACCCCTGCCTAGGACTAGGACAAAGCCGAGGAATTGTAGTCGACTATTTAGCAAGTCGTACAATCGGAACGATCGAAAGAAGTCTTTACGGGACAAGTATTGTTTCGTCGGACCAACAGTCTACCAGTTTAGGAGATAGTCATGAGCAAGTGGTCAGGGAACCAGATGGGTGAGTCAAGAGAAACAAGGATTGGGTGACTATGATTAATGTGTTGATGCGTTGAGGGAACGCGTAAACCCATCTTGGTTATGGTTCTACGAGATGTTCATCGTTAGTAACGGTAATGTCCCTGAGTGCGGGGGTGTGTGTTTCACTCGGTACCGTGGCCCTTAGTAATATCTTACCCCTTACTAGGCGCTGCTTATGTACTATTTTCTAAACAAGCCGCTACATGGTTGTCGAGCTTTACTTGTGCCGGGCTATCAGCATCTGGATCATGTAGATCATGCATGATGATCTTGGCCACCATTCCTAAGGATGCTTCAGAGAACTCATCTGCTCAACTTATGAGATATGTCAAGCATTTGGTCAACAATGGAGTAAACTCTAAGGAAGCAAATTTGCTCACCAGGGATATCAGTTCCATACTGTTAGCGAAGGTCAAGAAGGACATGTCCAAGAGAGTAGTGCGTTCAGAACATGTTAGCTCTATTGCCAAAGGTCAAAGCACTGAGAAGCTCCCCGATCCAGGTAGCATCGTTCTTGATTACTCAATCTCTACTAGCAGATTCAGTCACTCCTTGTGTGATCTGGGATCAAGCATCAACCTCATGCCCAAATCTATTGCTGAGAGGCAAGGCATGACTAGCTACATCTCGACACGGATCACTCTCCTCTACGCGGATCGTTCCAAATGAGTCCATGATGGTATCCTTGAGGATGTTCCTGTGAGAGTTGGTAATTGCCTCATCCCTGCTGATTTTGTGGTCCTGGCATATGATGAAGAACCCAAGGATCCTCTTATCCTTGGTAGAGCTTTGCTACCTACAGTTGGAGGTAGGATTGATGTGAAGAAGGGAATGATATCTCTCAACATATGCGATGTGCAGATGGAGTTTGGCATGGATGGTTCGGAATCTACATTGCCTATTAGTAACATTGCAATAAACAAGGACAAACCTCCTAATTCTGCTCAAATTTCAACTCCAGAGCCGACCAAAAAGATTGTTACAACTCAGTCATAGATGAGAGATGTAGAGAAGCATTGTCGATCGACACCATCGCGTTTCATATTCAGATGCTTCTCCCCTCCTCCACAGCCCACAACTGCTTCAGTTCCCACTGATATGTACTCCTCTATCTCTTCTCCTACTGTTCCTTCGATTATTTCTTTAATTTTTTTTAAAGTGTTACAGGTAACCAAGCATCGAGACTCTCGAGCGCTTGTTTCCTCATTATCTTGCAGGAGTGAGTATCGATCGATACCAACACCAATGTCGATCGAAACATGATACTGCACATAGGCGATCTATTTACACACTACCTTGGAAGGCAAGATTGCAATCCGCTAAGCAGCATAAGTCCCTTGTCACTCCATCCACGCCCCCAACTCCGCCAAGTCAAGCTATTGACTCTAAACAATCGCTTAGTGGGAGGCAACCACCCACTGATATGATTTTTCTTTTCTTTTTCTTTTATTTTTGAATTTTTGATTTATTTTTCCAGCTCTTTACGGATTTGAATGCCAGTGGGGACAGTGGGGTTTAAGTCTCGGGAAGCGCCTACTAACTATGCTTTTATTTTTGGTTCTTATTATTTTTTGTTTTTATGTTATTGAATCATTTTCTTTTTTCTAACAAAAAAAAGAAAAAAAAAACAAAAGAAAAAAAAACGTTTTTATTTAGTCTAGTTAGGAATTATGATCTGTATTTTTTTAAATTAATGCCTGGTTGATTATTGCTGCAAGTTCGATTCAATCCGACTATTGGAAAATCTAAATGGAAAACTGACAGACTTGAAGATATCCTTGTTTTCAACACAATCCATTAAGGTTGTAGCTAATCTCACTGCTCTTCCTTTTACCTCATCAAAACGGTTAGTATTTATAGAACCACTCGTGAAAAACACTCGAGGCAAAGATTCGTAAAAAGCATTCACGCTCAAAGGCTTATTTCCAGCTAAACAGGATCATTTCCGGGATATTCGGAGAGATAGAGGAGAATCTTGAAGATAAAGGAAATTAGAATATTCAAGTCGTAAGTAAGAGGAAGTTGAGCTTATCTCTAAACTGTCTTAATCTAGGATAAATAGAGGGGTTTGTCCTCTATTTTATAAGGGAGACAATTTTATACCCAAAGAAAACTATAAATGGCTTGATCCCTTACAGGGTACGTAGGCAATCCATTACGGATGCAGCTATACCTTCTAAAAATCCTAATCCATTAGAACCCCTTGTTATAAATCAGACTTGATTTAATACCAATTTGCGTTCTACGATTATTACGATTACGAGATAAAGAAGAAACTAAGAACACGAGATTTACGAGTTCCCTCTGTTGCAATTCGCAACGTTGAGGTACGTCTCGGTGAGGATTTGCTCCTCACAAGCCGAATCCACTATCCAATGTTTCAAGAGGTTACAATGGTGCTCTTCAATGGAGATCTCTCACCAACTCTCGTTTACAAATCTCTCTCTAAGAAGATGAAGAAGAAGAAGATAAAAACAAGAAGCAAAACCCAGAGAATTACTCTCTCTCACTTCTCTCTCTCTAACACTCACCAAGAACCCAGAATTGAGAATAAGAATCTGTCCCACCTCTCTCTGCTCTTGTAAACAATGAGCTGAATAACAAACATTCACACGTGCTAACACTCACACGTGTGACCTCTTCTTTATTCCCTTCAAAGCCTCTTCTTGAACTAGAAGTTTCACTTGAACATGTCAAGTCCAAATACTCTAGTTGTTGTAGAGTCTTTACCAAACTTCAACTTGATTTTTCTCCTTCTTATCTTTCATTAGCTTGAGCAAACTGAAGCTTCTTTGTGCTTTCTCCAAGCTCCACTTTAAAGTTGAATCATACTTTAACACCCCTTTGTAATCGAGTATTGGATGGAATACCTAATGAAAAGAAATTACTAGATTTGTTTTTCTCCTTCAAACAAATCTATTGTATGAATCCTTGGTTCAACACTTCCAACAATGAATCGTAGAAAACAACATATCAAACAGCAGAAAATAATAAATATCGGAAGCTCCATAATCCGGCTCTATAGAAGCCGTCTTAGATAAAGACAACAAAAGCCAAAGCCAAATCAAATGCCAATCTATGTAAGCTTTTGGCCGTTGATTGGAGACAAAATTTGGACATCTTCGCAATTAATGCCGACACATGCCAAAGAAAAGAGCCAGCCAAATGGTGCTCCAGAGCCACCGATAAAGGAGAGAAAAATGGTCGACTCTGCTGAAAAAGCCAACGATGCCAATGAAAAACCAACCAACCACCATAATATTAGCCGGACGATGTTGGACTGAAGCCGGAATTCAACCGGAATTAAGGGACCTTTGTCTCTCTAAAAGAAGTCAACCGGAATCAAGGGACCTTTCTCTCTCTAAAGAATTTGAGAGAGATAAGAGAGAGAGAGATAATCTTTATTGTTCTATATAGTATTTTTGAAGTACATTTGTCATTGGGTGGGTTAAATTGTGATACGACAAATTTGGTACCCGACTTAATATCAAATGTACTTCAAAATCTCACATCGGATGTCCATATTTTTCTTTGGATCGGGTAAGATATATACAAAATTGTAAATTGTGATGCGGTTATACCATATATAAAAATATAAATATTTAGAAGATTTGCTGAAGATTTAAAATTACAGTTATGCTATCATTAAACTTTTTTAAAAATGTTTTGAAAAATCACATAATATCTCAAATTAAAAAATAATCGAAATTTCTTTTGTTTTGCATATATTGTGATTTAAAATTTTGAAAACGGATATATATAACCCAATTGATGAAAAGATGTGTGTTCAACATCCCAATAGGCCAAAATGAATCCAAAGCCAAATGAATAAGAAATTTAACTTAGCAAGCATCCAAATTTAGCTTTAACAAAATACTAAATTCTTTTAAACCTCTCTACATGTACCGTCATATTTCCGAAACCGAGGCGTTACAATTTAGAAAGAACGGTCCACGAGGCAGCGTTACCTCTCTACTTCAGGAACGGATCAACTCGGTCATGTCGTCTCGTTATTGGAGCTCTGGTTGATCTCCAAGCGTCTCATTTGTTCTAATCGTTACGATCTCGCTCTAGAGGTTTGGAAATTCTCGCTTAATTAAACTGAGAGTTAAGCCTTTTTATAGAAGTTTCAGATTTTGGTTTTGCCAATAATGTGTATATACAGATGTTGGAATGGATGGAGAATCAAAAAGATATTCAATTTCGTGTTTATGACATTGCTCTTAGATTGGATTTGATCATCAAAACTCATGGCTTGAAACAAGCAGAGTATTTTGAGAAGCTATTACATAGTTCTTCCTCGTCGAGAGTAGCAAAATATGCTTATCTTCCGCTTCTTCGTGCTAATGTGAAGAAGAAAATGGTTAAAAAAAGCAGAAGCTCTAATGGAGAAGTTGAATGGATTGGGGGTTTCTTGTGACTCCACACCCGTTTAACGAAATGATGAAGCGACTACGTTAAGGCTAAAAAATATGGTCGCTTTTTTTGTCGCAAAATAAACTAGTCACAAAATCATCTCAAATTTGTGACAATTATTGATAACTATTTGTGGTCGGATATTAGCGACTTAAATGAGACATCATTTGGTAGTCGATATTAGACTATTTACAATGAGCCTGTTTAAAAAAATATTCAACTGCTTAAAAAGTGCAGTGAAGGTGTTGAATAATATGAAAAATATACGTGGATTAAATTGTGTTGAATGATGAGACCCATGCTGCCACGTGGTGAACCGTCATTGGAGGAAGTGATGAGTGAAGATGTCTATTTTTGGGTAATGATAGGTGTTATTTTCTTATTGGTTACTCAGATTTTCGTAATTTTTATATTATCCCAATTATTTACACTCAATTATTTTATTATAATAAACTTTGTTATTTAAATATTTTTATACCAAAATTCATCATTAAGATCTATAAATAAAAACTTGTTTCATATGATTTGGACACATAAAAAAATCCCCTTTTTATAAAATGGATTCTAATAATAACCCTTTAAACACCTAAAATTCTTCTAATAACCCTTTTAACTATCAAAATCCATCTATTTTAAAATCTGTTTTCCAACCAACCCCAAAATATACCAAATTATGGTTTTTCACCAAATTGTTTCATGTCGTCAACTGTTCCAAAGTATCGGCTATATTATGGATCGATGATGTCATATCCATCTCCAGCACCTCCTATTCCTCTACTGCAATGAAAAACTGTCCTACAGCGTGGAAATGACAATTTACTTGGGGAGATAAGGGAACCACCACTATTATTCTTGATGTAGTTGCATCTCATGATTTATGGATTTTTCATGCCTTTTTTGGGTGTCCGAGCACATTGAACGATATAAATGTTCTATATCGTTCACTAGTGTTTGATGACGTCGAACAAGGAAATACTCCAAAAGCGAACTTCTTCGGGAACCAACGTCAATACAATATGGCATATTATCTAGCTGATGGTATCTATCCATCTTATTCATCTTTCGTGAAGTCCATTAGACTTCCTCAGAGTGAACCATACAAGTTATTCGTACAACGTCAGGAGGGATGTCGGAAGGATATCGAACGTGCATTTGGAGTATTGCAGGCTCGATTTAAAATAATTTGTGAACCAGGTCGCATGTGGGACATAGCCGATTTAGCTATCATCATGAGGTCATGTATCATATTGCATAATATGATTGTTGAGAATGAACGAGATACATATGCTCAACAGTGGACCGATTATGATCAATCTAAGGAAAGTGGGTCTAGTACACCCAACCATTCTCGACCAAGGTGCTACATGCATTTGTAAATCATGTGCGTGCTAGATCTAAGTTGCATGATTCAAATGTATATCGTGAATTGCAAGCAAATTTAGTGAAACACATATGGGAAAATTTCGGTAATGAAAAAGATTTTAAAGTCTTTATGGGTGATTTAAAATTGTGTTTGAAATATATATATATATATATATATATATATATATATCTTTATATTTTTTGCGTTATATATTATTCGGAAAAAATTAAGAATCCAAAATTTAAATGAAAAAATTATTAACTCTTAATTATTTTTATTTGAATTTAATCGCTAATCGTTGTTAATATATAATTATAAAAGTAGAAAACGTAAATAAGAAAAGGAATATAAAAAAAAAAAAAAAGTGGGGTAGAGTATTAAATTTTATTGAACAAAACTTTTGTAAAGGTTAAAATTGAAGTAGGTGTTGGATGATTAGGTAGAAGAGAGAAAAGCTGATGTGGAGCGAAAAATTGGGTGTTGAATAAGTAAACCATTGTAGATAGTCTTAATAACTCTATTGTCACCATTTTTGCAGCCTTATTTTAGAGACTAACTTGAGACGAGTATTATAGTCTCACATTTGAAACTATTATCAAATCGTCACAATATAGCAACTTATTTGTAGAAGCGACGTTTTATTGACCAACAACAAAAAAAAAAATAAAAATAAATTATTTTATTAAATCAATCAAAAATTAATTTACAATAACAAATAACTTTCTTTATCACATATATATACTTGATATACATCTATATCTATAGAACGACAACACTTGGTGGACAAAGCAACGATGGCGGAGAACGACACCATGGCGGGGAGGATTAGAGATGTGTTGGTGTTGTGGTTGTAAACTGGCGGAAGCTTTGAGATGTGCCTCAGATTCTGGAACTAAAGCGGAATCAAGGAAAGAAGAAATAATGGAACCGGGAGTTCCATCCTAGTCCTTGGTATATAATTTAGTATCGATCAGAACTGCAATCTCCTTCAAATATGGGCAAAAAATCATTCTAGGTAATTTAATTTCGAAACACATAAAACAAACCTAGTAGCAATTGGTGGGTTGATATGTCTATAATTTGCATGTTTTACACATCCTTTTATCACCATTTTGAGTCTAGTTTCATCCATCTTTCATAGCATTCATCATCATTTTTGTACATTTTGCATCTTCAGTCGAGTGTAGGTCTAGTCTTGCATACATTCTGCATTCTGGAGTCGTTTCAGGTACTTTGGAGCTATTGGTGCTTAGAAAGAGGAAAAACAGAACAGAAAGTCACATTTCCACCAACATACTCGATCACCAGTAGCAGAGGGAGAAGCACTCAGCTCAGCAGTCCATCCAGACACTTCTACTCGATCGCAGAGGAGACTAGGCAGTCCATTCTGCCAGATATACTCGATCGTAGAGGAGATGAGGCAGTCCATTCTGCAGTTCTACTCAATCACAAAGATGAAGGAGTCCATCCTGACAATTATACTCGATCGCAGAGGCAACCAGGCAGTCCACTTTGGCAGTCCACCAGTATACTCGATCGTAGAGGAGAAGAACCAGTCCATCCTGACAGCTGACCAACATACTCGATCACAGAGGCCAAGAAGCAGCCTAGACCATTCTTTCAACCAACCTACTCGACCACCACCTCGACCCTTTGATCAATCCGCACTGAACCAGATAACGTGAGCAACGGAAAGAGAAGAGAAGAGAACAGAAGGCCCATTCGAAGCCCATTCGAAACCCATCAGGAAGCCCACTTTGAGCCAACACTCTTGATCACATCGTCCATGGGCCGTTAAGTGGGCTTGAAGCCCGCTTTCATATCTTAGTATAAATAAGTCTCTAAGGGTTTCGCCCTGAGACATGCACTTTCAGAGACACGAATTTCGCACTATTATTCAGCAGCCGCTTTTCATTCTTGCAACTTTGTATTTCGATTTTTCTTCTAAGTTATTCAGATTTTGCTTTCATTTGCTTATTCATCTTTGTTTCATTCCCTTTAATATCTTAACTTTGCAATCTTCAATCGTTTCTTTGTTATTGTCTTTAAGCATGTTGTGTGACTAGTGATTTGATTTCTGAGGATGGGATAGAGTAGTTGTGGAACCCCTGGTCGAATATGTTGGTTAAGTGTTGAATCCCTTCTAGATTAGTTGTGTGTATTGCTTATTCCTTTCTGATCAACTGGAATCCGATTCCAGACGTTCCAGCGCTCAGAAGGCGTTTAATGGAACGTTGGATCTACTAATTCCAGTGATAATCGTCTCTATCCCAAGGGGTTGGCCGTTTAGAGCGGTTATTGGCTTTAACAGTCGTTTCTTATTGCCTACTTAGTTAGAGATCGTTAATGGGAATTAGGTCAGTGTCTAGCTATGCTTGAGGATTTCTATCACGGGAGTGAATTAATCTGTTGTTGAACCTGTTGTCTAGGGATAACTTAATTGAGATTTGTTAACCAAGTGAATTGATTAGGGAGACCACGCTATTCGATTACCCCATCCTTAGGAGTTTCTCATCCATTTGATTTTTCTATTTACTTACCTGCTTCATTCACTTGCTATTGAATTTTAGTATTTTCCTGTTTTCAACCACTATACTCGATCACACCCTGCTACTAACAGTGAGACTGTGTGATTGAGTAAACTGGTCCATTTCTGCATTTTCACTCTCTGTCATCCTATTATACTCGATCACAGGGTCCCTCCTGGCAGTCGACCCTGCGATCGAGTATATCAGTCATTTCTGTGACTTTTCACTGTTTTCTGCATCAACACTAGGACTGTTAGAAAACCAACCAAATTCTGCTTAGCTTGATTTAGCAACTTCTGATCATATCTCATTTGTCTGCATCACATCCATTTGGATTGACACCTAAAATACTACAACGACATGATAATGTTTTATGATTAATTGATCTAAAAAACCTATTATCATGGACTTAGACAAACCTGAGGCAGACAAATGGAGATTTACACTATAGTGTTGAGGTAGGAGTAGAGACAATAGATTGAGTTAAGGTTTGATTATCTTTCATCTCCAAAGTCTGGTACAAGACCTGATATCGATCAACTACAATATCTTTTAAATCTGGGAAAATATGCTTTCCATTGAGATCGATTTGTTGAGAAATAAAAACACATGTACATATGTGTAGGGAAAACTAGAAATCTAAATTCAGAGAACTAACTTCTATGACTTATTGATTAACTAAGGGTGATTTAATCTTCAACTTGATGAAGAGAAGAAGGTGACAAATAGGAAAGTGAGGAAGAAGTAAGAAAGGAACGTAAGGGAGAGAACTAGAAGGAAAAGAAAGTGGATAATTTTGTCCCTTGGATGGACTCTATCAACGATTGATGATAGGCCATTTGATAATCCTTGTGAATTAGGATCAACCAATGAGAAGGTTTCCTTATTTTTATTTTATTTTTGCTAAATTTTGGTTATTTGCTTTGCTTTTTATGTCATAAATTGGATATTGGTAGTTTAAGATTTATAAATTATTTTATGAAAATTTTGTTTTTTAGAGTGTGGGGATTACATATTTATTTAAACTTAATATATTAATATTAGTAAATATCTTAATAAAATTTTGAGAGTTGCTAAATGGTAACAAAAGCTTCACAAATTGCTGATGTTAGTCACAAATAAATTACATATATATGGGTACTATTTAGTGAATACTTTGTAACTTTTTCTCTAAGTGGTTACAATGTGCTACTCTTTTGTAACAAACTAGGATTTAACCCGCGGTTTACCGCGGGCAATCGGTTTATATGATTCTTATACTAAATATTTGAATGAATTTGATATCCTAAACTTATAAATATAATTTTTTAATCAAACATAAGTAAATAATAATTGGAATATTTTTTTGGTTGTTATTTAGTGATAAGAGAAATGTGTTAAAATGTGTTTAAAATATGTATTAATTAGTTATGTGTATGTACTTTTAGTGAAAGTAAAGTATTTACAAAAATGTAAGATTCACAAAATTGGTGTAATACTTTTTATGATTATAAGTGTTTTTTAAACTATTTGACAGGTTATACACTTTTTTGGCAAAATAAAGAGCGTATGAATTATGATATTTATAATTATATGTCTTTAAAGTGAAGATAAAAAAAATATATTTCACTTATTTTTATTGAACGGTTTAGATTGAAGGGAATTAATTTTATTGAACGATTTATATTGAATCAGATCATATAAAGTTTAGGAGACTGTTAAGACCAAATTACCCTTAATGATTTTGAATAGCAAAGAACAAAATCCAAAATTGAAATCAAAATTGAGGCCAAATTAGACAAAATTTCAATTTGTACTTCCCTTTTAATAATAAGGGGATTTTAATGAGTTAGAACACTATTCATATGAATATACAGGTTAAGAAGCAAACAAAGTGTATGTATAATGTTATAATCCCTCAAATGATAATACTAAACAACATCAATCAGTTTAATGAATATAAACATGATATATACATAAAAACATAAGATGTATTCATATGATTTAACCTATATATATATAAGATACAACATTAGGGTTTAGGTTTATATATCAAGTCATCTATAACCTTTTAGATCTAGAATATAGTATTAGGCCATATAATAGGCATCCACATAATTTACAATATTATTCATAACACTCTCTCTTTGATGACTATTATAAAAATGTGGTCCCAAATGCGCATATGAGACGATGCTGCCTCGTTAAAAACTTTACCAGAAAAACCCGATGGAAATAACTTTGGTTAAAAGAAAAAGAGTGCAGCGCGTCTCTCCTCCTCCTCATGAGTACATCACTTGAAATCTTCCAGATGCCGCGATCCAATTATGATGAAGTAACTACTTGAAATAGTAGTTGAAGACGCCTTGGTAGTAGGCTCGGCAAACCTTTAATTGAACAATTTTGTAGGACATGTACTTCACTATTCTTCATTTAATTGGTCTCAGAGGTGACTTGATATGAGTCAAATTACCCTAATGACTACTCTATTGAATAAAGAGGTTGTTATAGCACTCAGAGATCGAATTCCACAAATTTCTCAGATCACACAATAGAGTAATAGTTACGAATTAAGCTAAACACAAAATATTAAGAAAATAAAGGACAAGAAAGCAATAAAAGAGATTGTAGATTCAGATGATTAAAACGTCGGGGTTAGAGAACTTCTCAGGAAATATTTGAATAGTAGATCTAGCAGTAAATTACGAATATTATCGAACCATTCTAGAACTCAAATCATTATTACAGTGTAACCGGTGGTTCGCCGCATTACTCACTATGCTTAATAGTATTGATCCCAACTCTCTTGTAAATCCCTAGAACTAAGAAAACATTATAATCAGGTTTGATAAGTTCACCTAAGTATTAAAATTAAGTTTTAGTTAATTACTCTACAACTAGCATTAAGAACAATGAAAGATGAAGAATTCTAAATATATTATCCAGACAGGGTTTTTGATCGACTAATTTATCTAAATCCCCAATGAGAATCTCTAAACCCAACAAGAGAACTACTCAAACATATTTATTCAATGTTTAAAATAGAAATCAATGTAAGAAACAATAAGATAATAGAGTTTATATTCTCTAGAAGGAGCTCCACATGGTTTTGGCTCTCAAAAACAAAGTAAAATAAAGGGTAAAGAAAAGTTATAAAAAAATATTCAGGATTAAGTCTAAACAATGACCATAAAAATCTATATATAAGTTTTTAAAAACGTGTAGTGACTTCTTTGAAAATAAGGAAACATTCTGTAGCGAATTTGGAAATCTTCAAAACTTCAATAAGTTGCGAAATTGAATTTCCGTCAGATATTGGTGTCGCTTGACACCTACGCAGATTTTGGTATGCGAATTGCTTTTACAGCATAAGTTGTCTGTTTTGCTCCAAAATGCTCCAAAATTTCCATCCCAAATATGTAAAGACCTGAAAAAGACTATAGAAGACTCTTGAAATAACAAAAAGACTCTAAAAATATACCTAGATCACAGGTAAAAGCAGTTAAAATCGAGGTATATCAACTCCCCTAGACTTAGCTTTCGCCTGCCCTCAAGCAAAGCACAAAAGCCAAACCTGTAGAAGAGGTTTGAAAACGCAGGAACTCCCAACATTCTCTAGCCTATTGCCTTGATCATTCTAACCAAATCCATATGCCTAGCAGGTCTAATAAAATCCTAACCACCATGTAATTCTCCGTAGGCCTACATAACATTCTAAATTCCATACCTAAGTTCCACAACTATATCCAACATGCTTTCATCACAGGGTCTCATCAATCAAGCTAATATTCAAGAACCTTCTAGACTCATTCATGTACTATACCATGATAAATCAACCATTCAATAATTCTTTTGTATTCTTTCTTTCCCAAGACTTATTTTTTTGGAGATTAGACAAAGGAGTACTCGCTTCATTGGATAGGTATTGTAATACCCCTGCCCAAGACTAGGACTAAGTCGAGGAATTTTAGTCGACGATTTAGCAAGCCGTACATCGGAATGATCGGAAGAAGTCCTTACGAGACAAGTATTGTTTGGTGGGACCAATGGTCTGACAGTTTTGGAGATAGTCATGAGCAAGTGGTCGGAAAACCAGATGGGTGAGTCAAGAGGAACGAGGATTTGGGTGACTGTGACTAATGGGTTGATGCGTTGAGGGAATGCGTAAACTCATCGTGGTTGTGGTTCTACGAGATGATCACCGTTGGTAATGGTAATGTCCCCGAATGTGTGGGATTTGTTTCACTTGATACTGAGGCCCTTAGTAATATCTCATCCTTTACTAGGCGCTGCTTATGTTCTATTTTCCAAACAAGCCGCTACGTCTTTGTTGAGCTTTACTTGTGCCAGGCGATCGGCATATGGATCATGTAGATCATGCTTGATGATCGGTGATTTTAATTGATCGGACTGAGCGTATGATCGAGAGTGTTCTGTTGTGTAAGCAGGTAGGTAGAATGAGTGCCCTAGAATTGTCATGGGTGGATAGGTATTACTATAGATAAGAGCAGAATCGGATAGAGATAAAATTTTGGATACGTATAGTTGTGAATAAGAACGAGAATGGATAGGGACGGATGTGGATAGGATCGACATTACAGATAAGAACGAGTATTGATAAGTTCGTTCATGCCTATACATTCCGTATGGATAAGATCGTCCAAGTTTATCCCGGACGGATAAAGTCGATCAAGTCTATCCGCATGTTGTGGATAGAGTTGCGAATAAGCTCGTTTGAGCCTATCTTGCCACCTCGTGCTTCCCTAACCGACCTACCACCCCTATAAATAATCCTTCTGCCTCATTATTGCTCATTCACAAAAAAACGCACGAAAATCTCTCTGAAAAGTCCGTGAGCGAGCGTTGACAGTCAGGTACGACTAGTTCGTCCCGAGGAGCTTCCGGGTAATGTCCAGGATCTGCCGAGTAGATTAGTTAGGCTATCGCAAACTGAGTTTGGATTAGGAGTAGATCTAGTCTAAACCGTTCAGCTGAAACAAGGTAAGTTTCTAGTTATGCTTGATTGCGTATTGCATGTGGTTCTGTGTAGTTTGAGTACTCATGGTAACCAGCTAGATTGTTTATTTTATTGATTGCTTGAGGTTATGCTTTCAATATTAGTATACTTCTGCATGCTACTTGTTATATTGGGTTTTGAGTTGGGGATTTATTTTTTGTTAGAGGGAGCTAGGACTCATAGGGCGAGTAGAGCTCATCCCCCCACTCTCTTTTGCAGATAACCTTAGACGTAAACTTTAGTTTAAGTATGGATGTTAGGGAAGCCGATTTAGTTTTGCGTTGCCTTTGTAAAATGGTATTTTTGTAAACTAGTATGTACGACTCGATTAAGCTTCGCCTTTTGTACCCAAAACCTATACATGTATTTGGTAATGTATTTCAATACATTATCTATGAATAAGAAATCGTGTATCCTCTCATTAGTCTAGTCTGGACTAATCCCAACTTGCGGTCGCAGTACAGGTTGCAAAGCCTCTAAGTCTCGTGGTCGCGAGGAGCGGTCTTTTGTGGTCGGGCTTAGCCTTGGGTAATCTTAGGTCAGATTCGTCTCCAGGCGGTCGCCAACGATCGTGATGCTTCCGGGGGGTGTTATAGGTATCCTCCGCATATTTCCAACCTTTGCAATTTATGATTCCTTAGAATGTAAAATAAATGGGATCAAAGGAAATATATCTAGCCCTTTACACTATAGGACATCATCTCAATTTCTCTCTTTTCATATTTTTTTTAGTATATAAGGGAGAGGAATACTATTCTCTTCACATTGGTCTCATTTATCAGGTATGAGAAAGGAGTCAAGTTCTATGAACACTAACCGTTTTGACGACGTAAAAGGAAGAGCAGTGAGATTAGCTCAAGGCTTAGTGGATTATGTTGGAAATGTGGATATCCTTTAGTCTGTCAGTTTGCCCTTTGGATTTTCCATTAGTCGGATTGAGTCGAATCTGAAACATTAATCAACTAGGCAATATACTCGAGAGAAATATCATAATTCCCTACAAAAGTTTGACCCAATAAATTGACAGAAAACCAAATATAAAAGTAAAAATAAGACTCAAAAAGAAAAACGTAGTCAGCAACGACCTCCCCCAGACTTAAACGACACTGTTCCCAGTGACATTCAAATCCGAAGTTAGCATAAATAAAATAAAAGAAAACCTTAAATGGAAAAAAAAAAACAAAGAATCATACCAGTGGGTTGCCTCCCACTAATCGCTTATTTTTAGTCATTAGCTTGACTTTGCTGGAGTTCATATATCAGGTGGATTAGAAGGTGGCAATACATTCTTCTTGGATATGTTTCTTATCATCCATGGTGGTGTATAAGCTGTTGGCGCGAGAGAACGATGAAGGATGTGAGGAACATCAGCAGGGTGGGACTCATGCATGGTTGAATACTCCTTTTCGTAAACAATCATCAAAAGAATAAACAAACGCTTGACAAGAAACTCGTTGCTTGCTTAACCGTGAAACAGTCTTGCAAAATTTTAAAGTCTTATTGATGAAATCAGGAGGTTTAAGAGGGGAGGGTGAGTACCTTAGCTTAATAGGATGCGAATGAAGTATGAATGGTGCACTTCTTAGCTTGTCAATAGCTCTTGTACTTGTAGGAGTTTGACTAACCCGACAACTAACTGTTGTGGATAATTCTGGCTCTGTTCGACTAATACAGATGAGGCGAGTGTCAATCAATAGTAGTAGGGGTGTTGATCGACACTAAAGTATTGTGTCGAGAGGTAGTATTGAGGACAACATTAGTTGGTCGATTATCATTCGCTTCATATAAGGTGTTGTTCGACACCAAAGTAGTGTTGATCAACACTGCCACATCGGCGCATGAATCGCGGCTGCCAAGATTTTCCTACAAACTTGTCTCAACCAAGTAGATACTTTCTTCAGGCAGAAAATCATTGATAGAAACGTTATCTTCATCTGTGATCCTTGAAAAATGATCAGAAACTCCATTCTCAATCCCTTTCTTATTTGTACTTCGATGTCAAACTGTTGAAGAAGAAGAATCCATTGTAGTAATCTTGGCTTAGCATCCTTGTTATGGATAAGGTACTTGAGTGCTGAATGATCTGTATGCACAATCACCTTTGACCCAACCAGATAAGAGCGAAACTTCTCAAAAGCAAAAACTATAGCTAACAATTCTTTATCTGTTGTTGCATAATTTCGATGTGCATCATCAAGTGTTCTACTTGCGTACTGGATAACATGAAGTCTATTGTTCTTGCTTTGTCCCAAAACAGCTCCACTAAAGCTTTCTTAAATTAAAAGGTAAATTTTAGTCCGGAGTTTGAACTATTGGAGCACTCACTAAAGCTTTCTTAATTTGATTAAAAGCAGCATGGTAGTTAGAATTGAAGTCAAACTTCACATCCTTACAAAGCAAAGTTGTTAGTGGCCTGACAATCTTACCAAAATTCTTAACGAATCTTCTATCAAATCCAGCATGTCCAAGAAAACTCCTTACTGATTTCACGCTAACTAGTGCATGTAAACTTGTCATAACCTCTATCTTGGCTTTATCAACCTTAATACCAGCACCTGTAATTTTGTGACCAAGAACAATACCTTCCTAAACCATGAAATGACCCTTCTCCCAATCAAGAACCAAATTCTTCTCTTCACATCTAGCTAGAACCTTGCACAGGTTCTCCAAGCATGCTTCTATTGAAGACCAATAAGCAGAAAAGTCATCCATAAAGACTTCCATGAAATCCTCAATCATGTTTGTGAAGATCAACACCTGTTGTGATTCTCACTCATGTTTTGTGAATTAAAACGAATTAGAAGTTGAGAGAGAAATGCATAAACTCTGTTTTTTCTTAAAATTTTTCCATAATTCTTTCTTACACACACATACATTCTTATAGCAAAACATAAAGTAAAACACAAAACACTAGCTTCTAACACCTACACGAATACACTATTCCAGGCTGCTCCCACTACAAGCATGCTTACTCTAGATTATAGCTTAGTTTTCCAAAAGCAACTACATTCAAACCAACTTCTTTCACATGTAACTACTTGTTCTCTCTTTGACTTCTTCAGTATGGTTTGAAAGCAAAATATGTATTATTCAACAATATCATACATCTCTGAAATGTCGCAGGAGCATTGCAAAGACCAAATTGCATTCTGCGATAGGCAAAAGTGCCATACGGACACGTGAAAGTGTCTGAAAGCAAAAGTACTTGTCATCTGGAAGAATCAGTATCCGAAAGAATCCTGAGTATCCATCAAGAAAGCAACAGTACTTGTGACTAGCTAACCTTTCCATCATTTGATCAATGCATGGTAGAGGAAAATTATCCTTCCTTGTTGCAGCGTTCAGCTTCTTGTAGTCAATACATATCCTGTGGCCGGTAACGGTCCTTGTAGGAATCAACTCGTTCATGTCATTCTTAACCATTGTAACAACTCCTTTCTTAGGAACCACATGCACTAGACTAACCCAATCACTATGTGAAATAGGATAGATGATCCGAGCTTCCAACAATTTCATGATCTCCTTTTTAACAACATCCTTCAGATTCAGGTTTAGTCTCCTCTGATGCTCTACTAAGGGCTTAGACTCATCCTTGAGGTGGATTCTATGCATACACAAGTCGGGAGAGATACCTGTAATATCATCAAGAGAGCTTGCTTAGCAATAAAGTAAGCTCTGCGTTGTTTAAATAAGCATTAACAATGACAAGAAGTGGCTTTAGATCAACTTTAGAAGCCTATTTTGCTCCAGTCGCCAACTGTTGCTGCTTTAGTAGATGTGCCAATTAACTCCTCTTGAACAACCAATTGTATTACATGCTCATTTCTATCTAGCAGCTTACTATACCCGTGGGAAACTTTGTCTATTTAAGGTATTAGAGCATGCTCTAAAGGATCAGCAGGTCTGCCCATCGATCAGTAGGTCTGCCCGTCAGGAATTCTTCATCTAGAGACGAGATAGTGTCAACATAGAAAGTCTGCCCATCGATGGTAGGCTTCTTAACCACCTTATTCGTGTCAAACTGCATTTTTAGATCACGTACATTCAAGCCTATTCTACCCTTTCTTATGTCAATAATGGCACCACTTGTGGCTAAGAAAGATCTTACCAAGATTAGAGGATCTTTAGGTTTTTTCTCATAAGATAAAACCACAAAATCTGTAGGAATCATGCTATTACCGACTTGTACAGGGACATTGCATAGGATACCATCAGGTATATGGACAGATCGATCAGCAAGAACAATAGTGATTTGCGTTGGCTCACAATCTGTCAAACCAAGGGATAACGCAACGGATCGCGGCATCAAATGGACACTAGAACCAAGATCACAGAAGCATTGCGCAAAACACTCGTTAAGGATACTACAATTGAGAACAAAGCTACCTGGATCAGGAAGTTTGTGTGGAATCTTATTCTGAATAATGTCGCTAATCTGCGTAGAAATCGTCATCACACCTTGCTCAGTATTCAAATCCTTAGTAACCATCATCTTCACATACTGTCTGACCATAGGAGAAGACTTCAAAACATCTATAAGTGGCATCTCTACAATCAGCTTATCCATCATAGCTTTGCATCTAGCATCATCTGGCTCTTTTTTGGACTTCCTAAGACTCTTGGAAAAGAAACCTTGGGTTTGGTTGCCTTTTTTGCAACTGAAATCGGGTTTTGGAGAATTCGCAGGTCTGGATTGGGTTGGTGTCGATGGACACACTGTTGGTATCGGTCGGTCGACGCTGGCGACTTTTATAGTGTCTGCGTTGGTTGTTGTCGATCGACACTCGTATCTGGTCTACAAAAACTGCATTATCATTCTCTTCCAAACTGACGATTTTGGCTACAGAAAGCTTGCTTTGAAGCACTGGATTTAGCTGTTTTCCACTTTGTAACTTAATAGCACTAACATCTTCTATATATGTACTCAATCACTCTATTTAATTGTTCAATATTTGAATCTTCCCATTCAAATCTTCCGATAATGCAACCATTTTGTGATCAAAATCTGTAGTTTGCTTCTCTTGACCTTTGAGAATCTGTTTGAGCATCAATTCAGTCGTCTTAGTGGTCTCGTGTGGAGGGTGGGCTAGGGTTGAAGAAGCATAAGTTGAAATAAAGCTTGTAGATTGCTGAAACAGTGTCTTAGATGTAGATTTGTGAATGTAGCTCATGTATCCCTTGATCCGTCTTCACTGAAGTGGCCAAACTGTCAACCTGTGCAGCATACTGAACTTGTTGATTACCAAGAAGAAAATTAACTTTGGAACTTAACAAGGCAACCTGGTTGTTATCAGATCTCTTAGCCTGCATCTTCCTTGCAATGTCAACGCTTTTGGTACTAATGCTAGAAGCTAAGCTTTCAATGAGCATTGTTGCATCCTCTGGATATCTTGACATGAAATTACCATTACTAACTGCATCCAAAGCCATCTGATAACACCAATCAACTCCTCTGAAGAAGATACCTAACAGTTGAACCTCACTAAAACCATGATGCGGGCAATCTCTCTTATATTCTATGAACCTAATCCAAGCGGCTTTAAATGCTTCAGCTGCTTCTTAAGAGAAGGTCTCCTTGGACCTTGCATCATTATAAAAGTTGTTCACAAAAGCAACTTTTATTTCTTTTCAAGTTGTCAATGATCGAGGCTTCAACTGCTTAAGCCAAGAAGCTGCTTTCCCAGCAAGATAATATGGGGAGAGCTTGTAAGGAAGGTAGTCATAAGAAACACAATCTACCTTAATACTCGAAACCGAGTCTTCACGTCGCTCAATATGATCCATCGGGTGTTCTTGTGCTAGACCATGGAAAGGGTGCATACTCACAAGCGTAAAGAATGCAGGTTTTATCTCGAAATCGCTTCTTTCAAATGTAGGTGGTCGGATTGCAGACTGATTGGAATAGAAGAGATCTAGTCTGTTGTAGTCAGCAAGAGTCATCCAAAGACTATCTGCACTGATTTTTCGTTGGTGTCGATCGACACCCTCAACGATTTTTGATCTCACGTTTCCCTGTTTATCTATTTTCTGATCCTTTTCGTTTTATGCTTGACTAGCTCTATCGCGTAACACTCCAGTAGCATCAGGTATTACTATCAGCATCTTGTAGTTGTGTTTGAATTCCTTAAACTCCTGAAACACAAGAAGAAATAAAAACGCATGAGTAACAAAAGAAAAAAAAAAGTTTAAATTGAATTCTAAAATGTGATATGAGTCCAATTACCCTAATGACTACTCTTTCAAATAAAGAGGTTGTTATAGCACTTAGAGATCGAATTCCACAAAGCTCTCAGATCACACAATAGACTAATAGTTTCGAATTAAGCTAAACACAAGATATTAAGAAAATAAAAGACAAGAAACCAAGAAAAGAGATTGTAGATTCAGATGATTAAAACATTAGGTTTAAGGAAATTCTCAAGAAATATCTTAGTAGTAGATCTAGCAGTAAATTAGGATTATTCTCGAACAATTCTAGATTTCAAATTACTATTACAGAGTAACCGATGGTTTGCCGCATTTCTCACTATGCTTAATAGTATTGATCCTAACTCTATTATAATCAGGTTTGATAAGTTCACATAAGTACCTAAATCGATGCTAATCCGCATCTAAATACTAGGCTCACCTAAGATAGCTCTGGTAATAGATGCCATTTTGAATACTACTTCTTAACATAAAATCAATTTCTAGTTAATTACTCTAGAACTAGCATTAAGAACAATCAATGATGAAGAATTCTAAATATCTTAGCCTAACATGGTTTTCGATCTCCTAATTCATCTAAATCCCTAATGAGAATCCCTAAACCCAACAAGAGAACTACTCAGACATGATTATCAAAGAACAAAACATGATTAAAGTAGAAATAAATGTAAGAAACAATAAGAGAATAGAGTTTAGAAAGATTTTCGATCAACACCTACACGGATTTTGGTGTGCGGATTGCTTCTGTAGCATAAGTTGTCTGTTTGCTCTTAAATGCTCCATAATCTCCAAATGCATCCCAATAAAGACCTAAAAAAACTGTAGAAGACTAGAAATAACAAAAATACTCTAAAATATATATCTAGATCGGAGCTAAAAGCAGTGAAAATTGAGGTATATCATGACTCATCTTGATCATTGTCTTTACTTACCATAATCTCATAAATGTATGGCAAAGACTTTGAATAATAATGGTCTTTCATCATCGGAATCAAAATATTTCTCTTTATGTGTCTATCATTCGTATATTATTTGTTGTTTCGTTAAAAACATTTCATGAAAAAACACAATGGGATAAAATCATGATAATGGGAAAATAGTACAACTATGCACATAACCATATTTCTCCCCCTAAAATCATTATCTTTAAGATACCAGTCATATATATATCATCTTTTAAGAAATCATTATATTCTTAAACTTAGTAAACATACTTTTCAATAAATCTTTTTATCAACTGTTGTTTATGATCCTCGATTTTACTTTATAACATTATCAACTGCTTCACTACATGCAAAATAAATTACCACGTTAGTTTGCTTTTGTTCCATTCTATTCTAGACATGACTCAACTTGTTGAGATTTCCTTTCATTATCATTCTCAGGTACCTGAATGTATTTTTTATACATATATAACTCTCTTCTAGAGATATTTCATAATTCATTGCTTCCTCGGTGCCATATTAATTTAGGGGGATTGACACAAATAGCACTAAAAAACTTTATTATTCCAAAAATGACACCTTCTTTTGAAACTTCCAAAAATAGCATATAAAGTTTTTAATCCTCCAAATAAAAATGAGAGCAAACACAAATCTAATATTAATTTGAATCAAAATCTTTTAAATAGTGAAAATATATACCCTAAATTGGAAATAAAAAAACCAAATATAATACAACAAACTAATTTTAAAACAAAAAATCTCTTTTAAATGGTGAAAATATATACCCTAAATTGTAAATAGGAAACCCAAATATAATACCATAAACTAATACTAAAATGGATCAAAACTTCTTTAAAATAGTTGAAATATATACCCTAAATTAGAAATAGAGAACCCAAATATATTATTTTAATTTTTTTTTAAATTTATTTTGGTTGAATAGATTTTATAAAAAATTGTGCTATTATTATTGTCCATAAAACTTGTTTTAGTGTTACTATTAGAAATTTCTCAAATAATTAGTTGAGTGCTATTTATGTCTAAAAAACTTTTTAATGCTATTTATGTACAAAAAACTTAAAAATGTGCTATTTGTGGGAATTTCTCATTAATTTATGCTCCTTGTTCTTTTCTTTTCTTTTTTGAGGATGCTTATATTTTGGAACCAAGTCTCTCACGCTTTAGGTGATCTTTAGACTTACTAGCATTTTATTTTATCCTTCTAGGACATTACTTTTAAGGGAATATTAAGCAGAAAGGCACTTTTTTGAGTTCTAATTAGACAATGGAGCACTCTCATGGGAGTAGGCACTTTTTTGAGTTTTTTTACCATAAGCCCTTCAAAAGTAAGTTAACCATAGTTAATTTCATGTGGTTCAGGAATTAAATAATATTTTTAACAATGTTTCTGAATTAAAACGACCCGACGAAACCTTCATCTCTTTGACCTAAGTGTGAAATTATTCCGGCGAATTCTTCATCACTTTAACAGTCTTTGTTGAAATTAACCTCCATTTCGTCGGTTTGCAATCCTTAATTCCTCGCCCAGTAAATCAAACTCACCTTCCTAGTTTGCAATCTGACATTGAAATCCTTCGATGTTACTTTTCACTCCTATCAGAAAAATGATAGGTAATCGACTATGTTTTTCTTTGTTCTTCTACCAGTTATAGTTATCTGAACGTTTAATCCATTGTTGTTCCAAAATTTCTTTACCGGTTAGGTAAATTTTTATTTTATCCATTGTTGTTCTAAAATCTCAGTTGCAGATTGATAATTTCTTCTTCACAAATCGTCCATTTGATTTCAGGCGCAGTTGAAAATATACAAATGACCTCGACACTCGTCTCCCTCCACGGCTTTTCGCAACTGATTGTTATCCTGATGCTCGTCTCAATATCTACTCCAGACCCGACATTCTCACTGTAATATGTGACGTCTTGAAACGTACCAAGGAAATGGAAACCATCTTAGAATCTTGTTTTGGGTCTCTCTTTAGTTTAAGGGTTAGCGAATGTCCAATCTCTTGCAAACTAGTTCATGCTTTGTTATGTAGACAGTTAGTTACCCAACAAAAATACGAAATGTGGACTGTTTTTGGTGGACATCCTCTTAGATTCTCTTTAGTTGAGTTTGGTTCTGTAACTAGTTTGCCGTGTGGTGAATTTCCGGAGGAGTATGAACCTGACTTCTTCCCTAGACGTGTCAATGGGACAAATGATTACTGGGATGTTTTGATTGGGGAAGATAAGAATGCAACACTAGCTGATGTTTCCTCTAAGTTCCAAACTTTAAAAGGGATTGAAGACCCTTTAAAACTCCCCCTGGCTCTGCTTTTGATTATTGATGGAGTCCTTATTGCTAATAACCAGACTCATCGTCCAACTTTCAAGTATGTTAAGATGTTAGAGGACATTGACTCATTCCTGGCTTTCCCATGGGGGAGAGAATCTTTTTTGAAGACTATTCAGATCATGAGGCCTGTTAGAAAAAACCCGTCAATGGTTGATTCTAAGAGAAAAAGGTCTCGTCCTGGAATCAAGCTAGAAGATCCCATCCAACAATTCACAAATCAGATGCAACAGCATAGTATAGCTATTTATGGCTTTCCCTTAGCCCTGCAGCTTCTTGCTTATAGGAACATTTCTGGTCTACTGGACAAAATTCCTGGTTATGCAGATGAGAGAACCTTTTTGTAATGGCATTCAATTGGGATACCGAAAAACAATCTTACTATCAACGATGTTCATATCCTTGAACGTGTTCCTGATGTAATTAATTGTAATCATTGTTGTGGTATCTTTTCTTTCATGTGCTTTCATGACTTTTTTTATTTGGTCTAATTTTTTGAGTCTGTTTCTTCAGATGACTGTTATCCCTAAGCTGTCTGTAAACACTAATGAGGATGGTTGGGGTGAGTGGGATGATGAAGAGAGAGACAAGAAGGTTCTTTATTTGATTGAACAGATAAGCAAATGCCATAATTTCACCAAAAAGGAGTGGTCTGGTGGTTATGTTGATCTACCGCTCATTTCTGTCAATGAAAAGGAGCTTGTAGTTGAACACAAGAAGCATATAGTTATTAGGAAAAGGAATCTTTTGCTAACTTCTTCTTCTAAAGGAACTCATCAAAAACTAAAGTTAATACATCCACGCGAGGCATGAAACGTAAGTTTGAATTGGTTGATGATGATGAAGCAGAAGATAATGATGATGAAGTAGCAGATAATGATGATGAAGCAGAAGACATTAAATTGTGGGTGAAGTCTCAGTTGTCTTCTATTAGACATGAATTTGCGGAGAGTGTTAAGAAGTTAAGATCTGAGAATCTAAATCTTCTGAAAAAGATCAGGGTCGTGCAATCTGTCAAGTCTTATAGGTCCAGACCGTCTACTCGTCATCCATCCAAGAAAGTACGCTTACAAACACAGCTTTCCAGAGTCTCTCAATCTCCTGTCAACCCTGGTGTAGATGCGACAAACATCACAACTCCCCCTTCACCACCATTAACTTCATTGGAAGGGGGGGGACAATGTTTTATCTGATTCAGTGCATGATGATGACGAAACAGTATCAGAAAAAAATTCTGAAAAGATTGTTGATGATCAGTTATGGCGTGAGATATCCATGGAGACCTGCAAGGATTCAGTTTGTTCCCCACAAAAGCATCTGGTAATTGTTTATTAAGTTCATTCATATTTTTCGTACATAACATTGGTCATATATTCTCAGGTGGTTCTTTTTCAGGATGAAACTCCATCCATGAAGACCTACAAGGATTCAGTTGATTCCCCACAGAAGCATCTCGTAATTGTTTATGAAGTTCTTTCATATTTTGTTTCCATAACATTGGTCATATATTCTGTGAGTTCTATTTAAGGATGATAGTCCATCAGTTATATTACCCAAGTTTATATCTGCTGATAGCCCCGAGCTCCCTCTCTCTGATCAACCAATCTATGACACTGAGTCAAAATCTAGAGACGAGGTAAATTTTTCAATATCGGTTTCAAATCAAAAATATTTAACTATTATATACCTAATTACATTTTCATTTTACCTTAGCATCTGCCTTCTGCTCGACCTCCTACTGTTTTCGAGACCGCAACGAAACCATCTCCTAATGATGTTACCGAGGTTTTCTTCGACGTCCTGCTGTTTTCATTTTACTTTGAGTTTCTTAGAATGGATGTTACTCATATGTTAAGTTATACATCTTCTATCTTATCAAGGAGATTAAGATTCCGGACTTGTCCTTGGCTGAAAATGTAGACATTTTGCTTGACATAGTGTGCAAGAATATAAGTTCTTCAGTTGTTGCTCCCGATGAGGTAAGGAAAGAGAGTCTTGTTATGATAGAATGGGAACCAGCCATGAACCCACAGGTAACATTATCATCCATTATCCACGTGGACTACGTATTTTGTATGGATTCCCAATTGTGGATATACTTAACTTCGTGGATAACTCACTTCATGCCCTCTTTCCCTTGTAGGATGATAAAAAAAAGATGATCAAAAAGATGATGATCAAAAAGAAGATGATGAGATTGAAAGCGATGATGAAGAGGTAGAATTTCCTGGTGCTCATTTGGAATGGTGGTTTATTTATGGCGTTCTCAAAATATTAAAATTCATTTATAACATCTTAGGATGTTCCCGCCAATAGTGGAGCTTATGTTGATGCCAGTGATTCATCACCTGCAAGGAAACGGTCGCCAACTGCATTGTCTGAAAAAGAAGCCCAACTTGTTTTGTTTTTGCAAAAAAAAACCAAAAGATCTCCCACGGATCAGATTTATTTGTTTCCTACTTTGGACAAAAAAATTCAATGATTTGGAAAACCTAGCATTGGGTCAGGCTGGCAATCAACTTAGGGAACTGGTGTGTTGACATACTTGATCCAAACTACCAGCTAAATGATGATCGACAAGTCGAGGAGTTCATGGCACCTATTGTGGTTCAAATCCCGTACATAATTAACAAATTTTGTCAGCCTCGTATGTCTCAAGTTCATGGATTGGCTCCTTTCATTTGGACAAGAATCAAAGGGATTTATGTCAACGAGAGGTCTGGGGACTATGGACCGGTCTCAATGAAGCTCATCGAAATTTATGCAACTGGTGGAAATACAGAGAAAATGGCCCTTATCACAGATGAAATTGTCAATGAATTCAGGGGTCAGTATGCTATAGATCTTTTTCAAGAACTTGTCGCACCACTTTACCAATCGCACACCAGCAAATCAGCTTTCCATTAACTAAATTTTCATTAAGATATTATATTTGTTCTAGATATTTTAGTTGTTTCACAGCTACCTTTATTTACTTTTTGTCTGCTCCTTTATATGTTTGACGTATAAGTTGTACTGAATTTTCAGTTTCTCACAATTAGTCCAACTAATTGTCCTCGAAGTTATTAAAGGTTCAAGTGGATATGTATTCATGGACACATGCAATTTATACCAAATATATTCAGATTTAATAACACATAAAAAGAAGCTGATGAAGACATCAATGGAGAGACAGAAAAAGAAGCTGATGAAGACATCAATGGAGAGACAGAAAACGAAGCTGAAGTGCAAGCAGCAGAAGAACCTGAAGGCGAGCTTGAATTATCTGGAGATGAAGATGCTGTTCAACCTAAGACCAAGAGGCAGCGTGGACCAACTAGGATGAAAGATATTGCTAAGGATCCAAATGCCAGAGTGAGAGTGGAGTACACCATGATGGGAGAGCCTATTGGTAAAGGCTCAGTTAAGTTAGCATCATATGCAGGCGCATTGGTCCGTGAACACGTCCCTATCACAATTGATCGCTGGACAAAAATAGGTGAAGAAATCAGGACACTTCTCTGGAAACCTGTCCAGGTAACACTTCACTTTTTATTTTTTTGTAATATTTGACTATCTTTCCTTATCACAGCAATAATCACTTTTTCTGTAATTGATTGAAGGCAAGGTTTGAACTAGATGAGGAGTATCAAAAGGTTGCAGTGCTTAAGCAAATGGGATGTTTGTGGAGATCCTGGAAATCAAGGCAAGTAACTAACTTTAGAGAAGCAAAGACAAACCAGCAGAGGATGAATCTGAGACCTAAAAATGTTTCTCCATTTGAGTGGAGAAAATTTGTGAAGAGCAAAACTAACCCTGAATTTAAGGTATGTTGAGGGAGTTGTTTTAACTAAGTATATTTACTATGTAGAAAGTTACTAATTAACAATCATTGTTAGGTTATAAGCGATAGCTATAAGGAGAGAAGGCGCAACCAGATTCCTCACACTTGTAGTCGCAGAGGGATGGTTAGACTTGCAGAAGATATGGTAATCTTATGTGCCTGTTAGGTTATGTTTTTTATTGCTTTGAAATTTTAAAACACTTAGCTTGCTACTAATATTGGCATGTTGTGTTTTTCAGAAAACTGGTAGTGCAGACCCAACTGAAGTGACGAGGCTAAAGGTTTGGGTTAAGTCACGGACCAAGAAAGATGGAACACCAGTGAATACAAATGCGGCTGAAAAAATTGTGAGTATGTTATAGTTTGGAAGTTGTGACAGTTTGGTTTGTGATGATTGTTAGGTTAGTGATGGTTTGTTAAATTGGATAGGTTAGTGATGGAACAGAAATTGGACTGGTTTGTGATGGTTTTGAAATGAATGTGATAGGCAATAGGTTAGCCAGTGATTGTGTGGACTGGTTTGTGATTGTGTGTGATGGTTTGCAGAAAAAGGCAGCTGAGATTGTTAGCAGTGGTCCTCAATCAAATGGGACGAATGAAGCACAAGATTCACTTAGGGCCTGACAATCCTGGTAGACTAAGGGCGATGGGAAGAAATATGAACAAGACCAAACTAGCTTGTTTCCAAGTAAAAAGCAAATGTATGGCTGAAATGCAACAGAAACAGGACCAGCTCCAGCAGAAGGTCAATGAGTTACAAGAAGTAATTGACAAGATAAAGAACCATGTAAACACTTGTCTACTTATACATAAAGCTAATCAATCGGTTAGTACATATATTTGACTTTGTTTTTTTTTTGGTACAGAGACAATCAGCTGAAGTTGGTGAAACCTCAGCTGCAAGAGTAAGTCACTTTTATTTGATACTTTTGATCTCTTGGTACATAATTAGATGATAATAGCCTATTGATTCCTTATACAGAGTGTGAACCAAGGATCACAACCTAAGTGTATCTTGATCGATTGGGCTGGTACTGATGCAACCGTTGCCGAGGGTTGTATTATATCTTCTGATCCGGATGAGATAGTCAATGGAAGTCGCTTAGGTCCTACAGATGTTAAAGTATTGATTGACACTACGATTGTACCAGAAGCATACCTTTGGAGACCCGTAGTTAACATGGAAATTATGGAGAAAGCTGTTGGTCAGATGATAGCTTGGCCTGTTGCTATGTGTGTTAGCCTAGAGGAGAAGCTCAATCTAGAAGACATTGCACAGGTAAAATGTTATATATTCAGAGTTAAATGTTATATATTCAGAGTCATACTAAGACATTGGTTTAATGTGTTTGACAGGGACCAAGACCCACTTATGGAAACAAGTGCAAACTACTGGATTTGTCTTTCAATGACGTTATTGTTGCAGAAGGACGTTGGCAGACAAAAGACCAATCTGCATTAGTTAATGGGCTTCCTCTCGGACCTGCTGCAGTGAAAGTATTTGTGGATGTAATACTTCAACGTGAGACGTTCATATGGAGGCCAACGATGGATGTGACATACCTTGAGGACTGTTTACAGTCTTTTGTAGCATGGCCTGCCCACAAAGTTTCATATGAAAACACCACAGATTCAGCAGTTCAGAAAGCTCCTCTTCAGAGTTCTCAATCAACTTATCCAACAGCATCAGCCTCAAAAGGAAAGTCAGCAGCAGCAAGTCAACAAAATGGAGCAACAGAGAAATCTCTTGGTGAGAAGCAACAAAATGGAGCAACAAAAGGAAAGTCAGGTCATAATTCTTCTATTCAGGTATCTGCAGCCAAGGGTTCAGAATCTGCAGGAACAATTGAAAAATCTCATGGTGAGAAGCAACCAACAGTAGTTCCAAAGTCTCCTGTGAAGAAAACTCAGCTAGCATCACAAACCCCTCTACGGAGATCTCCGGTAAGTTTGTCTTTGGTTTGACATATTGACTAATAAAATTTCTACATGCGTTTAATCCTGGTTTATAATGTAACATGTCAGCGCCAAAAAACATCTGAAGGTTTGAAGGCTAATCAGAAGTGCAAGTTAATGGATATAAGTGGAAAGAAGCGGGTGGTTGGTGCAGGACGAGTGCATTCAATAGACCAAGATCAAAAGGTACACCATGTTCGTTTGGGAGAGAATGCAGCTAGAGTTTGGGTAGATGTAGTGAATGTAGATGATGCAGCAGTCTGGAGGCCATCAGATGAAATCGAGTATATGAGAGTTCACTTGGTTCATCAATTGCATGGCCAAAGGATAAGTTGGTGACCTACTGACTTTGCAGAATCTAGGGTAAGTTTTGAAATTGTTGTGATGCTTGTGCTTTGGTTTTATGCAGGAACTGATATGAGACATTGTTGATTATTGCAGGGAGTGAAGAATCTATGGTCCAGATTAGCTAGTTTTCTTATTAGGTTAAGACTAGACTAATCTACTTCTGTTATGAAATTTGGAATCAGACTTATGTTGTTATGTATTTGGCTTTGCTTAAACTTGTTTTGGATGATTATGTTTAACTTTTGAATGGTGTCTCTTGGATTGGAATCAGACTTATTTATAATATAACAACTATTAAGACTTATGTTATGTTGTATGTTTATGTTATGCAAAACAGGTTTAGAATTAATCACAAAAGATAGTTCTTTGAGATTGGATATTATAGCAAAAATTGGTTGTTGTTTCCAACTATAGTAGATTATATTACAGCATAATTAAACGCACTAATTCTGTTTACTATAGCAATTCTTCGATGTCATTGTCAAAAAATTATATATGATAGCATAAAACACAAAGCTACAAAACTTATATTAGAGAGCAATAATTAGTTGTCCTGTTAGGTGAGGGTATTATGACACGAAATTAGAAAGATTAGTAATTTATAACAAGAAATTAAAATACTATATCAAAACTATATAATGGCGTTATATCGTTGCTATCGTAGCAAAATATACCATAGCGTATAAAACGATGCTGTCATAGGGGTGACACCTACTATACCTGCCGCAAACATAGCATTTGTGAATTCGCTGTGTATTACATACGATAGCAGATGGTTTGCGCTAACGATGAAGACTTTTTTTGTAGTGGATTCCGAATAAGGGAAATTAGGGAATTAGTATTCGGTACTTATCCTCTATATTAAAACATTGCGTCTAAGTATTTATCTCCATCATACCAATCAAAATAATCCTAAATACTCTCAAAATAATTATAATTTTCCATTTGTCCTCTGACATGTCTTCTTACATTCCTTTTCCATTGGTTTCAGACATAGTTCGTCGAATTGGAATATCTGGTTTCTGTAATCTAGGTCCATTAATCGTTGTTGGACCTGAATGGGTATCTATTGTATTTTCTGATGAAGTTTTAAAGGAGGTTGGTCTTGATGAGTTTATTACGGTTTCCTCTTTATGCATCGAAGGGTCGCCCTACTAGCCATTTTTGCTTAGGTGTTTACAGTCTGGCAACAACACGGCCAAATACATCGAAGGCTTACGACTAGCTGCTCTAGTTGGCCCCTCTGTTCAAGCTCTGAATATGCTTGGCGAAGCTGCAGTTCATTACTTACATTCTTATTTTGCTTTTGGTATTTTTTTATGTTTTTTGCGTTAATCCAGAGGATGGTAGAATAATACTTAAAAAGTATTTGGAGATGTTTAGTAATTTCCAGGAAGCTGTTAATTGCGCCGAGCAGGTCATGACTCAGATACAAGACATGGCTCCAACAGGACAGCAACTATACCGAGGGTACAGGATTTTGAACTCTATCCTAGATTGTCATTTACTATATTTTGGGAGTTTGGATGTTTGCCCCGAGTGCTTTGTCCTCACTTATTTTTTTAAGATCCGTGCTTTGTGTTAGATTAATTTTCAGTTTGTTGGAAATTCGCTTTGTGTCAAGCTCTTAATCAATAACGAAAAAAATGTTAGACCATCATTTCCTACGGTTTGTATTATGTATGATTTTGTAGATTTGTATTTATGGACTACTTCAATATTCATGGATTTGCCACTAGTGGATTTGTATACTTGAAACCATAATTTTACTTTTTAGGAATGGATTTGTCACTAGTGGATAGGTTTCCATGGATTCCGAATAAAGGAAATTAAGGAAATAGTATTCGGTAATTGTTCTCTATATTAAAACACTGCGTTTAAGTATTTATCTCTATCATACCAATCGAATCAACCCTAAATACTATCAAAATAATTATTTAGGTATTCGGTAATTGTTCTCTATATTAAAACACTTCGTCTAAGTATTCTCTTATTCAAAAAATGTTTGACCATCATTTTCTACGGTTTGTATTATGTATGTTTTTGTGGATTTGTATTCATGGACTACTTCAATATTCATGGATTTTTCACTAGTGGATTTGTATAAACGAAACAATAATTATACTTTTTATTTAATTTATATCATATTTTAATCATTTACACTTTTATCAGTACGACGTAGTTGTCAAATGGTCATAAATACCAAATTTCTAGGGTTTTCTATAGAACAAGCTTAGTCTCCTCGTACAACTTTCACCACAAAAATAGAACATGGTAGATCGACTTGGAGGTATCCCGATTTTCTGCCCATGTGGTGAGGAAGTAGTGATGAAACAATCAGCTACTCCAAGGAACCCTTGTCGTTTGTTTTATGCATGTCCCTTGGGATCTTCCGTAAGTAAATCTACTAATTATCTGATAATTTATACTACTTGCTATCCGAAATAACTATCGATAATATAGAAAAATCGGAACCATTTGTTCAAATGGATGGATACATGTATCGTTGAAGAGATCCGAGAGTTGATAGAAAAAGTGGATAACATCGAGGGTTCTACACTAAAATTGCAAAAAGGGCTAAATTTTTGTGATTCCATGATTACCTCTTTGCCACAGGGCCTAGATTCCGTTCTTTGGGAAGACATTGAAGACCTGAGATCGCAGCTTAGATCTATGAAAAATATTCTCGTTTTATTTTTGCTCTTTATTTTATTTTTGTATGTTTTTTAATCGTTTTATTTCCGAAATTATTGTAATTTCAGTTAGTATATTTATCAAGGTCTAATTCGACTATCCATCATTGCTTAACCATTTCGATTCTATTATCTACCTTCGTTTTGATTTATAAGTTGTACTGAATTTTCAATTTCTCAGAATTAGTCCAACTAATTTTCTCGAGTGTTATTAAAGGTTCAAGTGGGTATGTATTCATGGACACATGCAATTTATATCAAACATATCATGCTGAACAAAATGTTTTATTAACACTGATTTAATAATGTGGATAGTTTTCCATGGATTCCGAATAAGGGAAATTAGGGAAATAGTATTCAGTACTTATTCCGATGTATTTCGTCCTAACGAGTAGGATTAGTTAATTTTCAGAGTTACATATTTTACTGAACATGACATGTAATCCACTTGCAGTAGATAATTCAAGCAACTTGCAGTAGATATCATAATCTATTCGTACTTTTTAGACCTAATACATCAGGTTATCACTTCCTACTCACACCCTTTACATTAATTTATATGTTGGATATTACTGTTTGTGAAGCTACACATCAACGGACCCATCGTCAACAGGTCTGTCCTTCCGATGCTAGTTTGTAGACATATCCACTATTATATTTTTTTCCACATTTTAATTATAGATTTATATGGATAACAAACTAAACAATTTTCGTTGTATCAAATGATACAAAATTGCCATTTAATGGATAAGACTTCATGGATTGGAGTTTATATATTTTCTTACATGGATAACAAACGAAACAATTTCCAATAACGAAAATGAGAACATATAATTAAATAAAAATTAGACAATAGATGTCATTGTAAATTAATGATCACAATCTTTACTGGTTTACATTCCCGTTCAACTTAATCTTATATAACAAAAACAAAAACAAAAAACACTTAGATGTTACTATCCAATAAAAACAAAAACCCATAGATGTTACTATTCATGAGATCCACCTAAAGCGAGACACCTTTTGCATATGTGCCCAACTTTCTTACACCTAGGGCACGTACGCCTCACCATTCTTCCTGGCTGGAAAGAAGGATGCATAATGCACATTTTCTCGTTTTTCATGTCAATGAACACGGGTTTGTCGTGAGTAACATTCCACGGCATCTCATCTGATAGTACCCTGTTGTCGACTCATACGCCAGTCCTTTGTTCTTCTCTACAAACTTTGCATACGGATTATTTGCGGCAAGATACTTTTGGAAGAAACTGTAGTACTTAGAATGAGGCATTGACCACCACATAAAATGATTGTCCATGTTAATGCGAACAGAGGCTAGGGTTTTCGTCGACATAATAGCATCATTTCCCTCTCTCCCGGCTAGCAACCAGTTATTCAAAGCATCAACACCATCTTCAGCAACTTTACTAACGATGATCTCCATCAACGGCTGAGGAATGTGTATATCCATCATTGGAATCTCCTACATATTAAATGAAGAAATTTCTTCACAATCATTATAAATTAACATTTTTATAAACCTTGCTTTCCCGTAAATCGCCCACCTTATCTTCAATTAAACGATTCATCTTTTTATAAGAATGTTTAAAGGTTTTGTTCTATTTATAGACTTTATTAAACCAATAACTTAAACATCGATTATGTGGTATAGAACCAGTTTGGTCTATGTATAATATTGGCAAATCTGTCGTTGGTTTTGATTTTTTTTTATAAAATATATTTAAATTTTTTTAAATCAGTCTAGTAATTAAAAAAAAATACAATCTGCGTGGATATTTGTTTCCGAAAAAAAGAAGTTGATATTTGTTGTGTTTTGGCGGCAATTTTCCCTCTCATCCGAATTATATTTCCCCATATTCCCTGTTCAAATATTTTCGATGTATCATTTTACTATTTTAAGCATTTCTAAACATTTGTTGTAATCCATGTGGTTATTGAAATGTTTGACATGTCTTGGATCCTCAAAAATAGTGAATTATTGTTTGTCATGATCTCTTGTTTGTGGATTGTAGTGATAACGAAAATATTTAGAAATCTAAAAAATTTATTGACTAATACTAATAATTTAAATATTCTGGTTGTAAGGATGTTTATAGCATAAAATTCTATCTAAGTAAATATACAGTGTTCAATGGAAAAAGTCCACGTTCTTTTATAAACAAGTATCGATATCCAAATAGACGTATCCACACAGACGTATCCACATATACATATTTAGTTTTAAATTATTATTTATTGTTTCTTAACATATTATTACTTGCCTGTAATTATCGTTATCCACATAGACATATCCAGTTTAGTCAAATAAATATTTAAAGAACATCTAATCGGTCCAAACCTTTTGAAAATTACCTAAGGGAATCTAATCGGTTCAAACCTTTTAGGTAAACACGTATACAAATACACGTATCCACATATACATATTTTGGTTTAAATTAATATATATTGATTTTTGACATATTATTACTTGCCTATAATTATCGTTATCCACATAGACGTATCTAATTTAGTCAAATAAATATTTAAAGAACATATAATCGGTTCAAACCTTTTAGCTAATTACCTAAAGGAATCTAATTGGTTCGAACCTTTTAGCTAATTACCATACTGTTAAACCTAAGGCAAACATACAATAATTTTGATACTGTTAAACCTTCAATTTAGGGTAATATGCTAATTTCAAACCTCAGGCAAACATACAATAATGTTGATATTTCAAACCTCAGACAAAGTTTTTAGCCAAATTTCTTAACATAATTCTAAAAATATTTATAAATGTTGCATTACAAATCCAAGATCATGTGGATAAACTCCCATGGATTCAAAAAGTTAATAACATAAACAAGATAGCAAACTGATACGTAAATGAGACAAAGATACCATTAAAGAAGCTTAAAATTCTCGCCCAATTTACATTAGTAGCAATCCAAAAAAAAACATTCAAGAACAATTCCCTAAAAACAACATTCAAGAACAATTCCCCAGCATTCTGACTTCATCCTCAAACCCTTACTCAGTACAAGTGCTCAACCTGTGCCCAACCTTCTTACATCTACGGCACCTTGGCCTACCAACTCTGTTCGGCTGATAAGGTGGCTGCACCACGCACACTTAATTTCATTCAAGTCGAGCAAACCACCATTGCGTTTACCATTGCACACCTTCCAACGGCATCTCATTGAAAGTACCCTGTAGTCGATTCATAAGCCAGCCCTTTATGATTCTCTACAAACTTCGCATTAAGATTATTCGCGTCAAGACACTTCTTGAAGAAAGTGTAGTATTTTGAATGAGGCATGGACCACCACATGAAATGATGGTTTTTGTCAATTCGTACGGAAGCTAATGTTTTCTCAGAAAGAACCGCATCTCTCCCCTCTCTCCCAGCTAGCAAGAAGTTCTTCAACGCATCAACACCATCTTCTCCAACCGTGCTTACGATGATCTCCATCAACGGCTGAGGAATGTGAAATTCTAACATTGAAATCACCTTCAAAATTAAAAGTAAGTTAATAGTTAAAAAATCATCTTATCACTATATTCATATAAACGGTTTAAAATACCTTCATAAGAACATTTGAACCCTTGCTTTCTCCACAATTTTCTTCTACACCACCACATGAAGAAAGTGTAGTATTTTGAATGAGGCATGGACCACCACATGAAATGATGGTTTTTGTCAATTCGTACGGAAGCTAATGTTTTCTCAGAAAGAACCGCATCTCTCCCCTCTCTCCCAGCTAGCAAGAAGTTCTTCAACGCATCAACACCATCTTCTCCAACCGTGCTTACGATGATCTCCATCAACGGCTGAGGAATGTGAAATTCTGACATTGAAATCACTTTCAAAATTAAAAGTAAGTTAATAGTTAAAAAATCATCTTATCACTATATTCATATAAACGGTTTAAAATACCTTCATAAGAACATTTGAACCCTTGCTTTCTCCACAACTTTCTTCTACACCACCACATGAAGAAAGTGTAGTATTTTGAATGAGGCATGGACCACCACATGAAATGATGGTTTTTGTCAATTCGTACGGAAGCTAATATTTTCTCAGAAAGAACCGCATCTCTCCCCTCTCTCCCAGCTAGCAAGAAGTTCATCAACGCATCAACACCATCTTCTCCAACCTTGCTTACGATGATCTCCATCAACGGCTGAGGAATGTGAAATTCTTACATTGAAATCACCTTCAAAATTAAAAGTAAGTTAATAATTAAGAAATCATCTTATCACTAGATTCATATAAACGGTTTAAAATACCTCCATAAGAACATTTGAACCCTTGTTTTCTCCACAACTTTCTTCTACACCACACATTGTTATGCTCTCTTGTGAGTCTTCCATTAAAAGAGAAATTTATATAGTTAATCTAAGTTTATGTTACGGTTTATATAAGAGATATATAGTGTTTATTCATTAAACCAATATCCTATTTTTAACCTAATTTTGGATAGATGGCAAATTTCCGCTTAGGTTTATAATTTTTGTTTTTAATTATATACATATTAGACACTTGGATATGTCAGTGTGGATTTGTAAAATATTATAAATTCTTTATTATTTTTTTAATTCAACTTCATTAATGAGATAAGACAATGATGTTACCTTCACTTTTCATAACCTTGGTATATGTTGCCAATATACAGACTGCGTCAAAACCTTAAATTACTTCCATATGAACATTGCTACATATTGGGCTATACATAGATGTATATTTTTCAGTATTCCCACCACTTGATGATCTATTGATTTGGCGGCAAATTTCCCTCTCAAACTTAAACAGCAAACGTTGGTCAAATAGCTTCTTTTTTCTTACATAAAATATACATATTTTTACACAATTTGTATAAACCAATGGATTATTAGTTGTGTTCTAATATATTATTGTCATGGATAAGTGTGATAGATATAGATGGGTTTAAACAAAAACAAAGCTAAGAACTATCCACGTGACAATGGGAACTATTCTTATACCAGATCCTACTGCCATCACGTCGGACTATATTTAAGACAAAAACATAATTACTCTTTCGTTTAATTAAGGAACAAGAGAACAATGGGAAATAATCCATAAAATAATTTAACAACATGTCTAAGTACCTATCATTCATCATTAGTAACTTAAGACATTTTCATAATATCTCTAGACAAGTAGAAGTATATACAATCTATACACCGCTCTACAATGTATGGTCCGCCATTGTATTCATCTAGAAACTGATGTAATTCCCCACACATTGGACTTTTGGTGAAACACCACGTCTCACTATACTTTCCAAACCGCTTTGGAGGCAACGTTTTTATGTGGAACTTCAACGTTTCACAAAATCCCTCTGCTTCTTCGTAATTGTATCTCTTTTTAAATTTCGAGTAAATTCTTCGCGATCCTCTTTTCCAGCTAAACTCTTCAACATAATGTATAATAATTCTGCCACTGGGTAGACTTCTTTAGCATATGCGGCGAGCTCAATTGCGTCTTCTATGTCAAAAAATAGGAATGCAGAAACTAGGTTTCGAACATACAATGTGCTAAGTGTACATTTTTCCTGTTTTGAGCATCCATTTGTCATCACTTTATCATCATATCATCACTGTTTTATATCATTTCTCATCATTTGTCATCACTTTGTATGTTTAGGATAGTTTTGCATGCATGTTGCATATTTGTGTTGTTTTCAGATGATTTGGAGCTGTTGACGACCTAAATGGAAGAAGCAGACCTGATCATGTCAAAGCACTCGACCCCCAGGTCGAATAGACGCTTTACGACCTCAACAGACCACTCTACCAACATGGCCGAGTATCACCATTATCATTCACTCGACCAATCACTCTACCACATGGTCGAGTACCTTCATCACCTTCACTCGATCACTCTACCACCAAGCTGAGTCTCACCATCATCATTCACTCGACCAATCACTCCACCAACATGGCCGAGTATCACCATTATCATTCACTCGACCAATCACTCTACCAACATGGCCGAGAATCACCATCATCATTCACTCGACCAATCACTCTACCACTAAGTCGAGTACTACCACCACCATCCACTCGACCAATCCCTCTACCACATGGTCGAGTCCCTTATCATCATTCACTCGACGTCCTTACTCGACTGCCAGCTTCAGAGTCTTCTCCATTCCGCACTCAACCAGACACTCGAGCACAAGGAAGAGAAGAAGACTCCAGCTTATCACTCGACCATCCACTCGACCACCTGGGTCGAGTACAGTTCTTAATCCGTCCCAATACTGCGTCGTTTTGAGTATTAGGGTTTCAGAATATTTTGCTATAAGTAGCATGTACTTTACATTTTCGAAAACAAGTTTTTATCTAGTTTTATTCCGCAGACCTTATCTTCTAGACCTTTTGTAATCCGGATTTCTCTTTATCTATTCAGTATTCAGTATTCAGCTTTTTTTCTTGATTTTGTTTACCGTTGTTCATTTTGTTATCATCCTTCTATTACACTGTTGCTATCATGTTTTCAACTTGTTCAACGTTTATGCTTTCTGTTATGATGTTTGAGTAGTGAATAGGTTTCTGAGGATGGGTTAGAGTAGTGTAGAATTCTCAGTATTCTAGGTGATTGAGTATTGATTGTTAGATCCCTTCTGCATTAGTTGTTCTTAATGCCTATTGCTTTCTGATCAACTGGAATTTGAGCCCAGACATTTCTGCGCCCAAAAGGTGTTCGATGAAATGTCTGAACCACTAATTCCAGAGATTCGTGACCCTGTACCAAGGTATTGGTTGTAGTGAGCGTTTTGGCTTTAACTTGTTGATTCGTAATGCCTGTTAGGTTAGCTCTCGTCAATGGTGATTGAGTCTGGGACTAGGTTAACTTGAGGGTCTCTGTTGCGGTGGTACTTAGATTTGGTTAATGAACTTGTTGTGTAGGGTTAATTTATTAAGCATGTCAATCACCTGTAAACTAAGGAATCGAAACTACTCAATTACCCCATCCTCGGGAATTCTTTATCTCATTGAACTCTTTGTTTACTCTATTATTGTTTACTGCATCTTGTTATCTGTCGCTTAGTTTCTACAGTTCTTTCTTGTTACTCGACCTCATACTCGACCACCCAGTTGTCTGGCAACAGACTGTGCAGTCGAGTATCTGTGTTATACTTTCTGTCTGTTACTCGACCTGTCACTCGACCTCACCCAGTGCTCTGCAAAGACCTGTGTTGGTCGAGTGTTTTACAGTTTCTCTTTGATTTCTGTTTTCTCCATGTTCACTTAGGACTGCTAGAACAAACCAAAACCTGTTATTGCTTGGCTTGACTTAGTGACTTCTGATCACATCTTGATTGTTAGCATCACACCCATTTGGATTGACAACCTTCAATACTACAACGACATGATAGTGCTTTAGGTTTAATTGACTTAAAAACATATTATCAATTTGGCGCCGTTGGCAATTAGGTGTTTTTTTGTTACATTTGAGATTTCAGAATTGCTTAGATCAAGTTCTTTTTCAATTTTCAATCTGGTTGCTAACTGTGTGTTTTTCTTGTTGTCTTCTTGATCCAGGTACACCGCTGCTATATTCAAACTCGATCAACAGGCAACCAGAACCTCCTTTTCAGCGATAACATCGACCGCCTAGTTCGTGAACTCAGAGAAAGGAGAAACACAGTCAACCTTATACCTCAGCAACCACTCGAAATGGCTGACGAACAAAATCAACAGAATGGCCCTGCAAACATTGGTGATGGAGATGCACCACAGGACCACCGTCAGAGGAAAGGAATTGTACCTCCTGCTATCCAGAACAACAATTTCGAGATTAAGAGTGGTCTCATCTTGATGATTTAGGGGAATAAATTTCATGGTCTGCCAATGGAGGATCCACTCAACCACTTGGATGAATTTGATAGGCTCTGCAACCTAACAAAAATCAATGGTGTTAGTGAAGACGGATTCAAGCTCCGTTTCTTTCCATTCTCCTTGGGCGACAAAGCACACATCTGGGAAAAGAATCTGCCCCATGACTCAATCACCACCTGGGATGATTGCAAGAAGGCTTTTCTAGCAAAGTTCTTCTCCAATGCCAGAACTTCAAGACTCAGAAATGAGATTTCTGGCTTTTCACAGAAGACTGGTGAAAGCTTCTGTGAAGCATGGGAGCGTTTCAAGGGTTACACCAACCAATGCCCTCATCATGGCTTCAAGAAAGGTACTCTGCTCAGCACTCTATACAGAGGAGTTCTACCACGGATCAGAATGCATCTAGATACCGCCAGCAATGGGAATTTCCAGAACAAAGATGTTGAAGAAGGCTGGGAATTGGTTGAGAACCTTGCTCAATAAGATGGTAATTACAACAAGGACTGCGACAGAATTATCAGAGGCACAACTGACTCTGATAACAAACACAGGAAGGAGATCAAAGCGCTAAATGACAAGCTGGACATGATTCTTCTTAGCCAGCAGAAGCATGTGCACTTCCTTGTTGATGAAGAGCACTATCAAGTCCAAGATGGGGAGGTTAACCAGTTAGAAGAAGTTAGCTACATCAACAATCAAGGTGGCTACAAAGGGTACAACAACTTCAAGATGAACAACCCCAACCTCTCTTACCGCAGCACCAACGGTTCTAATCCTCGGGATCAAGTGTATCCTCCACAACAACAACAAGGTCAGAACAAACCTTTTGTTCCCTACAATCAAGGTTTTGTTCCCAAGGAGCAATTTCAAAGGAACTACCAGCAGCAACCACCACCTGGGTTTGCACCTCAGTCAAACCAAGGTCCTGTTGTACCTGATGCTGAAATGAAACAGATAGTACAACAGCTGCTACAGGGACAACCATCTAGCTCCATGGAAATTGCTAAGAAGTTATCTGAATTGCACCAGAAGATGGACTGCAGCTACAATGACCTGAATGCCAAAGTGGAGGCGTTAAATTCCAAAGTCAGATACTTAGAAGGACAATCCGCATCTACCTCTGCTCCCAAAGTTATGGGACTTCCAGGGAAGTCAATTAAGAATCCCAAGAAGTATGCTAATGTTCATACTATCAACATAAGGAGTGGAAGTGAGTTATCCACTAGAGAGTGACCCAAGTCAGTCACTGAGGACAGTGCATACCAAGATGGGAAGGATTTCAGTCTCAATAAAGATCAAGCTGACCAGTCACTCGAGCAGCCACTCGACCAGTCACTGGAGCAGCCACTCGAGCAGCCACTCGACCAGTCACTTGAGCAGCCACTCGAGCAGCTATTCGACCAGTCACTCGAGCAGCCACTCAACCAGTCACTCGAGCAGCCACTCGACCAGTCACTCGAGCTGCCACTCGACCACTTTACTCGTCCGACCTTCCCAGCAACATCACAAACTGCTCTTAAACCAGTTACTGTCAAAAACAAAGAAAAAGTCTTCATTCCTCATCCTTACAAGCCCCCACTTCCATTTCTTGGTCGACACAAGAAATAGTTAGAAGATAAGTACAGAGCTATGTTTGGCAAGAACATAAAACAAGTTGAAGCCAGGATACCTCTTGTTGATGCTCTCACGCGTATCCCGGATTCCCAAAAATTCCTGAAAGACTTGATCATGGAGAGAATTCAAGAGGTTCAGAAAACAACAGTTATGAGCCATGAGTGCAATGCATTCATACAGGAGAAAGATGAACCAGAGAAGCTAGGAGACCCTGGTTCATATACTCTACCATGTTCCCTAGGTTCATAGACATTCAATAAATGCCTTTGTGACCTAGGAGCATCAGTTAGTCTAATCCCACTCTCAGTAGCTAAGAGGTTGGGTTTTAACAAATATAAATATTACAATAATCTCCTTGATTTTGGCTGATGGGTCTGTTAGACAACCTCATGGGTTATTAGAAGATTTGCCTATCAAGATTGGAAATGTGGAGGTGCCTACAGACTTCATAGTGTTTAACATGGATGAAGAACCAAAAGATCCCTTGATCTTAGGAAGGCCCTTTTTGGCTACAGCTGGAGCAATCATAGATGTTAAGCAAGGAAAGATTGATCTTAATATGCGGAAGGATTTTAAAATGAAGTTTGACATCAATGATGCTATGAAGAAGCCGACAATAGAAGGACAGACCTTCTTATTTGAGGAAAAGGATCTGCTAGTTGATGAACTTCTAATAGAACTTAAAGAAGCAAATAACTCAAAAACTGTTTTGACCAAGAGTGGTAAAGCTGGGTATCTCCCTAGTGAAACTTTGAGTTCTGAGAAGTCATTAGACTCACACAAGGCAACAGTTGGCTCAAAGGTTTACAAGGGCTTGATGGGGTCTGACACAAAGGTTATGAAAGCTAATGAAGTAAGTTCAACACATGCTCGACCAACTGATTCCACCAACAACTCGAAGAAGCCTCCAACTTGCCCTGAAAGCTCATGCTCGACCAAACAACTCATGGCAAGCACTCAAACGTCAGATGATTGGTTAGAACTCAAGGAGAGATCTAAATGGCAGGACAAAGCCATACAAGAGCTAACACATATTGTGAAAGAGCTGAAGGATCAAATCAAGGAGCTCAATGGAAAAGCCAACCAAGTACCACTCAACATCAAGGACGCCCCTGACGATGGAGCCACTATTCTTGTCAGCAAAGAAGGATGTGAATTCACATCAGAATGGTGTAGAGGAGAAGACTATCTTGATAAAAAAGAAGTTTACTGTGAGGACATGGCCTCTGAGTACCCAATTGTAGACCTGTCAAGAAACCCTAATGAGTATGATGATCACTCTACTCAAGAAGGAGAGGAGACCACATTTCCTCTCTGCAACCCACCCTGAGCCTAATGAGTATGAGAAGTCAAGCTTAGAGACTTAAAACAAGCTCACTTGGGAGGAAATCCCATGTCTATCTTTATACATATCTTTATTTTTCCTTGTTGTTTTTGATGCATTTGGTTAATGTCTTCAGTAGATAAGTATAAAGAGCTGAGTGAAGTGGATTCTGGCTCTGAGAGTACAACAGTATACTCGACCACAAAGCAATGAAAAATACTCGACCATGTTTTAGCTTACCCACGCCAGGAGATCACTCGACCTCGGTGCTGGCCGCAGCAGAAGAATGGAGGTCGAGTATACTCATGGCGGTGCTGGCCGCCACAGAGGCACTGAGGTCGAGTACCCACATGTTGGAGCTGAGACAAAACAAAATGGCCATGGAGCAATCACAGGCAGCCATTGACGACCAACTCCGTTCATTCTTTGACTGAGGTAAGCGCCTCACTTCACCATTGTATTATACAATCTCTTGTGTATATTTTGTTTCCGTGATTTGACTTGTCCTGAGTACTCTCTTCCAAGTTTAGTCACACAGTGGACTGTGTGATTTAAGTTTGGGAGAGGGCCCAGGAAGTGTGTGTTGCATTGTATATACTTTTGAGTCTGCATTCATCTAAGGCATAGAAAAAACAAAAAAATTTGAAAAATTTCAGAAAATGATTTCACAAAAAAAGAGTGTTCATGTAGCTGCATTACATTTAGGATCGAGTCTAGTGTGTTTCATTTAGGATTGTTGCATACGCATAGGGGGTAATGATGAGATAGCCTTGTAAGCATTTTGGTTCACCGGATAAACTCAGTGCCCTCGTTGCTAGTTGTCTGTTGCGTAGTCAATGAAATTGAATTAAAACTGAACCATGCCTAGATTGCTCTACTCGACCACACTGTCATGATCTGATACCATTCCTTATCAATTTGAACCTGAATCTGATCTTTAATTATCATGCTGCATCAAATTTGAACTCATGGATACCTTAAAATACTTGGATTTTCTTATTCATTTTGATCACTCTTGTAAATCCAAGTAGCTGACTCTCCTTATTAGAGCAATTAACCCGAACCCAAACCTAGACTTTCTTTCAAGCCCTATATCACTTGTGAGTGTTTGTGAGGTCTTATTCCGATTAAGCTTGGTAGAAAGTGTTAGGTTCGTAACGACAGAGATAGTGTCTCATGTAGTTCTAGTTCGCATTTTTCGGACTAGATAGGACTAGGTGGGCGCTTATACTTTGGGTTGGGATGTGTTTAAAAGAAAAAAAGGGGTTGATTCATTGATGAGAAAAGGTAAAAGACTCTAGGTGAAGTAAGCAAAAGAAGAAGAAAAAGTCTAGTAAAGGTTTTGGGATTTGTAAAGAAAAGAAAGAGTTCTTGTTAGCTATTGAAGATGGGCAAAAGCCCTTGGTTTTAAAATGTTAAAAACAGGAACCTTAGTTGTTAAAGAAATCCAAAATCCGCTAGATGTATCAAAGTGTTGAGAAAGCTTCTCCTAGAGTTAAGAGAAAAGAAAAGAATGATTAGAAAAAGGGCTTAAAAGATCCATGGATGCAAAGGGTAGAGTTAAGTTCTTATATTGGGATTGGAGAAGGGATTACCATTAGATCTTCATTTGATATACTCTGGGTAGATGGGATCTTATCTCTATATGCATAGCTTGAGACTTACCTTTAGAATTCTACTAAAGCTTAATCATTTTTTGAGGGATCCCCTGTTACTAAAGCCTATTCTGTAAGGGACCATCTTTGTCTCTTGAACTTTTACCTTAGCCAAATGAGTTCATTGATGATGCATTGCTTGATTCACGTTCCAGAACTAATGAATGTTAAAGGGATTTGTAGATTTGAAAACATGTGTAGGTCGAGCATATGAGTCGGATTGATTGATAATATGGCATGGCTAACGTTTTTGAGTAGAATTCGACCACATCGCAGCTTATAACTATCAACTTGGACATTGATTTCATCTGGTTTATCTGGTGCTTTGGCTCTGAGTCCCAGCCTTCAAACCTCACCTCCAGCTTGTTCTTAATTGTTTGCTTGAGGGCAAGCAAAGACTAAGTTTGGGGGAGTTGATAAGTGTGTATTTTGCCTGTTTTGAGCATCCATTTGTCATAACTTTATCATCATATCATCACTGTTTTATATCATTTCTCATCATTTGTCATCACTTTGCATGTTAAGGATAGTTTTGCATGCATGTTGCATATTTGTGTTGTTTTCAGATGATTTGGAGTTGTTGACGAGCTAAATGGAAGAAGCAGACCTGATCATGTCAAACCACTCGACCACCAGGTCGAGTAGACGCTTTACGACCTCAATAGACCACTCTACCAACATGGCCGAGTATCACCATCATCATTCACTCGACCAATCACTCTACCACATGGTCGAGTACCTTCATCACCTTCACTCGATCACTCTACCACCAAGCCGAGTCTCACAATCATCATTCACCCGACCAATCACTCCACCAACATGGCCGAGTATCACCATTATCAGTCACTCGACCAATCACTCTACCAACATGGCCGAGAATCACTATCATCATTCACTCGACCAATCACTCTACCACTAAGTCGAGTACTACCACCACCATCCACTCGACCAATCACTCTACCACATGGTCGAGTCCCTTATCATCATTCACTCGACGTCCTTACTCGACTACCAGCTTCAGAGTCTTCTCCATTCCGCACTCAACCAGACACTCGAGCACAAGGAAGAGAAGAAGACTCCAGCTTATCACTCGACCGTCCACTCGACCACCTGGGTCGAGTACAGTTCTTAATCCGTCCCAATACTGCGTCATTTTGAGTATTAGGGTTTCAGAATATTTTGCTATAAGTAGCATGTACTTTACATTTTTGAAAACAAGTTCTTATCTAGTTTTATTCCGCAGACCTTGTGTTCTAGACCTTTTGTAATCCAGATTTCTCTTTATCTATTCAGTATTCAGAATTCAGCTTTTTTTCTTGATTTCGTTTACCGTTGTTCATTTTGTTATCATCCTGCTGTTACACTGTTGCTATCATGTTTTCAACTTGTTCAACGTTTATGCTTTCTGTTATGATGTCTGAGTAGTGAATAGGTTTCTGAGGATGGGTTAGAGTAGTGTAGAATTCTCAGTATGCTAGGTGATTGAGTATTGATTGATAGATCCCTTCTGAATTAGTTGTTCTTAATGCCTCTTCCTTTCGGATCAACTGGAATTTGAGCCCAGACATTTCCGCGCACAAAAAGTGTTCGATGAAATGTCTGAACCACTAATTCCAGAGATTCGTGACCCTGTACCAAGGTATTGGTTGCAGGGAGCGTTTTGGCTTTAACTTGTTGATTCGTAATGCCTGTTAGGTTAGCTCTCGTCAATGGTGATTGAGTCTGGGACTTGGTTAACTTGAGGGTCTCTGTTGCGGTGGCACTTAGATTTGGTTAATGAACTTGTTGTCTAGGGTTAATTTATTGAGCATGTCAATCACCTGTAAACTGAGGAATCGAAACTACTCAATTACCCCATCCTCGGGAATTCTTTATCTGATTGAACTCTTTGTTCACTCTACTGTTGTTTACTGCATCTTTTTATCTGTCGCTTAGTTTCTACAGTTCTTTCTTGTTACTCGACCTCATACTCGACCACACAGTTGTCTGGCAACAGACTGTGCAGTCGAGTATCTGTGTTATACTTTCTGTCTGTTACTCGACCTGTCACTCGACCTCACCCAGTGCTCTGCAAAGAGCTGTGTTGGTCGAGTGTTTTACTGTTTCTGTTTGATTTTTGTTTTCTGCATGTTCACTTAGGACTGCTAGAACACACCAAAACCTGTTATTGCTTGGCTTGACTTAGTGACTTCTGATCACATCTTGATTGTTAGCATCACACCCATTTGGATTGACAACCTTCAGTACTACAACGACATGATAGTGCTTTAGGTTTAATTGACTTAAAAACATATTATCACAATGCATATGCATTTAGGTTTAGGGTTTAGGGTATAGTGTATATAGTTTGGGGTTTAGGTTATAGTGTTTAGGGTTTAGTGTTTAGGGTTTAGACTTTAGTGTTTAAGGTTTATTGTATCGTCTTTTGGGTATAGGGCTTAGAGTCTAGGTTTAGGAATATGTTTATTTTGATTTGACTATATAGCCTTTACTATTTACGAACACTAGTGAATTATAGGGATAAATTATGTTACTCTCTGTGGATATGTTGTTATGGATACTGTGCTTAATAACCTATGAGTTTGATGATTGATTCCTAAATTCTACTGTATAAACGTTTTCCGATTAAGGGTCTATGTATATGTACTCTATGATTTTAAAATTTACATAGAAATTTATGATTAATTCGGACATAAATATCATTAAATTGTTTTTGATATAACAAATATAATTAAAATATGTCATTCACAACTATCTAACATCATATTAACAATATGGTTTATGGATTGGGATTTAGGGTTTAATGTTTAGGGTTTGAGTAATGTTATTAGTATATAGGATTTAAAGTTTAGTGTTTAGTGTTTAGTGTTAGGGATATAGGGTATAGTTTTTAGGGTTTAGTGTTGACTGTTTAGTGTATAATGTTTAGGGTTTAGGGTTTAGTGAATAGGGTTTAGGGTTTAGTTAATAGGGTTTAGGGTTCAGGGTTTAGGGTTGACTGTTTAATGTATAGTGTTTAGGGTTTAGGGTTTATTGTATATGGCTTAGAGTCTAGGTTTATGGATCTGTTTAAATTGATTTGACTATATAGCCTTTACTATTTACAAAGACTTGTGAATTAAAGAGATAATATTTGTGTTTTACTGTGGTTATGTTGTTATGGATATTGTTTTTAATAAATTTTTATTTATTTGACTCATTACTAAATTCGACCGTATAAACGTTTTCCGATTAATGGTTTATGTATATGTATACTATGATTTTAAAATTTACATATAAATTTTTGATTAATTCAGACATAAATATCAAGAAATTGTTTTTGATATAACGAATTTAATTATAATATGTCATTCAAAACTATCTAACAACGTATTAAGAATATGGTTTATGGTTTTTCGATTTAATGTTTAGTGTTTAGGGTGTTGAGTATAGTTTTTAGTATATAGGATTTAGATTTAAGTGATGAGTAAATTTACGTGCGGATTTTACAATATAGCATATACTATTTAGGGAAACTATTGAATTTAATAGGTTTATCTTTGTTGGTAATGTGGATGTGTTGTGATGGACAGTTTATTTTATAACTTGAAATTTCGAGAAATGATATATAAGGACATAAATATCATGTAAGTAAATTGATATAGCGAATTCGCAATCTAAACATTAAAAATTAAAAATTAAAAATATTTTGAATAAATAATTTTTTTTTTTATAAACCAAATATTAATATAAAATCTTTTATGCTAAACATTAAATCAGAAATTATTACAAAAAAAGAATAAAATTTCATGAATCAACCATCAATCTATAACCATTTTTATTTCTTCAACTTCAAGAATCTCTGGATTAGGAAATACTTTTGATATGGATCCATGGCTCACAATCTTCACTCCATTTGGCCACCCATTTAACTTCAAAACCTTCCACCACCCTAGTGCAACAATCATATTTGGCTTTCCATACAATCAAAAGTTTTTTTCAAAGTCAATAGCTGTCTGCCCAAAAGCTTCACACGACAATACCTCTTTGCTGTTGCAATAAGTATGATCAAAATCTTGTATACAAATTTATGCAGACAATTTTATATAAACAATATAAAGTTATTTTACTTACTAGCGATCCATGATCTTGAACCGAAGTGTGTAACCATTAACGTCTTCAACGTTGCCAGAATAATTTCTCAAAATCCCAACATCTACAATCGCCCCAAGCAATTCTGCACAATTACAATCAATTAATTTATAAGTAAATATAGTTTGGTTTCTATAATTTGTTTGCTTTTCCTAAATTACTAAACAATTACCATGAATAAATTACTTACCAACCAAGATATTAGTTGGGGCCGAGTCCTCGAGTATATAATTGAAAGGAGTTAAGTTTTTAAAGAGAACGGTCTCTCTTGTTTAACTTGGGGTTACGACAGTGTTATCCATAAATCATATTCCATATGGATTGGATGTAAACCGAATTGGGGAAATGATCTTTCTGACAATGAAAGTCATTATTCTTTTCCACTGTTTTTCCTGCATCGACTCTAGATATACAGCAGCGTACCGACGATTAATTATTGCTTCCATTTGATCACCCTAATAAAAACACAACACAAATTGATATTTCCATTGAAGAAGTCAAAAAATTATTTTATAAATAAAAGATTTACAAAATTACCGTCTCATCGACAAGAATGCAGCAAATTTCATAGGAGTTAGGATACACTAACTTTTTGTATATCCTTAGTATACAGACACATATTGTCCACCCCGTAAGAATAGGTGACAACTCGTGAAGCATATGGTAGTTAGCCATAAGAAACAACTGGAAATACAGAACTAGATCAAGAGAAGATGCACTCACTTTTAGTTTTGGATGCGATTTGTTCTAGGGCAATATATTATGTATAAGAAAAGATGTTTCCGTTTAAATACTAATGGAAAAACCTTTTCACCGAATCGACGTTTCAATTATTGATAACTTTTATTCCCCTAATTTGATTATTTTCAACGGTTTACTTAGTTGGGTCAATGAATCTGTTTGTATTCCAATTTCTTTATTAAAGGAATGAAACTTTTTGTTATCCAATAATTAGTAACTTCCTTATTTAATGTTTAGTATTTCGTATTTTTTTCATTAATAACAGGTAACAATTCAGTTCCACCTTATTTATATTTTATCCACCTGTACCTGTCCATGTTTCCAACATTATATGTAATGTACTAATATATTACATTGCTAGATTTATATGAAATAAGTCGAAATTAAAATTATAAAGTAGAATACAACATATTTTATCCAAAAATTATAAAGTAGAATACAACATATTTTATCCAAAAATAACCATCTCCAAACACAAAAACAAGTATAAAATGGTCATCGTTCTATCAATATAGCCGATTTCAAAACATCTTCAGATTGGATTAGTACAGCTTGTCATGTTGTGTCCAGTTTTTTTGCATCTGCCACACCTTTTAATCTTCACATTCACACTTTTTTATTTCTGTTAAACCACATAAAATTTATAATTAAATACGGAATACACATAAAGTCTCAAAAATGGGATTCCCACAAATACGAACCGAATATTCGCCAATGGATTTGATACATAGCATTTTTGGCCTTCCAGACGACCTTCTTGTCCATGGTGGGAAGATAGTTTGACTTCCAATTTCATTTGGAACATCAACATCTTCCAAGTTGAGTTCAGAGTTTATAACACCCTTGTAAGTTGCTCTCCAAGCTATTGTCTTGTAAAAATCTGCTATTAATGATCCATATGACTGACCAACACTTGTAGCTGCCAACATAGCATGCCCACATGGAATTTTTAAGTTATTGTACTCCTTGTAGGTGCATTGTCTACGATCAAGACATACCTGATTCTTTCCATTCAACATCCCAACAATTTCATAACTCCAAGTGCTAACCTTTCCAATTTTGCTTCCTCTCACTTTGGCAAGGTTTTTCGTCAAAACTTTATCTACTTCTCGAGTCACTAAACCTGTATGCTCTATAGACTTCTTCCTTCTTGAACTAAACCATCTTGTTATCATAGCCCTTATGAACCTTAACAATTTCAATATTGGGGATCCTCGACCTTTCCTTAATGCACTGTTCAGAGTTTCTGAAATGTTGCTTGTCATTAGATTATATCGTTCACCTTGGAAATAGACCCTTGTCCAATGCCTTGTTTTCGACCTCTCAAGATATGAAGCACACTCACTGTTCTTCATGCTTATCTATGAATAAATATCATTGAACTGTTTAACAGTATAAGCATAGCCTGCGTTCTTTACCAGATTAGCAAGCCCCATGTTATGGAATTTAGCATTAACATTCCTTGGTAGGTGTACTATGCATGCCCCATGGTGAGCTAGAGGGAAAACATTCTTCTTAGCTATGTAGATAGATGGGTGTCGGTCATTGACAGAGATTTGCTGTCTGCAATAATACGCTCAAGCTTCTGAAAAAATCATGTCCAAGATTCATCATTCTCACTGTCGACTACAGCAAATGCAAGAGGGAAAACCTGGAAGTTGCCATCTTGTCCACTGGCTGTCAATAACACTCTTTTGTATTTACCAGTCAAATGCGAACCATCAACTACAATAACCTACGAAGATATCGGAACCCATCAATAGATGCACCAAATGCCAAAAACATATACAAGAACCTGCGAAATCCATTTTCTTCAGTTTCTGTTTTGATATCTGTAACTGTACCAGGATTTGCAAGTTTTAAAACATACAAATACGCTTCTAGGGACTTGTATGAGTCATCATTAATACCAAACACCTCTTCCATAGCCTTTTCTTTTGCTCTCCAACACGTCCCATACGATGTTGTCACTCTTAAATCCTCAAGTACCATTTGTTGCAAATCCAAAGGTACATGCCTTTCAGAGAACTTATTGTACTTGGCTTTATAGACTGATGTTATAACTCTTGAAGTCGCCATCTTCATGTACTGTCCCCTTGTTTCAATGTTGCATGTGTGCTCTAAATCAGCCTTCCTTATCTGGTAGTAACCACACGTCTTCATCTCATGTGACATTATTCTCCACTGACAGTTTTCATCAGCACAAGTGATCACAAAGTAATGTCGCTTGGTACGAGACTGCTTAAAGTAAAATAACTCCTTGATAGCATGGATAGCTAAGCTTATTTGGAAATCTTGTTTACTTGCACATACCCTTCCTTTGTAGATACCTTCTCATCATCTTCAATATCAAGATTCGGGATTTCGTCCCTTTCATATTCAATATCATCAAAAAGCGGAGGAATATCAAACTCCTCATCTTCAATATCATCAATTTTCCTTGTCTCTCGATTTCTCTGTCCTCCATTTGGCATGGTTTCGGAGTCAGTACTACTACCTCTGCCATCATTGCAATCTTTATCTTCTTGAGTTCTAGCCACTCGTGGACTACACATGATCTCAGGTGCATTAGAACCAGCTAACTCATCATCCAAAAAGTGACCCCAAAATTCGGTATCAAAACCTGTCGGAGCAACTTCATCTACATTTTCTCCATCTTCGACCTCTTCCTCACTATCCCAAAATAAATCTTCCTATTCATCACTACTGGGACTAGTTCTACTTTTCCTCTCGCTGCCACTGCTATGTAATTGTTTATCGCCTCTGTTATACATGGCTTCTAGTACTTCAACTTCCGCTATAACAGCGTCATCATCCTGAGTTGTCGGAATCTTTGGGGTTTTGGAACCAGCAGTTGGTGCTTTCCATCCAAAGTCATCATCACTTCTTGCAAGTCCTTCACATGATGATAAAATTGCTCTTTTCTTACTCTTCATTACAATTGAACCAGCAAAATCTTCTTCTCTAACATTTTTCCGACGAGAATTTCCTATTTCAATCATTTCGCTGAAAGTAACAAACAAATTTAAACCCTTGTTCCTCCCAAACATCTCAATGAAGAACTTCAAACCTACTTCACTAGTAATCAATATCGGAGGTATCTTCTTCCCCGTAGTGTAATCCATGATATTAGACGGCAAATAACTAAACCTAGGGGTCCCAAATGTCAAATCTTTATTCATGAATTCTTTCCAAACAATATCTTCCAAACTAGAAAGATTCATCCCTGCAGTAATTGGAACAATTCTAGACATTAGAATTTTGTTAATTTCAAAATACCATTCTTGAATATCCGAGCATTCCCATTCCCCGCAAATGACCATACAATAACTCCCCATTGGAACCTACATACAATAACATTTCACAACCATCAACAGGAATCAACAACCATCATCAGATTTAATAACCGCAATAATTTTTTAGATTTTACCTCCTCGCTCATGTTTCTTTTTGGGGGAGCTAAAAAAAAACGAGATTGTCGGCGCTATCCACACAACAACAAATGTTCTCTAACTCTTAATAATAGCCGCCAGATTGATTCTCTCTCCAAAAAAAAATGAACGGCTGTGATTAAAATTTTGTTAACCATGGTTAGCGCATCAGCTGACCTCAGCAGGGGTAGAATTGTATTAATTTTTTCGAACAGTAGAAAACTTCCAAAAAAAGTGCCTACTCCCTACAAAGTACTCTAAATGGGCTTACAAACTTGTAAAGTGCCCCATCATAACACAACCTTTACATTTAATTGGAGCACATCTTGTATATGTGACTTTGTCACTCAAGATTAGTAAATGCTTCTCGCATGAATTATCTTTTTACTTGGAACACATTCTTTAGTATGAGGATCAAGATAAATTTTTCCAATATATTTCTTTACTAGCTGTTTATTTTCACCCCTTAATGTTAGAAAGACTGACTCACTGTAATGACAGTCTTCATTTTGAGCCTTAAATCAATTTCTTATTGATAGCTCAAGATAACCAATCATTGAGAGAGATTCATATTCTTTCAAATTTCATTTTATATCACTCTGGTGGAGCAACTCAATATGTATAACACATTTAGATAGAAAATATCTGGTTCCTGACCTAAACCAATTGTAAGGGAGAGAACTCATTCTTTATTGTTGGCCTGATGCGAATAATTTGACATATAATAGTCGTTTACTTATGGCATTATTTCACCACCATTATCAATTAACCAAATACACTTGCAAACTACATCTTGCAAGTTTATAACAAAATTATATAGTGTATGATCAGTCAACAATATCTCCTCATATATGTCCCGGTAAATTGACACGATCCAAATTCATGCGGTCGGTGAAAGCCATATAATCGGCTTGCTTTATGAAGCAGTAACACATAAGAAATCATTAGGAAAAATCTTCTATATCTCTAATCAATGTTTCCATAAATTTATGATTATTCCTTCGCATCACTACTAACCGGAATGGTTTAACCGATCATGTCAAATAGTGAGGTTTTCAATAAAGATATGGGTTATTATACACAATTATATTTTATGAAAGTAATCTTTATATAGTAGAATCATATATAGAACGCATGTAATTCCTCTAAATATATTAAAGCATTAGATAATACTTATGAGTTAAAAGGATTTAACATTTCTTTCACTTGTTGTCTCAACATGATTTATCCCAAAATCTCATAGAAAGATTCATCAATCTTAATTTTGTTGTGGACATAATCTTCTGGATGCTTCTCTTATTATGGTATATGGGATTCCTTAACTCTCTCCCTCGAGATGATAACAGTAAGTTTATCAATTTCGAATTGAATCCCATTTACACTCAATAACATATCTTACTTGAGTCATATATTATATATTTAGGAGTTACGAGTATATAATACATATATATTTCAATAATATTCTGTCAGATAATGATTTTTATGTGCTCTTATGGAGCATTCAATAAGTTTCATACTACTTTGTATTATGCTTTTCTTTTCTTGGTTATTATCATGGCATTGATCTATATTTTTAATTAATCATTCGATTCTCAAATAGAAGACATTATGTGCCAAATTAGTGATCATGAAATTTCTATCAATCAGATAAATACATATATATTTTTTTTTTTCATAAGACATAATCTTTTCACGAAAGTATACAATACTTATTAGTATGCTAATCAATAAAACTAGAAAAGATAATACTTATCTCGATGGCGACATTATCCAAAATTAGAGACCGAGACCTCTTCGGCTAATAATGGTTCGCCTGTCCTATATATTAAATCATGTTGCTGTAGCAAATTCTGACAAAACAAACCAGAGAAAAATATTAATTTTATAAATTTAACTTTCAAAATCGGTAATGTGAAGCATAAAACATTAAAAGATATTAATCAACGTTTTAATGGATCTTTGTACTAAAATATGAATGTTGGTGTACCAAACTAATGATTTACTAGACCAAACAATTAAGTAAGAAAAGCAATCAAATAATATATTTTTCTTACTAGATCCACAATTGCATAAACATGGATCAATCATTATAAATCGTATAAAATGAGATGCACAATTATAAAAGATGAATTGATCCGTTGTTTTATGTCTCACATATAAAAGAGAAGTGAAACATGTATCATACCTATAGTAATAATTATGAATCAATATATAAGGCGTGATTGGATCTTCTAAGTATGGATTTATAACGCAATGTTAATATTCAAAGATAGATTCTTTGGTATGAAACATTACAAATTTAACATATGATAAAGCAATAACGATTTCAATAATTAAGTATTACGATCGTAATTTTTGCATGAAGATGTTGTGTAGCCGATCATAATATTGAGGGTACGTAGTACTTATCTTGATAAGTTGGATTGATCTAAGATAAAAGACTTTGCCGGGAAATGGATGCATCATTGTTTAAGGATTCGTGATTTTGATTTCTCTTTGTTCAATCCTTTATATTAGTAAAAACCTTCGTTTCAAAGGAGAAAAAGAAAGTGTTTAGTTAATCATCATAAAATAATAAGAAGCATAAAATACCAAATCGACATGATTATAATTGTATTGATTAATTATAAAGCACTAGGATATTAAATACCATATCAAATCAGTTGGAAATAAATTTTGCATGAATTTTCCAAATCAATTTAATCCAACGAGTACTAACAAGTGACAAGCATGAGTGTTATCTGGTAAATCAACAAATCAGTAATAGAGACGTGTGTTAATTAATGACAAAACATGGTTTGGTAACAACTTACGAATTACGATGGATTCACGATTAGGTACACGAAGGGTGAATTAACTTATATTAGATTAGAATCTTATAGGATCAGAGAAACATATAATAACTACACGGATCTCTTTAACAAGAAGCATCTAATAGCTTACCAAACCAAAACAAACAATATATTATTCAGCTTTAAGAATCCAAATACTAGCTAGCTTCGTTGATAAGATTTAGTAATAACAAACAGATTTCATGAAACAATACTTAAATAAGCATGTAACAAACAGTAAAGCATAAAGTTACCTTTCTAATCTTGTCTTTGGCGTGATTGGAGAACGTGAACAACGAACAAAGTCGCCGTCGACTATAGATTTCGAAGATATATTTACTAGTTCAAGCGGCTATGGTTTCGTGCTTGGTTAGGGTTTTACTCAGATAGCTAGAACTTATGCTGATAACGTGTTGTGAAAAATGGGTTTAGGGAACGGTTTATCTCTGTTATTGATTTATTCATAAGATAAATCATATATATATGATACAACATTAGGTTTTAGGTTTAGATATCGAGTCATCTGTAACCTTCTAGATCTAGAATATACTAATGGACCGCATAATGGGCATCCACATATTATACAATATTATTCATAATAAAACTTAACGTATTAACAATTATCTATTAGTTAATATCTTAATAAAATTGCGAGGGTTGCAACGTTGTAAGAAAGTAGTTGCAAATAAGTGACCGTATTAGCAAAATAGTCACAAAATAACTGTTTGGTGACACTATTTTATGAGACAGAGTATATGAATTTTGAAGTTTACAAGTAAAACAAAATACTACATATGATTCTACAATCACTCATGTTACAATATTAAATAAGATCTCTCAATTTAATGAGTAAAAACCTGATATAAATTAAATACTTGAAGTTACATATTTGTTGCAAATTTGAGACTACTTTGTGGCTAAAGCTTCCGACTAAAAACGGTGTTTCTAATTCGTCTTAGTTTGCAACTATTTTACGACCAAAACCATATAGCCAACTTATAGTCTTATAACAGTCACAAATATGAGACGGTTTACCAACAATATTTTTTGTCATGATTTTGAGACGGTTTTCCAACTATATTTTGTGTAGTCGTTAATCAGTCGCAAAAAAATCATAAAATAGTCACAAATATTTGTGACTAAAACAATGGTCACAAAATATAGTCCTAAAATGCAGGTTTTCTTGTAGTCGCGCTACAAGAAAACCGTTGTATAATGACTACAATTATAGTAGTAAAGAAGTTGTTAAACTGGTCATTACTACTATTTGACGATTAAAATAGGTAGTCATAAATCGTAGCTAAAACTTATAGTCGTTATTTTAGTCACTAAATGGCGACTAATTAACGATCATGTCGCATGAGGAAATTTTAGTCGTAGATTAGTCGTAGGTTTGTTGTAATATTTAATGACTATGTTACGACTAATTTATGATTAGCTCAGTTGAACATATTGTTCTCTGATCGTAGTCGTAAATTTGTTGTTGGCTTTTTAACGACTCTTTTATGACTATTATTGAAGCCTAAGTTGTAGTAGTCAATATACTGACGATAAATTTGGTGACTAATAAGCTACAATTTGACAACCATTTTATATGACTATGTGATGATTACATTCAAAATTTGGCATATTTATATTAATAGTTATTTTCCGATTAGACTATGGTTAACTAAATTGAAACACAAATCAAAAACAAAACAAAATTATACAGAAAATATTTTTGCACCCAAAACGAAAGTGAAGACAACAGCATTAAGTATTTGTTCATACCAAATTAAACAGAAATAGAAACATAGTGACATAAAGTTTAAGTTCAAAAAAGAGTTAAGACATCTCAACTTATGAAGCAGATGGAAATGGAGCTGAATCTTGTTGCTGAAGAGTGGGTGTGATAGGGTATGTGGTTGTCCATGAAGTGCGGATCTGTTTGAAGCAGATACATGGTATAAAAAGAGATTAGGCTAGAAGATCAGACTGCTTATACCATTTATGGTCATTTACCTATCTTATAAAGGATTATTGTTAAAATGGGCACTTTTTATTCAAGAAATTTGAAATTAGGCACTCTGCTTCTGTCCTTCGAAAAAGAGTACTTTTGGCGATGGAAATTGACCTTCGTACCCTTCTGTTCGTTACGCGGGATCTGGGTAATTCGATATTAGGTCTGACGTTTGAAGCGACTGCTTCGACTGTAGATGCGCAAATCGGAGAAATAAGGGCAACGAAATATGTGGATGAAAATGAAAGTCGTCACTGTTGTGTGGACATATTTAGGGGTCTTAGTGCGTAGTGTACCATTTCACAGAAGGAAAGAACCAAAATTGATTGTCTCTCAGATCCGAAAAATCTTGAAGTATCGTTGGTCACCGATCGAAACAGATCCGAAGAATTGATGAATCGAAAGGTAATATGTTGTCAAATAGAGATTTTCGAAATCGCCGATGTTGATTGATTTTTGGTAGAATAGTTATGAATATTTGCTAATAGCATCCATACTTGATTTAGTAGGAGATGGTAAGTTGTTAGGAATATTGATCAAGTGAACTTCAATTTATATGTAGATTAGTGATTTGTTAAGTGTTTGTGTTTGTCATGTTTGTCTTGATTTAAATTAACGCAAGTGCCATTTGTTTTTGTATGGCTTGTTGCAGGGTGTTGATGTTCCAGTTTTTGTCATAGCTGGGAAGTGGGAATGTTCACAACAAGGGAAGTGGGAATTTGTGATAGAAAATGATCGCTTCGCCAGGAGCATATGTGTTACTTCTGATATGACGTTTAGTGAGGTTGAAGCGGCAGTAGCTCATGAGTTTGATGTTGATGCAAGTCAATGGAGTACTAAATTAAGTTACTGGCTTCCAGAGCAACTGTCCATTTTTTCAACGTCTAAAAGACCTCCTGTCGCTTTAAATAGCAATGGTGCACTGAAAAGTTTCTTGCGCGTAAAGGAGACAGAAGCTCATTTAAATTTTTGCCTCTCTATTGAGTCAAGAGTTGGTGGGGACATCCTAAAAACTGATGGGCGTGCGCTTGGGGAATGTTCTGGAACTGCCAAATACATTCCAAGGGAGCAGGAGAGTGATCGAGTTGAGTCTCAAGTAGTCAAGTTTGTCACTGCTCCAACTACAGAGACCAACGGTGATCTAGATGAAGGGACAGGGAAATACTTGCAAAATGAGGTGGAGGGAGTTCATGTTGAGTCCGCCGTGGTTAAGTCTGTTAGTGTTCCAACAACAGACCCAATTGTTGACGCAGGAGATGCTGCAGGGGAGTGGCTTGTTCGAGGGAATAGACGTCACGGCAAATCTCTATGGACTGAGCCTGATTCAGATGCTTGCGATGATTTTGATATGGCAAGGATTATCAGTCTAGCTGATGCAGGAACGCCGTCATTGAGTTCCGACATTGATGGAAGATGCGAAGAAGATATCTTTGCCAACTACTCTGAGGATGAGGCTGTTCTGAGGGAGATAGAGGCCTTAGAAAGAGCTGCAGCGGAAAAGGCTTGGGTTAAAGGCAAAGGGAAAATGCCATTAACAGATGTAGACTTTACAGGGAGCGAAGACAGAGCTTTCCACAGTGAAAGCCTTGATGGCTATACCTCAGGGTATAATGTATTGGATGATTCATTGTCTGTTGATGACGACGTTGAGGACTCACAATTCTGGGCTGATGTGTACCAAAGAGCGAATCCTGAGTTTGATGTTTCTAGTGGGAGGGACGAAGTACTAGGAACTCCAGAACCTGAAATTCAAGTTGCAGACAGTGACGTAATCCCAGAGGAAACTGGTTGTCAAGGTGGCGGTGTTGGAGAGGACATTAGTCAACTGTTCTTGCGTACCGGCCTTTTCCAATGCAGCTTGACAACATTTATGATGATGATGAGATTGGAACTTGTCCAACAACTGATGCGGACCCATGTTTTGACGATGAGTTGAACTTAACCACAACTGAAGTAGCTGCGACTGTGTCATCTTCTGAAGATGCTATCTACAGAGGACGAGTCTTCAGGGATAAATTGCATATGCAAACAACGTTAGCAATTTATGCAATTCGCAGGCTCTTCCATTTTATACAAACAAGGTCTGACAAGAAGCGACTAATATGTGTTGTGTCGACAGAGGCTGTGCTTGGCGTGTATATGGCCATGTTGTTGCCAACGGATCCAAGAACTTTGAAGTCAGAACTGCCACTTTAACTCATACATGCTCTGTTACATCAAGGGCACAATATGGTAAGCAAGCTACAGCTAAGGTGATTGCTGAAGTCTTAAAAGGGAAATATTCTAATGGAGCGGCAGAGCCACGGGCCATGGACGTCCCCGACATTGTATTGTCTGAGCTAAAAGTGTTTGTGACGTACATGAAGGCATGGTATGCGCGTGAGGCTGCTATGATCAAGAGTAGAGGCAGTGAAGAGACCAGCTACAAACTGTTGGCTGTCTACATGCATTTGCTTGAGCAGGGCAATCCTGGAACTGTCTATAAGCTGCATCATATTCAGAAAGCATTTGGCGTTCAACAATTCAAGTACCTTTTCTTTGCACTTGGGGCTTCTATTCTTGGTATAAAGCACATGCGAAAAGTGATTCTTGTTGATGGAACTGCTATCAAGGCAAGATTTAAAGGTGTCCTTTTGGCTGCAAGTATGCAAGATGCGAATTTGCAGGTATATCCTATTTTGTTTGGTATTGTAGACGCTGAGAACGAGCCGGCTTGGACTTGGTTCTTCCAACAACTTAGTCAGATTTTGCCGGATGCGGAGGATTTGGTTCTGGTTACAGATAGACATAGGTCTATTTACGCAGCTGTTGGTCAGATTTATCCTAAAGCGTTTCATGGTTGTTGTGCTGTGCATCTAGAAAGGAACGTAAAGGTTAGGTGGGCAAGATATGGAATCCCGGGACTAGTGCGCAAAGCGGCACGAGCTTTCAATGTCGGGCAGTTTAAAGCACATTATAATGAAATTAGGGCTCGAAGTGGGAGCTGCTTTCAGTATTTGGAAGCCATTCCTAAAGAACATTGGACGCAAGCATACTGTCCCGCAAAAAGGTATAACATTATGAGCAGCAATATTGCGGAGGCGTTGAATGCTGCTCTTGCAAAAATTCTGGAACTTCCACTTGTGACAATGGTTGACGGGATAAGAGGTAAGCTGATGAGGTGGTTTTGTTTAAGGCGTGCCAAAGCAGCGACTCTGAAAGATCCAATAACTCCAAATGCAAACAAGATGCTATTGGAGCACAATGTTCACTTTGCTGGCTTGGCTGTCATTCAAGTGTCCTAGTGGTCCTACCAAGTTGCTGTCTCAGATGATTTGTCATACTATGTTGATCTGGAAGCAAAAACCTGCACCTGTTTGCAGTTTCAGAAGCTGCTTATGCCGTGCTGTCATGCACTTGCTGCTGCGAGGATCAATAATGTTCATATACTAACTCTTGTTGGTATTGAGTATAGGTCAGAACTCTTTGCGAAACAATATGAAGCAATGATCTACCCGGTCCCAAATCAAGCTGATGAAGAAGTCCCTGCCGCTGTAGAAGAGACTCAGTTAGTACCGCCGGATGTGAAACGTGCACCAGGACGCCGCCGGACAAGAAGAATTCCGTCTGCTGGAGAAAACGTTGTGGTAAGCATTGGTTGGACCTTTGAGCTTGTTTGGTAATGGTAGTGCCGATGTGTAACTAAAATTTGTGATGCAGGGTGCGAAGCGACAGAAAACAGGCCGCAAGAAAGTGCTCAATTCTGTCAGCAAGTTGGGCATAACAGAGCCACTTGTGATTCTGTCACAGGATAAGGTAAGCATTGGTTGGACCTGATTAATGGAGTATGTTCTGAATGCAAATACATAAGGGACAATCATTCTTTTTTATTTACACTGTCTCTGTATATAGGCGTCGTGAGAGGGTGAAGGTTTTTTGGGATGGAAAGCAAGCTCGGGTATTGGGTGCATAAGTTTTTTGTGGTATGATGCACCAGTTGAATATAGCAGCCGATCCTTTTTTCATAAGAATGGCCGCATAAGTGAAGCATAGGGACTACGAGAGTCAACATAGTTGATGTTGGGCTCTCGACGCTGCAGCGTCTGACCCTTGGCATAAGGCATTTTTTGGTACTTCTGATCAACCCATTATGAAGTTGATTTTTCTCTTTCGGCAACAGCTCTTTAGCGAAGTAATGACGACACGTTTGTGAATGTGTAAGAGCTGTTTTTTTGTGGGATTCATGTGAAGATTGGGTAATCTTAACCTCTTCTTTTATGTTCCTAACTAAAACACTTTGTTGGTAAACTGATACCAACAAAAACAATGCTGCGTGCAGTATCTATATGTCAGTTGTAATGTACCTTACATATGTGTATGTCTTTGAATGGAAAAGCTTGCGTGTAACTATTGTGGACCAATCAGAGTGACATAGTTGAAACCATTTAACATAGCGAGGCGATAAAAGGAAGTTACATTGAAGAAATGAAACCGTTTTACACGATGAAATGAAACCATTTGACACGGATGAAATCAAACGATGTTACACTGATGATCCGAAACTAAAACCACAAATACGAAGACAAAAGTACATGGAAAGAGTAATAACAAGAACTCAACAGAGCATTTCAAAGTTGCATGCATAGGTAAAGCCTAAGCAGTGGCTACAGACGTCAATTTCGTCAAAGTGGTCAAGGCAGCAGTAAGGGACTTGACAGAAGTGCATTAGTCCCTAGTACTGTCGAGTGCCACGGCTACCCATCGCACGAATCTGAGCTTCAACGAGGTTTGCAATCTCAAGTGCTTCCTCAAAACTTGAAACCTTATTGAGAAAAGTCTCAAGAACCAAGAAACCTTGATCTGAAGACCCGCAACAGAGGAGGAAGATTGCGAAAGCAAATCGAGCATACATGGAATGTGGGCCTGCAGTGCTAAGCATGTCTAGCGAAGCTTGCGTAGGGGGCTCTTGAACCAAACGTCGGAGACCTTCAACATACTGAGCAGTGTGGTGACCTTCTTGCAAACATCGAAGCAGGAAGGGACGAAATGGTGAACCTTCATTAGCCAGGCGACTGTTGAAAACATACTCATCAATATCAACATCAGACAAGACTTCGGGTGAGAGAGCTGTGGCTTGCCAAAATGGACCTGCAGCAATGAAAGGTCCGAGATAACGAAAACCAAATCTACCAACACGGCGGACGATATTGGCGAGGATGGGTTGTGGAATGTAAGTCATAGTTGTTTAAAGGGAGCTAGAGGAATTAATAGTGGTTTACAAGCATAGTATATAGAGTTTAAAGGGAGCTAGAGGAATAAATAGGAAGGTAGCGTGAGGAACAAAAGCGTGGGGCAATAAATGATGTAGTTGGCACAGTTTTAGAATAGCTTCGAGATTAGTCACAAATTGAATGGTGTTGGTGGGACAGTAATTGGCTAAGTTAGGGCGTGGTTTACGCGGTTGTGTGTAGTAGGGGGAAGCTAGGGAAAGACATCATCACATCGGTCAGAAGTTTAAGTCAAATAAAGAAAAACAGAGTTGATGGATGTTGCACTTGCGTGGAGAAGAAAATGGAAGAAGAGAAGATATTAAATAATTGAAATGACTAGTCATGAGTGACTATTGAGGCAGGACTATAATTTTTAGGCGATTAGAAAAACATGAAAATGGGGAAAAAAAAAGATGCAGATACAGTATTATTCTAGCCAAGGATTAGGTACATGACTGAGTACCAGTAAAGAAAACAAGTCATACAACGATTATTGATAGCACAACCGTCAGCAATACATGCAGGGATAGCATCAAACCGCCAAGTGTCACTATTAGATCGAATCTTAAGACGGCCAATTTGGAGTATGTGACGATAAACAGATGTTGCTACAATATCAGCTGCAGCGTAAGAGCCCACGAAATCAACAAATCGGTGTGAAGATGATATGCCATCTTCATACAAACCCAAAACAATTTGAAATAGAGACAACGTGAACATAGCAGCAGGTGGGAAGCTCATTGGATGTTCTGCTTGTAAAAACCGCAACATGTGAAACCCTTCCTCTACTCTACCCTCGCTTGCAGCTAAGCGGAGGCTCTCAAGGTAGATAGCTGAAGGATTAGAAGCTTGGAGGCATCGGAAAAAGATAGGCCTAGCGGTGGAGATAAGATTGCAACGAGCAGCATTTTCGAGCAAAGGTTGCAGAGAAACATGCTTAACAACATCAGGGTGGACTGAGAGAAAGCGATAATACGTTGAGGTTGATAGCATCCCAGCAAGATCAGCAACAGAATCACGGCCAACACGTGCTGCGATGTCGAGAGCAATGTTGACGTCAAGGCTTTCCATGATGTTTTTTTTTTGTAAGTATATTGGTGACAGAAGGGATTTATATAGGGTGAAACAAGAGAAGTTGGTTGGAGACAATTATGGGGCATAAAGGCAGTTATCTATTCCTGTATTTGAAAGAGAGAAGATAGTTGAGTAAATCTCAAATGGCTTCAATAAAAAGTAAGAGAGTTTACAAATGTAGACTTATTTTTAAAATGGGAATTAAAATGACAACAAGTGTGGAATGTTGCAGTATGAACAATGCATGAGTAAGTTATAAATTCATGTAAAGTGTTAAATGAAAAAACAAGTTTGAGTTTGATGGGTAGATAACATGACGAATGAGATTCAGACTAAAGCTTTCCAACAAACTCTTCGTATAGGGCAAGCGCGTAGTTACAACGGAGATTATTAACTTCTGCATCAGTAAGAGCAATGAGTTGGTCTTGTAGTGCATGGGAATGCAGCTCCAGGAACTTGACACAGATGGCACCACAGTCGCCTCCACGTTTATTCTGTGCTAACCCCTCAAGTCTCGCAAAGGTGAAACCAGATTCTGGCCACTGGGATGGGCTTTTACCAAAAACAGAACGCACCAAGTCAGGCAAAGTCTTCGCAACAGGAGACATGTAAGAAAGAACTTTACGAGCTGAATTGCAGTCAGGAAATGGGTCAAGTATGGAAATGTGCCCAACCCGAAGATCCAGAGAAAGAGTAACCCAATGCTTTCTGCCCCAATTCATTGGAATGTAGACTGTGTCAACATCTTCAAGCCAACGCTGTGGGGGTTGCCTACCTGGTAGTGAACCTGTTATAGACAAGATAAGCAACCGGTGCCAGACAAAGTCCAAAGGATTAGCACATCTGTTGAAGGTGGCATAGCTGCTGGCAATTATAGAGGTGAAAAGGGAATCAAGAATTGTTATCCGCTGCTGCCGGAAAAAGGTCTCATGTTTTCCCCAAATGAAAGCTAAGAGTACATCAATATGCTGCAGTACATAGATTTGGGAAGAGTTAGCTGTTTTCTGTAAAAGCAAGAATGAGATGGGGGGAAAGAAGTATAGGGAGAAACAAACCGGAGTAGAAAGCCATTGTTGAGGTTGTAAAATCTCAGTGAAAAAGGACGGACGAACTGGTTGTCCGAGAATCATGTACTCACTAAAACAATGCAAAATGGATTAGTACGAAAGACAGAATATGGTGAGAGAAGTAAAAATGAAGGGAAAGTGACCTAGTTTTTGCTTTTGCAAGCTGTGCTTTTAACTTGGCAACTTTTTTCTGGTCAGGAGCTGTGAGAGAGGCAGCAACAGTAGAGAGAAGAGGAATAGGGCGTCCAGGGTTGGTTTGCTTGGAAGATGGAAAAGGTGTGCCAGCCAGAGCTGATTGTCAAGTGACACGTAAGCGAGTGGGGGTAGGCACAAGATCTTCTTTCCTGGGGTCACACTTACGATGCAGAGAGTTTTTATTGCGAAGAGTCATTTTATGCCGGTCTGGAGGCGTAGTTTGCGAGGAAGAGCTGCCAATGGGTGGGAGAACACAGACTTGCGTGCATGATGAGTCCACAGCTGGGGTAACCTGGAACCATAAGCGATAATGTAAAGAGATAAGGCCATTGGATGTGGCTTGGAAAATATGCATAAGCAAACGTCATTTAGATGGTGGGATTAACATACCAAAGCAGAAGTCACACAGGTGTCATCTGCTTCTGCGCTTAGAATAAACGGTTCAGACTTGGTTACAGATGCGTCCCTATTAACAGGGTTGGCTAGGGGTGGGACAGCTGATGTACCACCAACAGAAGCTTCTGACAACGCTGGGGTTGGAGGTTGTGATAAATGCCCCTGAAAGGAGAAAGTAGAGAGATATATGGGTAAATGAAGATGGGATGCATGCACAAGAGAAGGTTGAACAAGGGTTTGAGTTACCTGGAGAGGACTGATGTGCTTCTCATCAATTGAAGTAGATGTAGAGGAAGAAACAGCGTCATGGGTAGAACTCTGATGAACTCTGCAGACATCATCAATTATGGAGGATTTAGAAATACGGAATAGTCCAGCAGTCGACTGTTTGCTCTGACGCCTGGTGGTTTTTTTTTTCTTCCCACGCTCACCAGACCGGTCTGTGAGCCTCCGCTTCTTAGGTCTAGGTAGGGGGGGGAAGGTAGCATCGCCCCCTTCCCATGAGCACAAAGCAAATGTAGAGGATGTGCGGAAAAGGGCCTCAAGTCGAGAGACTTTCGGATTTGCAAATACAGCATGCCACAATCAGATTTGAGACGGGCAACGAGTGATTTAACAGTTGTTGATCCTAGTTGGCCCCCAATGAGCTTGTACTAGTAAGGAGATTCACCATCAGCATATGAAGTAGAAAAACGGACTTCAGCAGCAGATGGGTACTCAGAACAACACAAACTAGTGATTTCCTCAAATTCTTTGAGGGAAAAGCGTAATGGCTGTCCAGCGAAGACAAACCATGTTGCATCTATTTCCTCAGTAAACAGCTGCCTACATAATAACTGATGCAAAAGTTGACCAGACAAAGAACAGTATCTGACAGGAAGGGAGAAAAGAGACCCAAGCGGAGACTGGAGCAGAAGTTGTAGCTCAGGAGTCCCATACAAGATATTGAAAATGTCAATAAGATATTTTGCCTTGGAATATGAGTTGATGCGGACAGGATGTGAAGGGTAGCAGTCCAGGGCAAGTAAGCGCGGAGGAAGGTCACCTGAGAAACATGGAGTAACAGACGTAAGTGACTGTCATAGAGCAGAACTTGGATGGAGTAATAACGAGAAAGGACCAAAAAAAAAAAAAAATTAGAAGATCCATAATGAAAACACAAGGGGCGAAATTCAGAATGAACACTATAAGCAGAAAGCTAAACCATAATGAATGGTAAACACTAAACCAAATTGACCTTAGTGGTTACAGGAGCGAAAGAAATACAAAATCTTGTGAGAAGAACACTAAACCCTACAGGATACTATCTTGGGAACCCAAAGGAATAAAGTTAACACAACAGTATATGGTAAGACATTGTCCTCAATGCATATAATTGAGTAAGTAACGCAGAAAACTAAAACCCTAACGGATACAACTGTGGGAACCCAAGGGGACATAGTCAAAAACAGCGGGATATTGGCACACATAGAACGTGGTACACTTTGGTAAACTTCGTCCGAATCAGAGGCCATTGCTAAATCTTCAAAAAACTGAAATTGCGAAAAAGTGCATAACATAAGGGATGTGTAGTAACCAAGTTAAACACTGTGCAGTACAACAAACAGCTGCTGCAGTAACGAAAGAAGATCGGTGTAACGCCCGTGAACTGGAAAATCGGTTAGGGTTTGTTTTTAAATCATCCGGTTTAATTGGTTGGGTTAATTGGAAACCCTAGAGTGTGCCTATAAAAGAAGGAAACTCGAAATTAGGGCTTTGGTTAGCCTCTTTTCGTTTTATAAAGGAGAAAAAGAGAGAAAAGGAGAAGGAGCAGAATCGTTAGGGTTTGGGAGAAATCAGTTTCGTCATATTAAATCGTGGTAAAAGGTAACGAAATTTAGTAGAGTTATTCCCAAATCCTTTATCGTTATGCTCCAGTTTACAGAAATGGATTTGGATTAAAATTGGTTGAGTTATTCGCAGTTTTGTGAGACACGTTTTCTCAGACGCGAATTAGGACCAGCGGAGATTGAAACTGAGATTGTGGTCTCGTCTGTTTTGCCGATCGGCACGATATTTTGTGGGCAGCTTTGTGACGTCTGCAGCTAGGATTTCACCGGAGCGATTGAATAGTTAACGGTTATCTTGTATTTTAGGGTTTCGTCTTTAAGACTGCTTGTTTCTGGTTTTTCCTGTCCACTTTGCTTCAAGGTTGCTTTTGGTTGTGGACTTGTTGTAGGACGTTTCTGGACTGTTTCAGACGCAAGGAGAGTCTCTCCTGGATTTAACTGCTATTAGAATCAATTTGTTAAGGTGAGTGCGTGACCATGAGCTTATCTGAGCGATTGGGTTGTGTGATTTGTTTTGTGTGATGATATGTAGGTGTGGTGAATGTGTTTTGGGTGAATTGTTCAATGACTGGTTTGTTTGTATTGTATTCGTGATTATACCTTTGTATTTGCTTGTGTGTATAGCTCGTAGATGGGAGGATCGCCTCACTAAGTATTTATGATAATACTTACGCATCTCATTGTGTTGTTGATGCAGGTAAAGATAAAATGTGATCGTGGAATCATGGCAAGGAAGAGAGGATGATCTAGGAACTCGTTTGTTTTATTTTTGGTGTTTTTGGTTATTGGAACCCGGTTAGGATTGTTAGTTATTTTATTGGTTGGTTTAATTATATATTTATGATAATATTTAATTATACTTTTTTTTTTTTTTTTGTCGGGTTGTTTCAATTTGGTATCAGAGCGATTACGGTTCTAGGATGTGTAGAAAAATTAATTGATGAATTATTTTCCTGTTGATTGATGTGGGATGAGCTAGGGTGTTAGCATATTGAGGATTGATTATGGAGTGTTTAGTCAATTGTGTGTTGTTGGAGTCCTAGCATCATCTTCTTCGAGCCTTAAATGAGATTCCACGGTAAGTTGTTTGTGATATATTTGTTTGTTTTAGTTTCTTAGCCATTTGATCTTGAGTAGCGCAGATGGTTAGGGGAGCTGGAGTTCGTGGTCGTGGTCGTAGTCGCGGTCGCGGTAGGGGACGAGTCCTCGAGGGTACCGGCGAGAGTGATGGCCACAGTGCCACAGTTGAGCAAAGTGTGGGTTCGCAGCCTGAGTTTGTGGAGCCCGTGGTTAGGAACGGTTTTGGTGCCGATATAACTGGTGCAGCCGGAGTGGGGGCTGGTGGAGCTGGTGTCGGTACCGGTGTGCATGCCGTTGGTGCTGAGGGCCCAGGAGTGATGGGTGCCGCAGCCGAAGGAGCCCAGGTTCCAGAGGTTGGTTTGGCGGGCCTGTTGAGGCAGTTGTTGGAGCGGTTACCAGGTGTGGTACCAACGGAGGCTCCAGTTGCGCCACGAGTGGCGGAGGTGCAGCAGCGGGCTGCGGTTGCTGAGGAGGTTCCATCTTATTTGAGGATGATGGAGCAGTTGCAAAGGATTAGCACCGGGTATTTTTCTAGTGGTACTAGTCCTGAGGAGGCCGACAGTTGGAGGTCGCGGGTTGAGCGGAACTTCGGTTCGAGTAGATGCCCGACGGAGTATCGGGTAGATCTAGCAGTGCATTTTCTAGAGGGGGATGCACATTTGTGGTGGCGGAGTGTGACTGCCAGGAGGAGACAGGCGGATATGTCTTGGGCAGATTTCGTGGCAGAGTTTAATGCCAAGTACTTTCCGCAGGAGGCGCTCGACCGTATGGAGGCGCGTTTTCTTGAGCTGACACAGGGTGAGCGGTCGGTTCGGGAGTATGACCGGGAGTTTAACCGACTCTTGGTGTATGCGGGTCGGGACATGGAGGATGACCAGGCCCAGATGAGGAGGTTCTTGAGGGGACTTCGACCGGATTTGAGGGTGCGGTGTAGAGTGTCGCAGTACGCCACGAAGGCGGCACTGGTGGAGACGGCTGCTGAGGTAGAGGAGGACCTTCAGAGGCAGGAGGTGGGAGTGAGCCCAGCGGTACAACCGAAGAAGACTCAGCAGCAGGTGGCACCTAGCAAGGGCAGCAGGTGGGACCAGCAACAGAGCGATTACTGGTATGACTTCTGAGACTCAGACTTTGTGAAATATTTCTGTTGTTTTGGATATCATTGTTTTGTGATGAATGTTAGGGTTCTTAGCACATGAGGTTTGTGTAGGGACCTTATTAGTGGGCGGTGTAGAGGCCCATGTGTTGTTTGACTCTGGAGCATCGCATTGCTTCATTACCCCGGAGAGTGCCTCGCGCGGCAACATCCGTGGGGATCCTGGTGAGCAGCTTGGAGCCGTCAAGGTTGCTGGAGGGCAGTTACTAGCGGTTCTGGGGAGAGCGAAGGGTGTGGATATTCAAATTGCAGGGGAGTCAATGCCAGCAGATTTGATTATCAGCCCTGTAGAGTTATATGATGTTATTCTGGGAATGGATTGGTTGGATCATTACAGAGTACATCTTGACTGCCACCGTGGGAGAGTTTCTTTTGAGCGGCCAGAGGGAAGGTTGGTTTATCAGGGAGTGAGACCTACCTCAGGGAGTCTCGTCATCTCAGCAGTGCAGGCAGAGAAAATGATCGAGAAGGGATGCGAGGCTTACCTGGTGACGATATCTATGCCGGAGTCTGTGGGGCAGGTAGCAGTGAGCGACATTCGGGTTATTCAGGAGTTCGAGGATGTGTTTCAATCGTTGCAGGGATTACCACCATCACGGTCTGATCCTTTCACGATTGAGTTGGAATCAGGCACAGCGCCGTTGTCTAAGGCACCCTACAGGATGGCTCCAGCAGAGATGGCAGAGCTAAAGAAGCAGCTAGAGGATTTGTTGGGTAAGGGATTCATTCGTCCTAGTACTTCACCTTGGGGAGCGCCGGTGTTATTTGTGAAGAAGAAGGGCGGGAGTTTCCGCTTATGTATTGACTACCGGGAGTTGAACCGGGTCACTGTGAAGAACAAGTACCCTTTGCCAAAGATCGATGAGTTGTTGGATCAGTTGAGGGGTGCTACTTGTTTCTCCAAAATCGATTTGACGTCAGGTTATCACCAGATCCCGATAGCGGAGGCAGATGTTCACAAGACTACTTTCAGGACGAGATATGGACATTTTGAGTTCGTGGTGATGCCTTTCGGGTTGACTAATGCACCTGCAGCGTTCATGAGGTTGATGAACAGCGTGTTCCAGGAGTTTTTGGATGAGTTTGTGATCATCTTTATTGATGACATTCTGGTGTATTCTAAGAGTCCTGAGGAGCATGAGGTACATCTGAGGAGAGTGATGGAGAAGCTGCGGGAGCAGAAGTTGTTCGCTAAGTTGAGTAAGTGTAGTTTCTGGCAGAGAAAGATGGGTTTTCTAGGTCACATTGTTTCTACAGAGGGAGTTTCAGTGGGTCCAGAGAAGATTGAGGCTATCAGAGATTGGCCTAGACCGACGAATGCCACTGAGATCAGGAGTTTTCTTGGGTTGGCAGGGTATTACAGGAGGTTCGTCAAGGGGTTTGCGAGTATGGCACAGCCGATGACTAAGCTGACGGGGAAGGATGTTCCTTTTGTGTGGTCACCGGAGTGCGAGGAGGGTTTCGTGAGCCTGAAGGAGATGTTGACGAGTACACCAGTGTTAGCATTGCTAGAGCATGGAGAGCCTTACATGGTGTATACTGATGCCTCGGGAGTTGGTTTGGGTTGTGTTCTAATGCAGCGTGGAAAGGTTATTGCCTATGCATCACGGCAGTTGAGGAAGCATGAGGGCAATTATCCTACTCACGATTTGGAGATGGCTGCAGTAATCTTTGCCTTAAAAATTTGGAGGTCTTATCTTTATGGCGGGAAAGTGCAGGTGTTCACGGATCATAAGAGTTTGAAGTATATCTTCACTCAGCCAGAGCTGAACTTGAGGCAGAGGCGATGGATGGAGTTAGTGGCTGATTATGATCTGGAGATAGCTTACCATCCTGGTAAGGCTAATGTGGTTGCAGACGCGTTGAGCTGTAAGCGCGTGGGCGCGGCTCCAGGGCAGAGTGTTGAGGCCTTGGTGAGTGAGATTGGTGCTTTGCGGTTGTGTGCTGTGGCACGAGAGCCATTGGGATTGGAAGCTGTGGATCGAGCAGATCTTCTGACTAGAGTTCGGTTGGCTCAGGAGAAGGATGAGGGGTTGATTCCGGCTTCTAAGGCAGAGGGTTCTGAGTATCAGTGTGCAGCTAATGGGACTATCCTTGTGCATGAGCGAGTTTGTGTGCCTAAGGATGAGGAGTTGCGACGGGAGATCTTGAGTGAGGCTCATGCGAGCATGTTTTCCATTCATCCAGGAGCGACTAAGATGTACCGAGACCTCAAGCGGTACTATCAGTGGGTCGGGATGAAGAGGGATGTAGCTAATTGGGTTGTAGAGTGCGATGTTTGCCAGTTAGTTAAGGATGAGCATCAGGTGTCAGGTGGCCTGTTGCAGAGTTTACCCATTCCTAAATGGAAGTGGGATTTTATCACGATGGATTTTGTGGTTGAGTTGCCTGTGTCACGAACCAAAGATGCTATTTGGGTGATCGTGGACCGTTTGACTAAGTCAGCACATTTTCTGGCCATCAGAAAAACCGATGGAGCGGCGGTGTTGGCTAAGAAATATGTGAACGAGATCGTGAAGTTGCATGGAGTACCTGTGAGTATTGTGTCAGACAGGGATTCCAAGTTTACTTCTGGATTTTGGAGAGCATTTCAGGCAGAGATGAGTACTAAGGTGCAGATGAGCACGGCTTATCATCCACAGAGAGATGGGCAATCTGAGAGGACTATTCAGACGCTTGAGGATATGTTGCGGATGTGTGTCTTGGATTGGGGAGGTCATTGGGCGGATCACTTGAGTCTGGTAGAGTTTGCTTATAACAATAGCTATCAGGCGAGTATTGGGATGGCTCCTTTTTAGGCGTTGTACGGGAGGCCATGCAGGACACCGTTATGCTGGACCCAAGTGGGGGAGAGGAGCATATATGGTGCAGATTATGTTCAGGAGACCACAGAGAGGATCCGGGTTCTTAAGCTGAACATGAAGGAAGCTCAGGATCGACAGCGGAGTTATGCTGACAAGAGGAGGAGAGAGCTTGAGTTTGAGGTTGGGGACAGAGTGTATCTTAAGATGGCCATGTTGCGAGGTCCGAACAGGTCTATCTCAGAGACTAAGTTGAGTCCTAGGTACATGGGTCCGTTCAGGATTGTTGAGAGGGTGGGACCAGTGGCATACAGGTTAGAGTTGCTTGATGTTATGCGTGCGTTTCACAAGGTCTTTCATGTGTCGATGCTGAGGAAGTGTCTTCACAAGGATGATGAGGTGTTGGCTAAGATTCCAGAGGATCTTCAGCCCAACATGACTTTGGAGGCGAGACCAGTGAGGGTTCTCGAGAGGAGGATCAAGGAACTTCGGCGGAAGAAGATTACTTTGATCAAAGTCCTGTGGGACTGCGATGGTGTGACAGAGGAGACTTGGGAGCCAGAGGCGAGGATGAAGGCAAGGTTCAAGAAGTGGTTCGAGAAGCAGGTTGCTGCATGAGTTTGCCTTTCCTTGGTTTCCAGTTTCAGTGTTGTTGAGTTTTTGAGCTTTTGAGTTGTTGTTCTTATTTCTCTTTCATTTGTATTTTCGTTTGGAGTTGTAACGATCATGACAGTTGATGATTAATAAGATGAGTATTTTTTCTTGGATTTGACTTGAGTTGTCTTATTTAAGATTGTGTTGTGCGGTTTCCAAAAATGGAAAGTTTCCTAGAAAGGACTTGTCTATTTTCGGAAAGTTTGAGTAAACAACCTAAGAGAAAGGTGTGTTTACAAGATGGCCGGGAGTTGGTCATAAGGATGTTTTCGAGGGGATATGATGGATGGTGAGGCATAGAGGTGTCTTACGCGAATCCATGAGAGAGTCTGGAGATATGCTCGGAAGCGTTTAGTATTGTTGCTCGAGGGACATGAGGGTCCCAACGACTCGTGAGGAGCGGGGTATGCTCCTGAGGTACCGGTAACTCGAGGGACATGGTGTCTTTAGAGTACGAGGGGTACGGTGGCTTCGGGTGACGATCCGAGAGCACGCTTTATGGTGACGACCCGAGAGCGAGTTTTGTGGTATTATTTTCTCCAAGTGTCGTAACTCGATGACTTTGTGGCTGAGAGTGAGCCGACACAACTCAGGGTTTGACTTTGAGTGGGGAAGATAATATGTGTGATACCCGAGATACCGTAGGCCGAGGCCTGAGAGTGACGGTTTATGCTCAAAGATTGTAGTCTGAGAGTGGAGAGTGAGTTGTGAGCAACAATGACTAGTAAATCGTGAGTATATCGACTGGATAGAGAGACCTAGAGGGGGTCTGGTTGGAGGGAGTGCGGACTGTAGTGATGGTTGCACGGAGTTCCTCGGAGTGGAAGGGTGAAGCTAGATTCGAGGACGAATCTATGTTAGTGGGGGAGAATTGTAACGCCCGTGAACCGGAAAATCGGTTAGGGTTTGTTTTTAAATCATCCGGTTTAATTGGTTGGGTTAATTGGAAACCCTAGAGTGTGCGTATAAAAGAAGGAAACTCGAAATTAGGGCTTTGGTTAGCCACTTTTCGTTTTATAAAGGAGAAAAAGAGAGAAAAGGAGAAAGAGCAGAATCGTTAGGGTTTGGGAGAAATCAGTTTCGTCATATCAAATCGTGGTAAAAGGTAACGAAATTTGGTAGAGTTATTCCCAAGTCCTTTATTGTTATTCTCCAGTTTACATAATTGGATTTGGATTAAAATTGGTTGAGTTATTCGCAGTTTCGTAAGATACGTTTTCTCAGACGCGAATTAGGACCAGCGGAGATTAAAACTGAGATCTTGGTCTCATCTGTTTTCTGATCGGCACGAGATTTTGTGGGCAGCTTTGTGACGTCTGCAGGTAGGATTTCACCGGAGCGATTGAATAGTTAACGGTTAGCTTGTATTTTAGGGTTTCGTCTTTGAGACTGCTTGTTTCTGGTTTTTCCTGTCCAGTTTGCTTTAAGGTTGCTTTTGGTTGTGGACTTGTTGTAGGACGTTTCTGGACTGTTTCAGACGCAAGGAGAGTCTCTCCTGGGTTTAATTGCTATTAGAATCAATTTGTTAAGGTGAGTGCGTGACCATGAGCTTATCTGAGCGATTGGGTTGTGTGATTTGTTTTGTGTGATGATATGTAGGTGTGGTGAATGTGTTTTGGGTGAATTGTTCAATGACTGGTTTGTTTGTATTGTATTCGTGATTATACCTTTGTATTTGCTTGTGTGTATAGCTCGTAGATGGGAGGATCGCCTCACTAAGTATTTATGATAATACTTACGCATCTCATTGTGTTGTTGATGCAGGTAAAGATAAAGTGTGATCGTGGAATCATGGCAAGGAAGAGAGGATGATCTAGGAACTCGTTTGTTTTATTTTTGGTGTTTTTGGTTATTGGAACCCGGTTAGGATTGTTAGTTATTTTATTTGTTGGTTTAATTAGATATTTATGGTAATATTTAATTATATATAAATTTTTTTTTTTAAAAAAAAAAAAAAAATGGGTCGGGTTGTTTCAATCGGGATGACTACAGTAAAACGCAGATGAAAGATAGAACTGTGAAAGCGAGATCGAAGGAGTTGCTTACGTCTAACGATGAATCGATGATAAAGGATAAAATTCAGCCGCCAGGGACGCCGTGGTGAAGCGGGAAAAAGTTCCTATAATTTCCGAGACATGGAAAGATTAGATCGCCGAATGCCGCTATACTGTAGATCTGATAAATACAGTAACTATTCAATGGGAGTCGGAGTTGAATATCGGTATATAGACAGAGAAGCTCACGTTTATTGATGAGACGCTGATGGCGGGGTAAAATCAGACGGACATGGTCGACGGTGAGAAACAGAATCAAAGTTCTGAAACAGCTGGTACATGCAAAAGTAGAAGAAAGGGATAATCTCTCACTTATGAAGCAGATAGATTCGCCGGCGGTGATGGAGGCGTAACAAAACTAAGGCAATAACAATGGGATAACAGAGAGCCAACAATGGCTACCCGCAATAATTGATCGCCGTCTTGTCTGCAACAGGGACTCTGGCCTATTTTATTATTTAGCTTCGAGTTGGTAATGAGAGGGTAAAACGGTCCATTTGCATAGAGAAAAGTGTCGGTTTTCGTAAGTATTAACGAAAGTGCCGGATTGTGTAAGTTTTTTTTTTTTTAGGTCCTTTCTCGTAATTAATCCATCTTATAATTCATAAATGGTATAAAAACATATTTGTTTTGGTATAGTAGATGGTAAATTTGTAACCGCTGTAAATATTTTTATTATTTTATATTTTCAATTGGAAAGAAAAGTGAAAGAAATAATATAAATATTAAATTAAATTATCATATATCTGTAATTTCTTCTTTTATACATGTCAAAATCTAGTCGGTAGACTTGACATGTGTCACAATCAAATGAGTTACAAAATTTGGTTTTGAATGAATGTTATGGTAAAAGTTGAGAAAACGACTCTATTTTTAAAACGGACCACAAACTATCGCAGAATAAATTTGTCTCAACGTAAAAGCGGTCCGTAGTTAGTCCGCCGCAGATTTGTTCTACTTTTTTCAGTCTGTACTACTACAGATTATAGTTTATGAATGTCAAACAAAAAACGGCCAAACCGCAAACTGATTTGTTTGCTTTAACCGCTTCAAACATTCGATACCTTTTATATAATAAGATCTTACCGTTACCAACAAAAAATACAAAATTAAGTTGAAACAATTTACAAAAAGAAAAAAAAAAAAATATATTAATCGCATACACTTCTAACTGAAAATGAAAACTCAAATAAATAATACTAAAAAATATAATTTAATTTATTTCATATTTCTAATTGGAAAGAAAATTGAAATAAATCAAAGAAATATTAAATTAAATCAGCACGTTTATATAATTTAGTTTCTACAGATTTCAAAATCTAATCTATATATGAGGTACTACCTTCAATAATCAAGCTTTATATAATAAAATTAATTATCTTTTAAATATAATCTTAAAATTATCACTCTCCTAAATCAGTATATCTAAATACAAAATAATATATAATTTAATAAAACTGAGTACTAGACCACAAAAAATAATCTAAGTAATACATATGATATAAATTAATATTTTTCTACTAACTATAACATTATTTATTTTTTAAATATAAATTAACAATTTTGAATCTAATAAAAAACCAGTAACACATGTTACAGTTACAACATGGATAATAATCTAATACCAATTAAACTGCATATAGTTTTTATAAGGATTATGCATCAAAAGTGGAGTACGCAATGCATATATAAATTCGCCGAATAAAATGATATATTTTTCTCGAATTGTTTTTTATTCCAATCATTTATCAATGTCAATTTCTCATAAAAAAAGAAAGAACATAGAGAAAAAGTCTATAACCAAAAAAATATGGGATTACTAATAGTAAGTAATAAATACGAGTGTATCACATGACGACATGTCTCTTCTTGTCCTTTATTCCATCTCATTCATTCATCCTACCATCTTCTTCTTATTCTTTTTTGCTTTTTTTTTTTTGCAGCATTCCGCTGATTATATCATGTTTTTACCAAGAAAAACGAAATCGAAACCGAAGGAGAATCCAAATCGGAACTTTCTTTTTCTTCTTTTTATCTTTATGATTCCATTTTCTCCAACTTTTATTGCTTAGAACGTTGTCATGTGTCCCATTCGAATAATTGAAATGTCATAGTAGTTTGGCTTAGACGGTGTAGTGTTGGTTAAGATTATCAATGTCAAGACCCTTGAGCTTCACTACTGACTCAACGTGGCCTTTGAGAGTGTGCACTTCTCTTAGCCTGCATGCACCACAACACAACACAACACAACTCTTATCAATCTTGTAGAAAAATGTTTACCTATAAATCTTTCAGAGTGATCAATTTTACATACCTAGCAACTTCTGCACGTTTCTTAGCCTGTTCAGCGATCTCAGACAGCTCGGTGTAGGTTGCCGTGTCTTCGAACATTGACTCCGGCGGTTTAAGTCCATGGAGCGTACGTTGAGCTAGAGCCCATTGAGCCTCCCTTTCTCCCCTACCGTAGTCTTTCTTGGTCGTGAATGCAGTCTTAAATCACAACAAGGGAAAATAAATAATGTCAATATATATATTTTTGTGGTTTTAAGAATCAAGATTTTAATTCACACATACCCTATTTTCAATCATGTTGTTCCAAGCTTTGCCACTAAGGGTATAGCGAGTGATAAACTTGAGGATATCAAGAGGAATGTATGTGACGATACTGTAGATCCAGATGACTCCACACCATCCCCATCCACAACCTTTGATTCTCGCAAATTCCCAATGCGCATAAGTAGCTATTAAGGTTGCAATCTGTACGTTATTGTGCATGGGAAAGAAAAAAACTTTAGTAGAGACATATATATATCTGAAATTTCTATGTGTGTATACAAATGACGTACCAATTGGGCAACAAAGAAAGCAATAAGAAGAAGAAGTCCCGGGCGTTCGACAAAGGACCAGCTCCTTGATCGAGTGACAAAGATGAGAGCCTGACTAATTATACTGACTTGCAAATACAATACTGCTATTAATTCCTCGTCTTTGCCTTGTAACGACCTTACTCCAAATTTATCCTACACACACCAACACAACACAAAGATGATATATAGATCATAATAATAAAAGTAAATACTTATATATACTAGTATATATTGTATAGATTACCGAGAAGAAGGTTGTGTCATGGGCTAGCCAGAAGAAGACAACAGTGACTAGAGCCATGTAGGTTCCAAGAACAACTCCAGTAGCAAAAATCTCTTTAAGCTTCCATGAATCAGGAATTGGGGAAGGCTTGACTCTATCTTTGGAAATGGTCATGATGGTTCCGTCGTTTAGGATTGCAATAATGAGGACCATGAAGGGAGAAAAGTCAAATTCCCAAATAAGAGCCACAAGCATGAAGCCGAGGACTATACGGATTGTGATGGAGACTGCATAGATTGTGTAGTTCTTCATTCTTTGAAAGATAGCTCGACTGGTGAGCACAGCGCTGACAATGACACTAAGACCTGGCTCTGTCAAGACTATATCTGAGGCGCTTCTTGCTGCATCAGTTGCATCATCGACTGCTATACCAATATCTGCCTTTTTCAGCGCTGGGGCATCGTTGACACCATCTCCGGTCATACCAACAATATGTTTCCTTTCTTGGAGTTTCCTTACAATCTCATACTTGTGCTCTACGCAAGATCATAGAATTAGGTTAGAGAGATAAAAAGGAAGGAAAAGTGAAATAGAGGATGGTTACTATACCAGGAAAGACTCCAGCGAATCCATCGGCCTTCTCAATGAGCTCATCGACTGGAACTCCTCCGGTGGTGTCATCTTTGTTTTCAAGTAAAGAAGAGGAAGGATACATGTTTGTTCCCATTCCAAGCCTACGGCCTGTCTCTTTACCAATAGCCAATTGATCTCCAGTGATCATTTTAACATTCACACCAAGATCAAGAGCTCTTCTAATGGTCTCTGCACTGTCATGTCTTGGAGGGTCAAAGAGTGGCAAAAGACCAACAAACTCCCACGGTGTTCCGGCGCTTTCTTTGTCCTTCTCAGGAACTCTCTGACGTGCAACCCCGAGTGAACGTAGACCACGCTCAGCAAACTTGTCAATGATCTCATGTGCTCTTCTCTTTGTTTCTCCTTTGAGATCACAGAGTTCAATTATCTGCTCAGGAGCACCTTTGCTGCATCTATGCCACTCTCCATTGGTATCGATGTAAGTGATCGCGGTTCGCTTTTCTACTGGATTGAATGGCAAGAAATGCACTTCAGTTATTCCAGCTCTTGCCTCTTTTGGGTCACCCAACATGTTAACAATGGAAGTATCAATCGCATCTTGGTTCTCTACTCTTGAAGCCCTAGCTGAAAGTAGTATCACATAGTCCTTGTCTACGTCTTTGGGGAATACCTAAAGAACAGAGAAATCCACAAGACATGAAGCTTCTAACGTAACCAATTTAAAAACAAATGATGATGATGAAGAGATTTGTCTTGAAACCTCAATCAAGTTCTTGTCAACTGTAAGTTTGTTGAGAGTTAGAGTTCCAGTTTTATCGCTGCAGAGAACATCCATACCAGCCATTTCTTCGATGGCGGTCATTCGTTTTGTGATGGCACCTTGCTGAGACAACCTATGTGATCCAATAGCCATTGTCACGGACAACACAGTGGGCATAGCGATTGGAATTCCTCCAATGAGAAGGACAAGAAGATTGTCGATTCCATCTCTATACTTTCGATGTTGGATCGGATACATTATAATTATCTCAATCAACATTCCTATTCCGATTGAACAGATACAGAAATTACCAATGGCGGTTAAGACCTGCAACATTCATCAAAACCATTTTAGAGTTAAATCATAAGATTGCTTGCACCGCAAGGAAATATAATTCAGAGGTCAGTCATAATACCTTTTGGAAATGGCCAACATTGTTAGTACTATCAACAAGATGAGCTGCCTTGCCAAAGAAGGTATGCACTCCGGTTGCAATGACAACAGCCTCGATCTCACCTTGTTTACAAGTGGAGCCAGAGAAAACCTCGTCTCCCGGGTGTTTAGTAGCTGGGAGAGATTCACCGGTAAGAGCAGATTGGTCGATCTTCAGAGGATCACCTTCTAGGAGACGAGCATCGGCGGGAACAATGTCACCTAACTTGATGCTGATTAAGTCACCTGGAACTAGAATCGCAGCTTCTTGCTCTCCCCATCTCCCATCCCTTAATACCTTTGTCTTTGGTGCAAGATTGGCCATGAGAGCTGCAGCTGCATTACCGGCATTGTTCTCCTCGATGAAACTGATGGTCGAGTTAATGATGAGCAAACATGTGATTCCAACAAAGTCTTGCCAATCCGGTGGCCTCCCACCGCCATTTGCCAACACAATGGCCATGATTGCGGCAGCTTCCATCACCCATGAAAGAGGGTTCCACATAAACCCTAAGAACTTTAGAAACTTGTTCTCAACTTTCTCTTCTAGTTTGTTTGCCCCAAATATTTGTAGTCTGTTTCTTCCTTCCTCTGAAGACAAACCTTCCCGGGAACATTTCAGCTGTTGGAACACTTCGTCCACCGGAATTTTCTCCTGTAATACATACATTCATGGTTTCGTACGTTTTATCAACAATTCATGTTAAAACTATTATAAGGTAAAATGTGTGTTTTAGCAACAACAAATTACTTACAAGATCAACATTCTCCTTCTTTATTTCATCCCATGAGATATCAGCAGCCATGATGAATCACAATGATGAGAAACAACAATTTTCACGAAGCTCGGCTTCTTTAGACAGAAAATTAAAACTCTCCTTATTCTCTTTTGAATTGTCTTAAAGAACAAGAAGAGTAAAAGGTAAAAATAACTGTGATTATTTCTTTAGTTTTGTGATGTAGTGTGAAGACAAAGAAGTGGTATATATACACTTTACACAAGTGGCTTGCATGCGGTTTTGTAGTTTGTGGCAGACCTTAAACTGAGGTGTTTTGACAATGCATATGTGTGTGTTTTGAACTGTTTTTATGCCTTTTCTTTTGCTTTCCATATTTTGTGTTGTATTTTTTTCTCAATTTAAAATAAAGAGAAAATTGATTTAATTAGGTGTATTTCTACAAATAGAAAACCAGCATTTGTTATGATGCAACAAGAAGTATGTATTTAAATCTACTTATTTAAATCTTTTGATAGTAATATCAAATGATCCGAACTTACCGAATGAAAAACTTTTACAAATTTTGTTAGTCATCTATAAATAGTTAAGAAATGATGATGCAACAAGAAGTATGTATATGTTGATAAATTGTACTACACTAGGATATGACCCGCGGTACACCGCGGATTAATTGTTTGATTTTTTTTTTCTTTTGTAAAATAATTATTGTTGTGTATATTTTTTTTTTGTGGTACACATCTGGTCAACTTTTTTTATAAGGAAAAGAAAAAAATATTTTAAGTTGTTTTTGTTTGGTTTAGTAATTAAGATTGTATAGCCGATAAAGTATTGTATAATTGTATTTTGATTATTAATTTTAATAATTCACCTGTGGTATGTTTTCCGGTATTAATAACAATCCAAACTCATCAAATTATATAACCCCATCCTTTAAAATTAAACATCATTTTTTTCTATTTAATAACTCTTTTATTTAAAAGATATATAATTCAAATCAATTTAAAAATTTGCTTTCAAATAGTTTTCTTGATATATAAAGTTTCTAGACAAACCCGTTAAAACAAATTATAATTTTATCTTAAAATACTAAATAAATGTGTTTACAAACATAAACACGGCGGGACATTAATATTTATAGAAATTTCCAAAAGTATATGGTTACAATTTTGTACGGGTTGGTCTCAAAACAAACAAATATTTTTTGTTCATCCATTTAATCAATTAAAATTAACTGTTGTAAAAGTAAAAAGATGTTACTATATAAAATATTTTGTAACATATAATAAATGGTAAGTCCTATAAACAGAGGACGTAATTTTTGTTTATAGATTTGGGTATAGAAAAGTGTAATATTTGTCTAAATATAACCATTGATTAGAATTTAATATATCTCCAAATTAAATATTTGAATAATTAAGATAAATATAACTTATTATAGTTGTATTGATTTTTGTGCTTTATATTTTTCTATAATTCTAAACGAATGATGTTTAATTATTTGTCTTAAATTTTAAAATTAATCAATAATAACTACTTCCTCTTTTCTTAAATGATTGATTTTCTAGAGAAAAAAAATTGTTTCTAAAAGATTGATTTTTTAAGTTTTCCATGCAATATTTATTGGTTTATTGTTTGTAATTTTCAAGAAAATAGTTAATTATCATTGGTTTAGAGTTATTGAAAACTGTAAAACACAAAATTAATATATGAAAAATACTTGGGTTCACCCCCTAGGGGGTGAATCCATTCATTTACCTCTTTTAATGACCAATTAGAATTTGACATATCATCTATTTAAAAAATAAATAAATTAAGATCAATAAAACAAAACCAAATTAAGGAAACAAATTCTGTAGAATCTATACTATTAAGAGAGAATGAGGGGCAGTCAATTTACAAGCCATATGAGCCATTTTTGAAAATCACGTAACAAGAAAAAATCAAACAAAAAACATTTAGGATATTAAAGATAATTATCACACACTACGCAGCTGACCCGAGCCGCGCCTTGAACCGACCCGACAATCAAACGCGCGGATCCTAACATAAACCTAATGGGCCTCGATTCTTGTCATTTTTGCTAGATCATTAGAATTTGGCCCAATCTGTGTTCAAAATTTCTTCACAGATTTTGCCTCTTTTCCAAGATATTAACTATAATCTTCAAGATATTCTGCAAATAACAACCAATCAGGGAAGATTCCTATATTCTATTGAGAGAATATATTTAGTTATGATTTCATATACCTAAAAATCTGGTTTTGCTCTAGGGTTTTATAACTAAGTCCTAACCGTATAAATATATATCCAACATCATCAATTCTAAAGCATCACTTTCTCTCGAGTCTATACACATAATCAATGGGTTTACCTTTACGTTTAACGTATCTTAGTGATGTCAAGCCTTTCAAATCAAATTGGCGTGTCCGAGTGAAGATTCTTCATCAGTGGAGGCAAACCAAGGATTCATCAGGAGAAACGTTAGATGTCATTATATGTGATGAAAAGGTAAAAGAGAATGCTATTGATTACATATATGAATCTATATATATATATATTTTGGTTTGAAACATATAACATGCTCTTATGTGTTTTTGTTTATTTGGTTTTGATATAGGGATCTAAGATGCATTGTTCCATTAGAAAGCATTATATTGGCAAGTTCCACTGGTCACTAAAGGTCGGTGATTGGAAGATCATTGATACCTTCACTTTGAATCCTTCGTCTGGCAAGTACAAGATATCGAGTTTGAGCTATCGAATGGGCTTTAACCACAACATAAATGTGATTAAATGTGATCCTGTATCGGATAGTGTTTTTCTGGATCTAGCAGATTTTGAAGGGGTTAAGACCGAGAGTTATGATGATAATGTTCTAATTGGTACGTATTTTCTAAATTCCCTATCATTCTGTTAACTCAAACTTTCCAGTGTTATTGATTTAAATATTAACTGCATTTTCTTTACAATGGCAGACATATTAGGTCAAGTAGTGAGTGTGGAAAAAGTGGATGACATTATGGCTCAAAACAAACCAAACAAAAAGCTAGAGTTTCTAATAAGAGATGCCAGGAAAGTAGAACATTGTTTTCATATAATTTTTGATTCATAATAACTATATTTATCAAACAAGTAGTATTGAAATTGTTTGTTACTATTTTGAAGCAATAAGCGTTTTTCTTGTACTTTGTGGGGTGTGTCTGCTGACAAAGTATTTAGTGGTTGCAAAAATGTAAAACATGACGAGAAGACAAGGGTTCTGATACGCTATGCTAAAATTAATAATTTTAAAGGTATTAATTCTTCCCTTAACAATGCCTAAAGTAGATCAATATCTACATATACATTTTTGCAGCCATTTTGTGAAATAAATCCTAAAGTTGGGACTTATTTACAGTGGCTGCCATTGGCATTAATTTTTAAGATTTTACTTTTTAAAATAAAATAAATTAACAAATTAAATTGTACAAATCTGTTTCCATAATTTTCGCAGCAAATCTTTCCAAACAACCAAATATTTAATGTGATTACAATTACTAACTCACACATATTCCATTCCGTGATTTCTTCCACACAAAATATTGTTATGTTTAATTTTACTGAACGGGGTTAGATGGTAGGACGGGTTTGGGTCGATAGTAATACGAGACGCTATACCACAGGTGAAATCCATTATATATTTTTAATTTCACTGAAAGAGAATAGATTATAGGACGGATTTGGATCGATAGTAATACGAGACGATATACCAAAAGTGAAATCCTAGATATAACACTCAAAATACAATTATATTATCTTAAATACTAAACAGAACAAAAAAATTAACAAAATAAATATAATTTTGATTTAAATTATTTAGTTATAATCTAGATTTTAACATAATAGATTGTATGTTATTATTTTTATATTTTTAAATAGTTAAAATCAAACATAGTAGTTGTACATTTAGAAAATACAAAACATTAAATCATATTTTATTAAACAAACTAAACTTTTATTTTTTGTAAAAATAGTCCCGCGGTGTAACGCGGATTAAAAAAAAAATCAAATTTTACATAATACAGTTTATCATGCTTTTATTAGATACACTATACATTTTAACCGTAATCCCAACTAACATACTAAAAAATACATATTATAACCGTAAACTTAAATACATAATCTATTATTCAACTATACAAATTTTACTTAATCTATAAATTTTTTTAGAAAACTAGCCATGCGGCGGGTCAAAATCTAGTTGGATGTATATGTGTATGTCTTAGTTAACATATATTGTCTAATTATGTTATAAAGGTGAAATTAGTATTACAAGTGTTTTTGATGTTTCAGATGTCATGATCAATCTAGTTCATGTTCCTCATGTTGAATTGTTCTTAAAATCATAAGTGCAAAATCTATTATGACCTTCTTTGTTCTGTTTAAATTCACAAACATTTTAAACATCGAATGTGGATTTGCAGACTCCCAAGTGATGGTCTTGCTCTCACTATTCAAGATAATTATGTGAACCGTGACATAATTAAGGTGAAATCAGATGGTTTTTTTGATTATCATGCCAAGACAATTGTTGATTTACTTGCTGGGAAAGAGGAAAGTATATTTCCACTAATTCCTAAATTACTGTGTTTAGGTTAAGTACCTATAATTGTGATTGTTTTGTGTTTTAGGTAGGGCAATGGAGAATACTTGGTTCCATTTTTGCCATTGATATTAATTGGGGTTGGTTCTATTTTGGATGTCCTAAATGTAACAGAAAAACTGAGCTGGTTAAATAATCAACCAACACTGGTAAGATGGTCAAGACACATATGAAACCTAAGTTCTGGTGTGACAAATGTCAAGAGAGCATCACTAATGTGGAGGCAAGGTAAGAATGTTTTCTGTTACTCTTTTATCTTGTACAAGTTACAAAAATTGTTTCTATTCGTATACAGAAAATATAAAGGTTTAGAAGTGTATATTAATTAGATATGTACAATACATTTTACTCCAGGTACAAGCTTCATGTTCGTGTAATGGACTAGATAGCTGAAATTATACTCATGGTGTTTGAAAATAATGCAAGCAAGCTTATTGGAAAGACTTTTGAAGAGTACTAATGTAAGACATGTCTATAGATTGACGATCCTACGAACATACCTGATGTCATCACAAATTTGTGTGGAAAGACATTCCATTTTCTGGTCAATGTTGAGAAAGCCAATATTCATGGTGGTAAAGATATTTACAAAGTTACAAAGGTGCATTTCGGAACAGACATAGCCAAAGAAGAATCAGGTTTGCCTGAAGACACTCAGTATGATCCATCATCAATTGGGTCTGAGGATCAGGTATGATCATATTCAGCTTAAAACAATTCAACCTGCTTATTAAGTGTTTTGTACTTATAGAAAAAACTATATTTCTCAATTTTTATTGTATAGGGTCAATTGATGTTAGAACGAAACTTGGGTTCACACCTTTTGTTCACCTCATTTTGCATTAACCAATAAAAACATGCCATGTCAAATCCTACTTAAATTACATAATAAATTAAAGCTATAATTATAATCCAAACCGATATATAATCTCGTTTAGTTACAAAATCTAAACCCTAATTTATCTTTGTAAACCCAAATCGTCATTTAAACTCATTTAATCGTAAAAAAAACTAAACACTAATCGTATTTTCTAAACCCAAATTAAAACGACTTTTAACCTCGTTTAATTGTAAAATCTAAATCTGTTTGTAAACGTAAACCAATATTTAACCCGTTTAATCATAAATTCTAAACCCTAATCGTATTTTCTAAACCAAAACCGATATTTAACCTCGTTTAATCATAAAATCTAAACCCTAATCGTACTTTCTAAACCCAAACCGATATTTAACCTCGTTTAATCATAAAATCTAAACTTTGATCTTTTCAAATAAACCCAAACCGATTCATAATTTTGTTTTTGTGGCAAATTAGATTTTATATTTAAATTAAATTCTTTTTATTATTATTAGGTGTAAGATTTTAATTGGCTAAAATAAAAGAGGTGAACCCAAGTATTTTTCTTGATATTAACTAATAGAAAAATACTTGGGTTCACCCCCTAGGGGGTGAATCCATTCATTCATCCCCTTTTAATGACCAATTAGAATTTGTCATGTTATCTATTTAAAGAATAAATAAATTAAAATTAATAAAACAAAATAAATTAAGGAAACACTGTAGAATTTTTATTAAAGAAATCATTGGTTTGGGTTTATAAAATTATGGTTAGGGTTTATATTTTGTGATTAAACAAAATTATATTTTGATTTGGGTTGATAATATAGTGGTTAGGATTTTGATTTTGTGATTAAAACGAAATTATATTTTGGTATGTCTTGATAAAATTGTGGTTAGAATTTAGATTTTGTGATTAAAACAAAATTATATTTTGGTTTTGCTTGATAAAATAGCGGTTAGGTTTAAATTTTATGATTAAACAAAATTATATTTTGGTTTGGGTTGATAAAATAATTGTTAAGATTTTTTGTGATTTATTTTATTTTTTCTTTTAAATAGATGACATGTCAAATTTTATTTGGTCAATTAAAAGGGGTCTATTCTGATGCTACAAACACTGAATTGTCTACTCCTTCATCTAAGCGTGGTTCAGGTGAGTTATCTGATATGGCTGATCAATCGAGTACCACTAAGAAGTTGTGCTCTAGGGTTAACTCAGAAAATGGAGATGATGAGATTGGAACCAATGTGATACTAGAAAATGCTGATGAGGTTAAAGTTATTTCAGATGATGCTGGATTTCTACTGATAGAAGGAGTTGTTAAAGAGAGTGAGCCACAAACCTCTAAAGCTAAAGGATCAACCAAAGTGAAGACAGAAAGATACAAGGACTCGAATTAGTTCAACATCACAGTTTTTTTTTGTTTTGGATTTAATAAAACTCAGATTTTTCTGACTTCGTTTATGTTTTACAATAAGTATTAAGACATTTTCAATTTCAAAAACAAAATACATGTACATGTATTGCTGTTTTTTTGAGAGATTTTATTTCTGGTTTTCACTATCTTTGTTCTACTCTATATTATACTCTTTATCCTAAGTCTATTTTCAATACAAAGGCCGTATATTGAAATAGAACCAACTCTGAAATTAAAGGAAACGAATGAAAACATCAAAAGATTTTTGAAATTTTTGGTCAATAGACTTGCATGGGATATTAAATAGTTTTTAAAAAGTTGGATGTGATATATCAGAAATATAATTGTTAAATCTGAATTATGAAAAATAAACCAATGCAATGGATCTTGAAAACATCAAAAGAAGCTGTCTTCTTTCAAAAAAGTAATCATTTATTTTTGAAAATATGAAATTCATTTTTAATATAATTATTTTCGAAAAAAATAAGAAGTTACGGTTATTGGAAAGATCAATAGATTATCTTCTTGTCCCATTCATCTACCACACAAGAAAAAAAACAGTAAAGAGGAAGAAGAGTTTTTCTTCAATGTCAATGTTAAAGAATTTTTCTGATTTGCGTCCTAGAAAAACAAAATGGTTTGTCTTTGTTAAGCTACCGAGGTTATGGAATTGACCTCGTAATTACTTTGGAGAAGAACCTACTATGATTTTGGTTGATGAGAAGGTATGAAACTTATATTTAAAGTTTTTATTTCTATAGGTTGTTGTTATTTTAACAATCATACAAATATAAACATTCATGAAAGATTTGATTAGATGTTTAAATATGTTCTCAAGGACACTGAATCGATGCATTGTCTCCTCTACATGCTAACAAAGAAGAAATGATTTCTACAATAAGAGAAGGACAATGGTATCAACTCTCATACGTTGAAGTGGTTGTAGCTAACACACATGAAAGATTCTCTTTTACGTAAGACTACAATGGAATATGTTGCGCCTAAGATAAGATGTCATTTCATTGAGTGTTTTGATTTCTATCGAATCAAGAATGCAGTTCATGTTAAAAAGATATTTGTTGTTGGTGAGTATTTTAGTTTTTGTTTTGTACTTATACTCGGCTAACTAAAAAAAACAGATATAAGAGTTAATCAAAACATGTAATTATAAGCGTTTGACTTTCAAATTTATGTTAATAATATTAAATTTTTGTAATTTTATTTTGGTTATAACTTAGTTTATATTTACAGAGCATTTTCTTATACAATTTAAGAGTTATTAGTATCTAACCTTAGATGGCTCATCAAGTTCCACTCTTTAGCTCTTCTTCTGTTCAAAAGGAAAAATATGTTAATAAATTAGTAAATTTAGTTCAAGTTCTATTAAAAAAAAATAAAAATAAAAATATATTGAAACCTCCAATACAAGACAAAATTCAAATTACCTATATAATATCAATATGTATATACTCTTTCCATAACAATATATGATATCTTAACTAAAATATTCTTAGAATATACTCTCTAATATATTAAGTTCGTCTAAATAACAAACTTGGCTTTTACATTTAAAATTAGATATTTACAGATATTTAGAATATTTAATCAATATATAACGTTTCAGTTTTTCGATTTTTGGATTTTTTATAACTGTTTTCTCAATAATTGCAACTCTTCCTCTAATATAAACTATCCATATCCGACTTTGTGTTTACCGTTTTCTTTGAGTTTTCTTTGAGTCTTCTTCTAATATAAACAGAACGGGTTATCAATTTCAATGGAGATAATGAATCTTTTATCTGACATAGATGTTCACAATACTTAATTGAGAGTCTATGTGAAGATTTTTGCTCTCTGCCATCATAATCCACCCCGAGATGGTGTTGTAACAACGATGATGCTTGTCGATTTAAAGGTAAGTTTATAGATTTAGCATAGCTTACACTGTGACTTGATTCTCTTTGAAACCCTATATTAAAACGATTATTTATTTTGTAATTTTTATGTAGTATAATCGAATTGATGCAACTATTCAAGGAGGCACTAATACGTGGAAGTACAAGGATGTACTGAAGGAGGGTTTTGGTATTACATGTCCGACTTTTAAGTTGTGGTTAATATCATGCCAGTTAGATACTCATTCTGTTCAAAACAGATCAAGTTTCTGAGAGGAACAAACATAGATGTGGCATGTTCCTTCACTTTCAACAAGTAGATTTTTTGAGTTTGTGGCTCCGATTAATATTAAGAATATTATTAAAAAGAAAAAGAATAATTTGATTTTTAGTTATCACGGGACGGATTTATATGGCGGGATGGGTTTAGAGGAGACGAGATTACATGGTAGGACGAGTTTGGATGAGACGAGTTTATATCGTGCTATGAGTTTAGATGGGACAAATTTGGATACCAGGGGTATACTCCTAGAATTAACAATCAAATTACAAATATACAATACTAAACAAAAGAAACAATAATAACGTAACAAATACAATTTAAAGTTTAAATTTTTAATTACAAAAATACATAAAATCAACATTATAGTATAAGTGTTAATCTTCTTTGACACCTTTAAATGTTATTCTTCTTTGATACATTTAAATGTGTAATTTTAATACATTATGAATAAAAAATAAAATATTATCCCGTGGTATGGTCTATCACAAGTCAAATCCTAAAAGATAAAATAACACATATTAGACTTACTAATATCATAATTATGATTCTTTAAAAGGCATACACAACTTTATCGATAATTATTAATCAACACAAACAATAACAAACAACAAATTCTATTTTGTAATACAGAAACTAAAATAAAATATTTAACCTGCGGTATACCGCAGGTCATATCCTAGTACTCTAGGTTTTGGGTGAGTGAGTGCGGAAAATCTTGCTAATCAAGTATACAATATCTTCAAAAGGTTTTAATTTTGGAATTGAGTAAGATGGCAAATTCTTTATTGAATATGTTAGCAAATTTGTTGCAGATTTAACCCGCGATACACCGCGGGACTATATTTTTATAAAAGTTTGTTTTATTTTGTCATCACTTTAGCATCATATCATCATTGTTTTATACCATTTCTCATCATTTGTCATCACTTTGCATGTTTAGGATAGTTTTGCATGCATGTTGCATATTTGTGTTGTTTTCAGGTGATTTGGAGCTGTTGACGAGCTAATTGGAAGAAGCGAACCTGATCATGCAAAACCACTCGACCCCCAGGTCGAATAGACGCTTCACAACCTCAGCAGACCACTCGACCCCCAGGTCGAGTAGAGGACATCACCACTTCACCTCACCACTCGACCCCGAGGTCGAGTGTCTTCATCTCCAACACCTAACCATCACTCGATCACCTCACTCGACCCCGAGGTCGAGTGTCTTCACCTCCATTACCAGACAACCACTCGATCTCACCACTCTACCTTGAAGTCGAGTATCACCATCACCACCACTCGACTACATACTCGATTGCGAGCTTCAGAGTCTTCTTCATTCCGCACTCAACCAGACACTCGAACACAAGGAAGAAAAGAAGACTCCAGCTATTCACTCGACCTCCCACTCGACCACCTGGGTCGAGTACAGTTCTTAATCCGTCCCAATACTGCGTCGTTTTATGTATTAGGGTTTCGGAATATTTTGCTATAAGTAGCATGTACTTAACATTTTCGCAAACAAGTTTTTATCTAGTTTTATTCCGTAGACACTGTGTTCTAGACCTTTTGTAATCTTGATTTCTTTTTATCTATTCAGTATTCAGTATTCAGTATTTGTTCTTGATTTCTTTTACTGTTGTTCATTCTGTTATCATCCTGCTGTTACACTATTGTTATCATGTTTTCAACTTGTTCAACGTTTATGCTTTCTGCTATGATGTCTGAGTAGTGAATAGGTTTCTGAGGATGGGTTAGAGTGGTGTAGAATTCTCAGTATGCTAGGTGGTTGAGTATTGATTGATAGATCCCTTCTGGATTAGTTGTTCTTAATGCCTATTGCTTTCTAATCAACTGGAATTTGAGCCTAGACATTTTCGCGCCCAAAAGGTGTTCGATGAAATGTCTGAACCACTAATTCCAGAGATTGGTGGCCCTGTACCAAGGTATTGGTTGCAGGGAGCGTTTTGGCTTTAACTTGTTGATTCGTAATGCCTGTTAGGTTAGCTCTCGTCAATGGTGATTGAGTCTGGGACTAGGTTAACTTGAGGGTCTTTGTTGCGGTGGCACTTAGATTTGGTTAATGAACTTGTTGTCTAGGGATAATTTATTGAGCATGTCAATCACTTGTAAACTGAGGAAACGAAACTACTCAATTACCCCATCCTCGGGAATTCTTTATCTAATTGAATTCTTTGTTTACTCTACTGTTGTTTACTGCATCTTGTCATCTGTTGCTTAATTTCTGCAATTCTTTCTTGTTACTCGACCTCATACTCGACCACCCAGTTGTCTGGCAACAGACTGTGCAGTCGAGTATCTGTGTTATACTTTCTGTCTGTTACTCGACCTGTCACTCGACCTCACCCAGTGCTCTGCAAAGTGCTGTGTTGGTCGAGTGGTTTATTGTTTCTGCTTGAATTTCTGTTTCCTGCATGTTCACTTAGAACTGCTAGAACACACCAAAACTTGTTATTGCTTGGCTTGACTTAGTGACTTCTCATCACATCTTGATTGTTAGCATCACACCCATTTGGATTGACAACCTTCAGTACTACAACGACATGATAGTGCTTTAGGATTAATTGATCTTAAAACCCTAACAAAGATCAATGGTGTCAGTGAAGACGAATTCAAGCTCCGTTTGTTTCCATTCTCCTTGGGCGACAAAGCACACATCTGGGAGAAGAATCTGCCCCATGACTCAATCACCACCTGGGATGATTGCAAGAAGGCTTTTCTATCAAAGTTCTTCTCCAACGCCAGAACTGCAAGACTCAGAAATGAGATCTCTGGCTTTTTACAGAAGGCTGGTGAAAGCTTCTGTGAAGCATGAGAGCGTTTCAAGGGTTACACCAACCAATGCCCTCATCATGGCTTTATTAAAGTCTCTCTGCTCAGCACTCTTTACAGAGGAGTCCTACCACGCATCAGAATGCTTCTGGATACCGCCAGCAATGGAAATTTGCAGAACAAAGATGTTGAAGAAGGCTGGGAATTGGTTGAGAACCTTGCTCAATCAGATGGCACTTACAACGAGGACTGCGATAGGACCGTCAGAGGCACAGCTGACTCTGATGACAAACACAGGAAGGAGATCAAAGCGCTGAATGACAAGCTGAACAGGATTCTTCTTAGCCAGCAGAAGCATGTGCACTTCCTTGTTGATGACGAGCAGTTTCAAGTCCAAGATGGGGAGGGTAACCAGTTGGAAGAAGTCAGCTACATCAACAACAACCAGGGTGGCTACAAAGGATACAACAACTTCAAAACCAACAACCCCAACCTCTCCTACCGCAGCACCAACGGTTCTAATCCTCAGGATCAGGTGTATCCTCTATAGCAACAACAAGGTCAGAACAAACCTTTTGTTCCCTACAACCAAGGTTTCGTTCCCAAACAGCAATTTCAGGGGAACTACCAGCCGCCACCACCACCTCGGTTTGCACCTCAGCAAAACCAAGGTCATGCTGCTCCTTATGGTGAAATGAAACATATGGTACAACAGCTGCTACAGGGACAAGCATCTAGCTCAATGGAAATTGCTAAGAAATTATCTGAATTGCACCATAAGCTGGAATGCAGCTACAATGACCTGAATGCCAAATTGGAGGCAATGAATACCAAAGTCAGATACTTAGAAGGCCAATCAGCATCTACCTCTGCACCTAAAGTTACAGGACTTCCTCGGAAGTCAATACAGAATTCAAAGGAGTATGCAACTGCTCACGCCATCACCATCTGCCATGATCGAGAGCTGCCAACTCGACCTGTCCCTGATTTAATCACTAGGGACAGTGATGTTCAAGAAGGGGAGGCTTCTACTCAGGTTGAAGTCTCTATTATTGAATTCAACCATTCTGCTGGTTCTCGCCATCTCATTCAATCCGCTTCGGAAGAGAAGGCCGCCATAATCGAGAGAATGGTGAAAAGATTCAAACCTACTTCATTACCCTCACGTGCTCTTTCGTGGACATTCAGGAAAGGTGGATGGAGAGATACAAGTCTGTTGCAGCGAAGCAGCTGGACGAGATTGAAGCAGTGATGCCACTGATTAAAGTTCTCAACCTGATTCCTGATCCTCACAAAGATGTAAGGAATTTGATACTGGAAAGGATCAAGATGTATCACGATTGAGATGATGAAAGTGATGCCACTCCATCTCGAGCTGCTGATAAGAGGATTTTTCAAGAAAAGTTAGAAGATTCTGGATCTTTCACTCTACCATGTTCCATTGGAGAATTAGCTTTCAACGATTGTCTGTGCGATCTCGGAGCCTCTGTAAGCTTAATGCCACTCTCTGTGGCAAGAAGGTTAGAGTTTATTCAGTATAAACCTTGCGACCTGACTTTGATCCTTGCGGATAGGTCTTCCAGAAAACCCTTTGGCATGCTGAAAGATCTACCAGTCATTATTAATGGAGTAGAAGTGCCTACAGACTTCGTGGTGCTGGATATGGAAGTAGAGCATAAGGATCCCTTAATATTGGGAAGACCCTTCTTAGCTTCAGTTGGAGCAGTGATAGATGTCAAGGAAGGGAAAATAAGTCTCAACCTTGGAAAGCATATCAAGTTGCAGTTTGACATCAACAAAACTCCACAAGGGTCAACAGAAGATGGAAGAACCTCTGGAAATGATAGAGCGATCTCAGGAGAAGGATATGAGACTGAAAGAGTGAAAGAACTTAAAAAGAGGTCTGATAAGCAAGATGAAACTATAGAGAAACTAGCACACACTGTTGAGGAACATAGAAGTAAGCTGAATCAGTTGCAGAAGAAAACTCAACCTAAAGGCGGGATTGACACTATCCCGAGAAAGAAGTTCACTTCAAGATGGTCTGAAGAGATAGATTACCCTCCAGAAAAGAAAGAAACATATTTTGAAGAGAGGAGAATTGAGTATTCTGCTGCAGACCTCTCCAGGGAGAACGCTGAGTATGATGATGATACTAGAGAGGACTATGCAGACCCTCTCTATCATTCATTTTCTTTTTGATAAGTGTGAGGAGTCAAGCTAGAGACTTTAAACAAGCTCACTTGGGAGGAAGTCCCATGATTATCCTTGTAAATAATTTTTACTTTCTTGTTATTTTTGATTTGTTTTAGTTGTGTTTGTGGCTCTCAGAAAAAAAAGGAATAACGTGAAGGTAGAGTAAAAATTCAAAACTTTTACTCCACTGATAGCCTAGAGATCGAGTACATTGGTCGAGTATGAGTGATGTTTGAAAACCCAAAAAAAATAAAAATTTTAATCATCATTTTACTCGACCAACAGAAGCTACAGAGTCTTACAGGGAGTTTATTAAGTTTACAGAAGATTGCGGGATTTCCTGGGGTTTTTCTAGTGAACAGAGAATAAGGAGAAGAAACAAGGAAACATACTTGGGACCCACTGCTTACACCTATGTTCCCCATGCAGCTGACCAGAAGACAAGAATCTATCCTCTTCTTCTCTGCACCACTCGACCTCAACCCTCCTTATCCCCTCCACTCGACCTCACCTTATCACTTCACTCGATCCCATCGCCCCTCTCTCCACAAATACTCGACCTCGCCATTTCTCTTCCTCAAACACTCCACCCTCTCTCAAACACTCGACCAAACATGAACTCGCTCACACTCCGCCTTCTCCTTCCTTAATAACCACTCGACTTCACCCTTTCACCTTCACACCACAACCACTCGAGCTCTTATCACCCCCTTCTCCTCCGTCCAAGCGGCACCACTCGACCGCTTCATCTCTCCAGTCCATACATCACTCGACCCCGCTCCCACTTCACCATCTCTCATTCATAGCCACTTCACTCAATTCACTACATCTCTCTCATCATCGCTGACTGCAATTCTCACCAAGTACTCGATTTCAAATCATCATCAACTTCACCGCTTTACTCCACTCACTCGACTTCACGGCAAGAGCACATCCGCCTCTCCACCACCACAATCACTCGACCTCTCTTCGCCTCTCCATCATCACCGCTTGCTCCCTCTCTCCAAGGAAACCACTTGACCACGAGTCTCTCTCTCTCGCAGCCAAAGAATCATCACCTCTTCTACTTCACTCAATCGCAACACCTTAAGCACCATAGTCCTCTCAGCGTTCACCATTCACTCACTCTAGAAACTACTCGATCGCTCCACCTCCAAGCCACCAAGAAATCACTCGACTACAAATTCACCAAACCGTAATAAAAAAAAAAAAATTTAGTTCTCGGTTTACTCTGTTGGTTTGTATTTTTGGTTTTGTTGGGACTAACGTATTAATGTTTATCTTTGAGTTACATTTGTTTTCAGGTTTCATCATGAGTAACTACAGTGGAGAATCATCAATGGATCCTGATTATAATGTGGATGAAGCTGAGTCCTGGTTCGCTAGACCAAGAGAGCAACATGCTTACGAGAGCTTCATGGATGAATTTGAACGCTCCGCAGCTCGACGTAATCAGAGAAGAGCTGAAATCGCCAGAGGAAAGAGGGCGATGTCGAGTAGATATGAGCTGATTGATGAGGATATCGAAACTGAGTATGAGCCAGAGTCATGGCGCAAGGAGACAAAGCTGCTGAACAAACCCGACGAGGTTACAGTGGAGGAGTATATCAGATTCTTTGAGATGAATGACTTCTGGGGAACGAGGTATCCGTGCTATGAGACTTTAGTCCAGCTGGGGTTACTGGAGGACGTGCAGCATCTGTTCGAGAAGTGTCATCTGGAGACACTCATGTCTTACCCTTACGCTGCCTATAAGGAGGAGACAATCGAGTTTCTTTCCACGCTGCTAGTGGAGATGTATGAGGGACTCACAGACTTTGAGCTGGATACCATGGGGTTAGGCTTCTTGACGTTCTCAGTGGATGAACAGCGATATCAGCTTTCGATCAAGAAGTTGGAAGAACTGTTTGGTTTCCCTAGTGGAAAGGGAACCAAACCCAGGTTTGACAGAGAGGAGCTCAAGGATTTGTGGACCACTATTGTGAACAATCTACCGCTAAACTCGGTGCGGTCCAAGAGCAACCAAATCCGGAGTCCTGTGATCTGCTACTTTCAGCGCTCGGTTGCCAACATCTTTTACTCCAGAGAGTCTATAGGCACCGTGTCTAACACGGACATGGAGATGATAGATTCCGCGCTTACAGGGATTCTCCGCCGTACAAAGGGAAAGAATGTCTTGAGAGGCGATCTCAACAACGCACCACCAGTAATGCCTCTGTTGATCCACCTGTGTGGATATAGGAAGTGGGCGTTGACAAACGGCAAGAAGAAGGTGAGAGGAGCACTATGTGTAGGTGGTGTTGTGACGCCAATTCTGGAAGCTAGTGGAGTACCGCTCGAGGAACCAGGGTTACCACTGAGGATGATGGACTTGGATCATTTGCGCCAATGTGAGTTCTTGGAGTTTGACATTGCTGGCGACTTCCACCGCTACAGGTTTGAGCATTCATCAATTAGAATCGCCAACATTCTTCTCCCCTGCATTGACGCTACTAGGATTCTCGAGGGAAGGAACATTGACTTCAAGCCTGCGCTTGAAGATCTTTATTTCGAGGGCAGTCCACCAACTGAGAAGGTTAGTCACACCGAAGGAGCTACAACAGAAGATGTTGATGAGGCAGATGATATAGATGAGGCGGAATTTGACACGAGCATGTATCATTTCAGCGAGCATATACCTCCATCGCGGGAAAGCAAGAGTTTGAGTGAAGCTCACAGGAACAACAGCAACCTGCAGAAGTGGTGCAAGAAACAGGATAAGTTACTCGCCAAGTGCCTCAGGGCTATCAAGTTTCTGAAGGACAAGATCAGCTGCTCCTCTTCCACTACAACTATTCCGCAGGGACAGCTCCCTCAGGACATGCCTTTGAGGAGATATGACGCGTCTGAGCCAAGTCGGCGCAGGCCTGAGCCCAGAGAGCAGGAGATTCTGCATGTCCCTGCGAGGCATTCATCATTCAAGCCTCGTGAATCTGGGAGGAAAAGGAGGACCACACTCACTCGATCTAGTAGTAGGAGCAGACGACTTCTGCAGTCTGGTAGTTTACGCGACCACGGTGCTGGCCGCAGCAGAAGAAGAGAGGTCGAGTATCATCAGAGCGGTGCTGGCCGCCATAGAACTGATGAGGTCGAGTACCCACCTGCTGGAGCTGATACGGAACAAGGCGGTTCGTTTATGGCCTGTGAGCAATCACATGCAGCCATTGACGACCAACTACGTTCATTCTTCGACTGAGGTAAGCGCCTCACTTCACCATTGTATTATATCATCTGTTGTGATTTGTTCTTCATTTTGTTTCTGTGATTGGATTTGTCCTGAGTACTTTCTTCCAAGTTTAGTCACACAGTGGACTGTGTGATTTAAGTTTGGGGGAGGGCTCAAGAAGTGTGTGTTGCATTGTGTATATTTTTGAGTCTTCATTCATCTAAGGCATAGAAAAACCAAAACAATTTGATAATTTTCAGAAAATGATTACATTTAGGATCGAGTCTAGAGTGTTTCATTTAGGATTGTTGCATATGCATAGGGGATAATGATGAGATAGCCTTGTAAGCATTTTGGTTCACCGGATAAACTCAGTGCCCTCATTGCTAGTTGTCTGTTGCATAGTCAATGAATTTGAAATAAAACTGAACCATGCCTAGATTGCTCTACTTGACCACACTGTCATGATCTGATACCATTCTCTATCAATTTGAACCTAAATCTGATATTTAATTATCATGTATGCATCAAATTTGAACTCACGGATACCCTAAAATACTTGGATTTTCTTATTCATTTTGATCCAAGTAGCTGACTCTCCTTATTAGAGCAGTTAACTGAAACCCAAACCTAGACTTTCTTTCAAGCCCTATATCACTTGTGAGTGTTTGTGAGGTCTTATTCCGATTAAGCTTGGTAGAAAGTGTTAGGTTCGTAACGACAGAGATAGTGTCTCATGTAGTTCTAGTTCGCATTTTTCGGACTAGATAGGACTAGGTGGGCGCTTATACTTTGGGTTGGGATGTGTTTAAAAGAAAAAAAATGGTTGATTCATTGATGAGAAAAAGTAAAAGACTCTAGGTGAAGTAAGGTAAAGAAGCAGAAAAAGTCTAGTAAAGGTTTTGGGTTTTGTAAAGAAAAGAAAGAGTTCTTGTTAGCTATTGAAGATGGGCAAAAGCCCTTGGTTTTAAAATGTTAAAAACAGGAACCTTAGTTTTTAAAAAATCCAAATCCGCTATATGTATCAAAGTGTTGAGAAAGCTTCTCTTAGAGTTAAGAGAAAAGAAAAGAATGATTAGAAAAAGGGCTTAAAAGATTCATGAATGCAAAGGGTAGAGTTAAGTTCTTATATTGGGATTGGAGATGGGATTACCATTAGAGCTTCATTTGATATACTCTGGGTAGATGGGATCTTATCTCTGTATGCATAGCTTGAGACTTACCTATAGCATTCTACTAAAGCTTAATCATTTTTTGAGAGATCCCCTGTTACTGAAGCCTATTCTGTAAGGGACCGTCTTTGTCTCTTGACCTTTTACCTTAGCCAAATGAGTTCATTGATGATGCATTGCTTGATTCACGTTCCAGAACTAATGAATGTTAAAGGGATTGGTAGATTTGAAAACATGTGTAGGTCGAGCATATGAGTCGGATTGATTGATAATGAGGCATGGCTAACGTTTTTGAGTAGAATTTGATCATATTGCAGCTTAGAATTTTCAACTTGGACATTGATTTCATCTGGTTTATCTGGTGCTTTGGCTCTGAGTCCCCGCTTTCAAACCTCACCTCCAGCTTGTTCTGAATTGTTTGCTTGAGGGCAAGCAAAGACTAAGTTTGGGGAAGTTGATAAGTGTATATTTTTGCATCTTTTGAGCATCCATTTGTCATCACTTTAGCATCATATCATCACTCTTTTATACCATTTCTCATCATTTGTCATCACTTTACATGTTTAGGATAGTTTTGCATGCATGTTGCATATTTGTGTTATTTTCAGGTGATTCAGAGCTGTTGACGAGCTAATTGGAAGAAGCGGACCTTATCATGCAAAACCACTCAACCCCCAGGTCTAGTAGACGCTTCACAATCTCAGCAGACCACTCGACCCCCTGGTCGAGTAGAGGACATCACCACTTCACCTCACCACTCGACCCCGAGGTCGAGTGTCTTCATCTCCATCACCTTACCATCACTCGATCACCTCACTCGATCCCACGGTCGAGTGTCTTCACCTCCATTACCAGACAACCACTCGATCTCACCACTCTACCTTGAAGTCGAGTATCACCATCACCACCACTCGACTACACACTCGATTGCGAGCTTCAGAGTCTTCTTCATTCCGCACTCAACCAGACACTCGAACACAAGGAAGAAAAGAAGACCCAGCTATTCACTCGACCTCCCACTCGACCACCTGGGTCGAGTACAGTTCTTAATCCGTCCCAATACTGCGTCGTCTTATGTATTAGGGTTTCGGAATATTTTGCTATAAGTAGCATGTACTTCACATTTTCGCAAACAAGTTTTTATCTAGTTTTATTCCGCAGACACTGTGTTCCAGACCTTTTGTAATCCGGATTTCTCTTTATCTATTCAGTATTCAGTATTTGTTCTTGATTTCTTTTACTGTTGTTCATTCTGTTATCATATTGCTGTTACACTATTGTTATCATGTTTTCAACTTGTTCAACGTTTATGCTTTCTGCTATGATGTCTGAGTAGTGAATAGGTTTCTGAGGATGGGTTAGAGTGGTGTAGAATTCTCAGTATGCTAGGTGGTTGAGTATTGATTGATAGATCCCTTCTGGATTAGTTGTTCTTAATGCCTATTGCTTTCTAATCAACTAGAATTTGAGCCCAGACATTTCCACGCCCAAAAGGTGTTCGATGAAATGTCTGAACCACTAATTCCAGATATTCGTGGCCCTGTACCAAGGTATTGGTTGCAGGGAGCGTTTTGGCTTTAACTTGTTGATTCGTAATGCCTATTAGGTTAGCTCTCGTCAATGGTGATTAAGTCTGGGACTAGGTTAACTTGAGGGTCTCTATTGCGGTGGCACTTAAATTTGGTTAATGAACTTGTTGTCTAGGGATAATTTATTGAGCATGTCAATCACCTGTAATTTGAGGAAACGAAACTACTCAATTACCCCATCCTCGGAATTCTTTATCTGATTGAATTCTTTGTTTACTCTACTGTTGTTTACTGCATCTTGTCATTTGTTGCTTAATTTCTACAATTCTTTCTTGTTACTCGACCTCATACTCGACCACCCAGTTGTCTGGCAACAGACTGTGCAGTCGAGTATCTGTGTTATACTTTCTGTCTGTTACTCGACCTGTCACTCGACCTCACCCAGTGCTCTGCAAAGAGTTGTGTTGGTCGAGTGGTTTATTGTTTCTGCTTGAATTTCTGTTTCCTGCATGTTCACTTAGAACTGCTAGAACACACCAAAACTTGTTATTGCTTGGCTTGACTTAGTGACTTCGGATCACATCTTGATTGTTAGCATCACACCCATTTGGATTGACAACCTTCAGTACTACAACCACATGATAGTGCTTTAGAATTAATTGATCTTAAAAACCTATTATCACTCTCGGATCACGCAATAGGTTAAGGTTTTGAATTAAACTAAGTAAAACAAAAATGAAAAGAAAGAGAAACAAAAGGTAAGCAATAACAATCGATTGGATGGTTGTGAAACAAGATAATAAAAGCGTCAGGCTTAGGGTATTTTCAGGAGATAGATGACACTAGATCTAGAAATAGCCAAGTTGTTATCGAACCGTTCTCGAACTCAAACTATGATTTTAGAGTAACCGGTGGCGTTCCGCGAAACCCTTTATACTTAGAGTTAAAATAACCGGAGAAGTCGATAAATCCTATACTAAAGCATGCATTATTATTGAGTTTGATTAGGTCACCTAGTATCTAAACCAGAGCCCTTCTATGAGCCTACCTGTTCAATCTTAAATGCCTAGGCTCATCTATGATGGATCAAATAGTAAGTACATATGGTGGGCATACCTATTATCTAATATCAAGTTCTAGTTAGCTACTGTAGAACTAGCATTAAGAACAATCTAGATGGAGAATCCTAACAGATAATCTAGCAAGGGGGCAATCTACTAAATCATCTAAATCCCTAATGAGAAACCCTAAACCCAACAAGAAAACTACTCAAACATGATGAATGAAGCAAACAACATGATTAGAATAAAAATCAATGAATAAAACAAGAAGAGAATAGAGTGAGAAAGATCCAAAGGGAGTTTCCACACGGTTTTGCTCCCAAAATACAAAAGAGATAGAAAATATCCTCTCCAAGCTTAGGTCTAAAAACAATGACCTAAAAATTATATAAATGTCTTAAAAACGTGTTGGGCCTTAATTAAACATACGAGAAAGTTTTGGGCCAAATTTGGAAATCTTCAAAACATCAATAAGTTGCGTCTCGAAATTGCCGTTAGGTATAGGTGTCGTTCGACACCTACGTGCATTTTCGTCTCCGGATTGCTTCTGCAACTTAAGTTGTTTGTTGATCTCCAGAATGCTCAATAATCTCCAAATGTATCCCAAACATGTAAAGACCTGAAAATGACTAGAAAAGACTCTAGAAATAACAATTAGATTCTAAAACCTATACCTAAAACATAGTTAAAAACGGTAAAAATAGGGATATATCAACTCCCCCAGACTTAGCTTTTGCTTGCCCTCAAGCAAAACACAAAAGCCGAACCCGTGGAAGAGGTTTGAAAACAAAGAACTCCCAACAATCTCTATTCTATTGCCTTGATCATTCTAACCAAATCCATATGCTTAGCAAGTCTAATCAAATCCTAAGCAACATGTAGTTCTCTACAAGCTTATACAACATTCTAGATTCCATACCTAAGTTCCACAACTATATCCACCAGGCTTTCATCGCTGGGTCTCATCAAACAAGCTAACATTCAAGATCCTTCTAGACTCATTCCTGTACTATACCATGATAAATCGACCATTTTTCTTTTTCTTTGGTGTTCTTTCTCTCCCCCAGACTTATCCTTTTTAGAGAGTAAACAAAGGGGAACTCGCATACTGGATCGACATCCTCGGTATTTTTCCAACCTTTGTAATAGATCATTTCAAATAATGTATAATAATGGGGTCATAGGAAACTTTCCTACCCCTATACACTATCTGAAAATCGTCTCAATATCTCATTATATTTTTCTTTTTATAAGGGGAGAGTAACATATTCTTTTTATCACATTGGTCTGTTGGTTTGCCATCTAGATTTCCATTAGTCGGATTGAGTCGAACCTGCAGCATTAATCAACCAGGCAATAATCTAAAGAATAGAGATCATAATTCCAAACAAAATTTTGACTCAATAAAACGACTCAAAAAAAAGAAAAAAAAGAGTAAGAATAAGACTCAAAAAGAAAAACATAGTTAGTAACTGCCTCCCCCAGACTTAAACGACACTGTCCCCAGTGGCACTCAAATCCAGAGTAAGCGAGAAAAATAAAAGAAAAACGAAAAATAAAAGAAAAAGAGAAAGAAAACCATACCAGTGGGTTGCCTCCCACTAAGCGCTTGTTTAGAGTCAATAGCTTGACTTTGATGGAGTTTGGGGATCAGGTGGATCAAATGGAGGAAGGAAATACTTCCTAGTAAAACCCCGCATCATCCATGGTGGCGTATGCGCAGTTGGTGTCTGTGCTCTACCAAGGAAGTGAGGAATGTCAGCAGGGCAGGACAGAGGTATGGGTGGTCTACTCCGCTTTCCTACACAATCATCAAAAGAAAGAACAAGCAGTCGACGAAAAACTCGTGGCTTGCTTAACCGTAAAACAGTTTTTGGAGATTTGAAACTCTTATTGATGAAATCAGGAGGTTTAGGAGGAGGAGATGAGTACATTTACCGTTTCGGAGGTGGAGCAAAGAGTAGAGGTGCAGTGGGAGACGTGACTGTAGTGCGTGGAGTATCAGCACTGAACTCAACCTGAAAGCTAGCTCTAACAAAGAACTCCGGCTTAGCCTGTGTGAGGTGTCGATCGACACATGTAATGGTGTCGATCGACACCATCTCTGCACATCGATTCTCAACAACGAATTCGGAGCTTGCTTCATGTGGACGCTTGTTGTTGCTGAGTACCTTGTCAGGAACAATAACTGTGTCTATAGAGGTCTCCACAGAGTATGGCTGACCATCGATGGTGGATGGCTTCTCTATAATCCTACATGGGACTATGTCACTGACCTGTTCCAAGACAACCACTGTCTTTGTCTTGTCATCCTGCTTCTCTGGAGCATCATCTCGTATCATAGCACTCTGAAGAGGGGGTGACAACTTCTCTATATCAACCGGAGGCAACTGAAGTAGAATCTCATCCATGATACCCATGCAAAGCATCTCAGGAATCTCCTTCTTCGACTGTCGAGGCAGAAGAAAAGTAACTTGTGGTGTGTAAGCAATAGGCGGAGATTCAAGGAAGATAGGTGGAGCCTGAGTCCAGTGTCGATCGACACTAGGTGTGTGTCGAATGACACCAGTGTCTGGAAACAATCCTACTCTGTTAGACGTCAATAGTGGTCTGTCTATGTGATGCTGGTTTCGATCGACACCCAGGTGGTGTCGGTCGACATTGTCGGGGTTGACTCTGGTTGATCTGGCTTTGTCATAGCATGACTTTTCCTGGAGAATTGTTGGTGTCGATCGACAAACACCATCGGGAATAAGTTCCTCCTCCTCTTTGAAATTATTGATTCCACTCGAGAAAAGCAAAACAGAGTCGTCAAGAGTAACTGGTGTCGATCAACACCCTGATGTATCGATCGACACTAAGACGTTTCCTGCAACTGGACGAGATAAAGTCTGAGCTCAACGTTCGCGATGAAGGATTGGGTTTAGTTGCTTTCCACTTGGTAGTGTGACTGCATTGATAGAGACTGATGGAGGTGAGAGCTCGGATGTATGAGAGCGTAGATTGTCAATCTTGCTGAAGATAGAATCATGTTTGCTTTCGAGCTTTGTTAGGCCTGCAAGAAGCTGCGCAAGCATAGATTCCATTCTGGTCTTTGATGAGGGTGGAGGGGGGTGGGGGTGGCGTGGATAGGAGCAGAAATTGCTGAAACAGGAGTCTCTTTGCTTGCGGTGGCTTTCTCAGCTGAAATTCTTCGTTTAATGTCAACTTTCTATGTCGAAAGACTAGTTAAAGCATTGGTAATGAGGAGTAATGCTTCACTAGTAGTTCTTGTCATGAAGTTACAGTAGCTCGCTGCATCAAGCTGAGCCTGGTATGGCATGGCTATCCCTCTGTAGAAGATATTGATGAGTTGGGTCTCTTGGAAACCATGTTGGGGACATTCTCTCTAATAGGATTTGAATCTGATCCAAGCTGCCTTCAAACCTTCTGTTGGAGCTTGAGAAAACGAAGAGTTCTTCTCCCGCAGTAATTTTGTCACTGAATCATCAAGGAAGTGGATCATGAATGCATTCTTCGTGTCAGTCCAATTGGTTAGTGAACCTAGTTCAAGTTGTCGCAGCCATGATGTTCCTCTGCCCGCGAGAGAGTGTGGGAAGAGTTTGCAAAGAAGATAATCAGCTGGTACACCTGCTGCTTTGATAGAGGACACTAAGTCTTCAAAGACTTCTAGATGATCTAGTGGTGATTCATCAGGATGTCCTCGAAACTTTCCTCGTGAAACAAGAGTATAGTAGGCAGGGTGAATGGCAAAGTTTTCTCTTGCAAAAGGAGGTAGCTGGATCGCTGATCGATTGGAGTAGAAAAGATCAGCTCTGTTGAAGTCGCCTATGGTAGCTGGTCTATTCTGTAGATGGTGTCGATCGACACCCTGTTGGTGTCCGTCGACACTGTCGTCAAAATCTGCCAGCAGTTTGTTGCGTTCCATCTTATAATTCCCCTGTCACAAGAAAAAGAAGAAAGAAAACAAGTGAGTAACAAAAGAAAGAAAAATAAAAGCTTAGTCTAAATTTTACACCTAGTCTAATGGTGAATCAAAGAGAACTTCGGCAACGGCGCCAAATTTGATATAGCTCAAATTAATCATAAGACCACTCTCTCAAATAAAGAGATCAGTTGCAGCACTTAGGGATCGAATTCACAAAGCTCTCGGATCACGCAATAAGTTAAAGTTTTGAATTAAGCTAAGTAAAACAGTAATGAAAAGAAACAGAAACAAAAGCTAAGCAATAACGATCAATTGGATGGTTGTGAAACAAGATAATAAAAGCGTCAGGCTTAGGGTATTCTCAAGAGATAGATGGCAGTAGATCTAGAAATAGCTAAGTTGTTATCGAACCGTTCTCGAACTCAAACTATGATTTTAGAGTAACCGGTGGCGTTCCGCGAAACCCTCTATACTTAGAGCTAAGATAACCGGAGAAACCGAGAAATCCTATACTAAAGCATGCATTATTATTAAGTTTGAGTAGTTCACCTAGTATCTAAACCAGAGCCCTTCAATGAGCCTACCTGTTCTTTCTTAAATGTCTAGGCTCATATATGATGGATCAAATAGCAAGTACCTATGGTGGGCATACCTATTATCTAATATCAAGTTCTAGTTAGGTACTCTAGAACTAGCATTAAGAACAATCTAGATGGAGAATCCTAACAGATAATCTAGCAAGGGGGCAATCTACAAAATCATCTAAATCCCTAATGAGAAACCCTAAACCCAACAAGAAAACTACTCAAACATGATGAATGAAGCGAACAACATGATTAGAATAAAAATCAATGAATAAAACAAGAAGAGAATAGAGTGAGAAAGATCCAAAGGGAGTTTCCACAAGGTTTTGCTCCCAAAGTACAAAAGAGATAGAAAATAGCCTCTCCAAGCTTCGGTCTAAAAACAATGACCTAAAAACTATATAAATGTCTTAAAAACGTTCTGGTCCTTAATTAAACATAGGAAAAAGTTCTGAACCGAATTTGGAAATCTTCAAAACAACAATAAGTTGCGTCTCGAAACCTAAACATGTAGCTTAAGTTGGAAATCGTTCGACACCTACGTGCATTTTCGTCTCCGGATTGCTTCTGTAGCTTAAGTTGTCTGTTGATCTCTAGAATAATCCGTAATCTCCAAATGCATCCTAAACATGTAAAGACCTGAAAAGGACTAGAAAAGACTCTAGAAATAACAAGTAGACTCCAAAATCTATACCTAAAATATAGTTAAAACGGTAAAAATAGGGATATATCATATATGATTTAATGTTTTGTAATTTTTAAATATACAACTCTTGTATCTACATATATATTTTTGTGAGTACAATTATTATGTTTGATTTTTACTCTTTAAAAATATAGGAACAATAACATATATTTCATTAAGTTAAAAATTATATTATAACTAATTAATTTAAATTTATTATATTTGTTATGTTAATATTGTTTGTTTTGTTTAGTGTTTATGATAATATAATTGTATTTTGATTGTTATCTAAGATTTCACCCGTGATAGACCATCTTGTATTACTATAGACCCAAACCCGTTCTACAATATAATCTCGTTCATTGATATTAAACATATCTTATGGACTTCCCTTGTGGTATAACGTCTCGTATTAATATCGACCCAAATTCGTCCTACCATCTAACACCGTTCAGTAAAATTAACAATAGTTTGTTACTTTTGTTTTAATAATACTTTAATTTAAAAGATATTTTAGTCAAATCAATTTACAAGTCTTCTTTCAAATGTTTATTTAATTATTATAAAGTTGATATATTAGAATATTTTAAACCAGTCCTACCATCTAATCCCATTCGGTGAAACTAAACATTATTTTTTGTTTTTTTATTGATTTAATAATACTTATATTAAAAAAATTTATAATTCCAAATTAAAGTAAAAGTTTTCTTTCAAATGGTTACTTAATTTTTTATTTTTTCCGTTAAATATTCTAAACGTTTTATGAACTTTAAATAACTATAAAATTTACTTTTTAATAAAGTATAATATTAATAATATCCTAAAATTTCTCTTTTTAAAGTAATTAGAATTGATAGAGATATATTAGATAAAGAAATGCTAGTAATTAAAAATATTAATTAATTGATAATAATTAATGCCAATGTCATTCCTTGTAAATAAGTTCCAACTTGAGTATTTATTTCATAAAAATGTTCCAAAAATGTATATATAGATTGTTAAAATCCGATTTTTAACAAAATTGTTAATTGTTAATTGTTAATGTGGTTTCATTTTTTTGTAAGGAAATTTTATCAAAAGATATATAAACAACAATCAACGAGAATTAAGGAAGGAGTATATTATCTACGATATTAAGGTAAGATCCGTTTCAATATTTTCAAAATTATGTTTACTAAATCAATCAATTTTGTTTGTATTGTTTTTAGGAAAGTGTCACATAATTTAAGATCCGAATAACTTAAATCCGGGTCAAAAACTTAAAAAACAAACCCGATTCGATTGGATTTCTTAAAATGTACTTCAAAAATGTTAAGTAGATATCAATGTTGTGATTTCAAGTTCGAAGTTATATACTCAAGTTATAGATACTTGCTTACCGTAATAATTATTTACACATATGTTTCGTAAAAGATAATTATTTACACTTGTTTGCATATCAAGTGTACTAACTATGTATACATCTAAAATACTATAGAAATTATGTTTAAAGGTCAATCAATGATTTTGTTTTTTTGGTCTGCCAAATATTCCATTAGAAACATAAGTTGTTCCTACAAGCTTGAGACATACATTTATGCTTTGAATGGTAACGGCGTTTTAGAGAGTGCGGGACAAGTGATAACATCGTATTTTCGCTCACTTTTACGATGTTTTTATTAGGTTTTACATGGAGAAATCAAGATTTAAAGGACACTTCAAGGCATATTTCAAGTATTTGAGCTTCAAGGAATAATTATGAGTTTTCATGCAAAAAGGAGTAGAAGTCGACCAAAATCCGTTTTAAGACAGTTTCTGTGCCTCAGATGTTTCGCATCCGGCCAAGGTCTTTCCAATCTCGGCATGAGGGTATCAAGGTGTCATTGGAAATTTAGAAGAGTCAAGATTAACGTCGAAGTCGAATCGAAGCAATACATGAAGCCGGTCAGAAGTTATGGCCCGAAGAGTGAAGACATGTCCTACAATCGCGGTTATGAAAATGATCAATTTTGAAACCGCCGGTCAAAGTGACTTGAATCCGGGCGTCCCCTCGAGTCTTTCACCAACCACTAGAGCGCACAACTACACCTTCCCTTCCTCTTGCCGCCGACTTCCAGCAACCCTAAGAAGCCCAAGAGCTCGGCCTATCACTTACTAATCAACGGAAAGATGTTTCTACCCTTTGACCTAATGAAGCCCTATAAATACAAGTTTAGGGGAAACCCTAGAAGACCACCTACGGAAAAGGCTGCCTCATGCGCCTCTTACCGCCCCCAAAGTCGTCCTCCTCTTGTTCTTCTTTAGATCTTTCTTTTCTCTTCAATTCTCTATTCTCTACTTGTAAAAGGAAGAAGAATATCAAGCTTTGGATTTCCAGAGAAGATCTCTAAACCCTTTTCTATACTCATACTCTTATTTTATGAAATTGTTTACTCATATGATGTTGTGTTCTTTGAGTATGTGTGAGTAGATCTCTAGTTAGGTTTTAGGGGGGGGGGTTTCAAAGGGTATTCATGGGGACTTTAGATCTGATTTAGGTTGGCGGTTTATATGGTTTTGTTTGATCGTTTACACTATTCTTTCTAGTTGAGTTGAATCTTAATGCTTGTATGTCCGGAACGCCACCTAGAACTTGACCTTAGGTATTTCATTCTTTGGCAAAATCTCGTTTGAATGCTTGACCTAACTCAACTGAATAGAGAACTATAACCGTTGCACGCCCGCCGAGTGATAGGTCCTTATAGACTTGAATTTGAACTTAATGCTTTGATCTTGTATTTTAAACATGTTAGCACCTACTAGCCGATAGGGCAACAAAGTACGCAAGATATTATTGATAATAGCCGGTTTTCACCTACTAGCCGTCAGGGTTAGCTGGTCTTGATAGAGTTTCGTATGTCCGACAATTTGGAAGTAAACAAACCTAATCATGTTATCACCTGAATTGGAATCTATACCCTTATTTCAAACCATGACGCCAAGAGAAAACCCCTGATGACCTAGCGTTTCGTTTTACTTGTTTTACACCGCTCTTCTTATTGACATTTACTTTTATTGCTTTTTCTTAGTTTCCTTTTATTGCTTTCTTACTTTTATTGTATTCTGTACTATTTTTCACTGCATACAACAACCCCCACTCTTTTGTTTGTCCTGATCCAAGTTACCTAACTAAAATTCTTCCTTGTAGCTACACTCCCTGTGGATTCAATCCTCAAATACTACTCCGAAATACTGTGCACTTGCACTAGTCATGTGGTCTTTCAAGTACAAGCCTGAGGCAAAATCAAACACGCATCACCAAGCGGTTATAAAAGTGCGGTGCGGTTTTCTTGTGGTGCGGTTGATTAAAACGCAGTATGCGGAACGAATGCGGTTAGTGCAGAACAAACAATGCCGGACAATGTATGAATTGTATGAATTGTGTAAAAAGCGATATGCGGTACAATACAAATGAGTGAATGATAAAAACCGCAATAAGCGGTACAAAAATATTATAATTATATATTTTAAATATAAAAATAGATTAGTGATATTATTATTATTATAAAAGTTAAAGTTTTGTGTTTAACTAACGATTATTTTATATTTTATTACGAACCTTAAGATAATTTAAATATTTGAGTTTAGAATATTATAAAAATGAATTTATTTCAGAAATTAAGTGAAACAATAACTATCGAAAACATAAGGAAAATAATACATTACAAAATAATATTAACGAGTATTTTGATTTTTTTACAACATGGCTGCAATATTGTCTTTTATATGTGCTATAAGTTCTCCATCTGCTAATTCATTTGCTTCCATGTCATCTAACTCAGGCTCCCAATCTGTATTGTTAATTTCAGCCTGTCATTACTTCTGCAAAATCTACATATGAAAAATCTGAAATTTTGATAAAATTGTGTAATCCCCTTGTAACCATTACCACTTTCTTTGAACTTGAATACTATATCTTGCGAAATCACAAAGAATTCTCAATTTCTTCTTCCAAACTCCAAAATTTCTCTCCATTACTGAACGTAATGATGCATGACATCGATAATTTCTATCTTATTTCTTGGAGGTGGTTTAGAAAAAAACTGCGACATATGATACCTCACAATTCCACCCCCTTGATGATCCGTAAGGAGCCCAAACTCCATGTATGTTTGGATAGCTAGAATCAACGACGTGGTACTCTTCTGGCGGAGGCAAGGTAAAATCATAATCACTTCGTTGTGAAAAACAAATAATTTATATTCATGTTAAATGCTAGATTAAATTTCTCAACCATATACTCTCGACCAAGAGGCGTAGGATCTTTAGGAGTGTAATTATTCATGGAAATTGCATGATCAAACAACTCAATCAAAGTTTCTTCTTCTTCATAAGTCCATCTATGCTTCAGTGTTGTCTACAATATTTTCAAAAATTTGCAGATTTAGTTTAATATATTTTCAAAAACTATACTTAATAACCAGATTTTCCCTTGCTGTCGGTTCGGTGGGAACATTTATGTTTCCTTGCATGGAAGAATTTGTGTTTAATCGGCCTCTAGACAACATACCTACATTTAAAAACACAATACAATATAACATTAAAGTATTTAAATAATTTATCATCAGATTATTCATGTTATTGGTTTTTTCATTGTTACGGTATATATTATATCGATGTTTAAGATTGCTACTCCCATAAATATTATTAACTTAAAGTTTATGTCATATATCTTAAGATCAAAAATATAAATTAGTTTTAATATTTGAATGTGGAGAGATTTTTTATTTTTATTTTTATTTTATTTTAAATCAAAGTGTATAATAATTTTTGGAAAAAATGTCAAAACAAAGTCGTCAACTTTCAAAAATAGGAAGAAAAAATCACCACCTCCTAAAATGTCGTTTTAATCACATACTTTTGGTTGACTTTTCTAGAAACTAGCAAAGTTTTGTTGATTGGGCCAAATTAGTTATCGCGTTAAGTCTCCGTGAAAATGACGTTTACGGGGTTAACAATCCGTTAACAGACACGTCTAACCAAAACGAGTTCGTCTCTTTAAAAACAAAACGAGCCTTTGAAACCTCCAAATTGATTTTAGAATCTCAATCCCTAAATCTCAATCCCTAAATTGATATTGATTATGGATCTCAACCACTTCAGCCGGATTACGGATGTTTGCTCTGTTTTCTTCGCCTGTTACAGCCATCAGCCTCCGCGACCGACGAGGATTCCAGTTTCCTCCCTGCGTCTTTGCCATCGGGATCAATTGACAAGGGATTGAGAGAATTTGGGAATTTTCAGTTTTAGGGTTATGGATTAGAATCGATTTGGCGATTGAGCTTTTGTCTCTGAAACAACTAGGATGTTTTGGCTCGTTTTGTTTTTGACGAAACGAAGTCGTTTTGGTTAAACGGTGTCCGTTAACGGATTGTTAACCTCATAAGCGTCGTTCTAACGGAGACTTAACACGATGACTAATTTGGTCCGGTCAACAAAACTTTGTTATTTTCTGGAAAAGTCAACCAAAAATATATTATTAAAACGACATTTCAGGAGTTGGTTATTTTTTTGGCCCATTTTTGAAAGTTGGCAATTTTTTTGACAATTTTCCCAATAATGTTTATGAAATAAAACATATATGTATATATATGTGTATTAAAAAAGAAATTTACCGATGCAAACAAATGGATCGGTGAATGCGTATTTGATAGAGAAGAACCATGTGCAAAGAGATGGATAGGTTGTACCTGGTGAATGCGTATTTGATAGAGAAGAACCATGTGCAAAGAGATAGATAGGTTGTATTTGGTGAATGAGTTTTTTTTTTGGTAAGATGATAAGGGAGTATTTTGAACGTAGAGAAGAATATTGTATGATGTATTGTGAATAACATATAGAGAAAGAGGTGTTATAGAGGATAGTGTTTATAATATTTTTAATTAAAAAATAATACAAAATTAGGGTATTATCATTATTTGTACTCGGAAGACTCAGAAATTAAGTCGATCGTTATTCGACTGTTTATCTGACGTTGTTCCTATGGAAAATACCATAATACCCCTATATTATATTTTTGAAAATTTCATTACCGCTAGACTAGTATTGTCCCATACGACAACATAGTTTTTTTGGTAGATTTGTTTTGTAGAAGCAATATCCTAATAATGAACTGAATTGAACTTTACTAGAAACCCGAAGCGTCGTCGCCTTTTATCTATATTTATCTGTTCTTATCTTCAATTATTGGAGTACCCTAGAAAGAGTGAAAGAGTAAACCGTCTTTCAGAATAGGAAATCCGTTGTTCATTCCCGTGCTCAGGCTTTCATTTTTTTAGGCGGCATACTCCTCTATATCGGATCTAACTCGTTTACCGCTGGGATTCGCTTAGCTTGTATGGTTTGGATTTGATTTCAGGTTTCTCTGATTTAGGGTTTTTGTTGGCTCTGCCGTTGGTGGTAAAACCCCAAATTTTTTTTTGTAGATGGGTGAACTTGATTTACCGAATCGCTTAATTGCCTTTGGAGAAGAACCTCTTGGCGAGAGGGTTAATGTCTACCACAAAATCAAAACCCTATGCGGCATTATAAACTGAATTGAAAAATACTACCCTTTGAAGAAGCGGTTTGAGGGTGGTTGAAGCTGAAGAAGAGCACCATGAAGAAGCACCCTTTGAAGAAGCGGTTTCTGAAGAAGAGGTTGAGATCATCAGGGATGATACCCCAACCCCTGTTGGGAGAAGAAACCGACCAAGAAGGAAGAGAGAGCCAACCCCGAGCGAGTACTACCAATATTTGAAAGAGTTGAAGTTTGAGGGAACTAGATACCCTCATAAGGAAACGATGCAAGAGCTTGGTATTTGTGGTGATGTGGAATACTTGATGGAATTGACCAATCTTACAACATTCATGAGCTGCCAATGTGGGGGATACAAAGAGGAGAGCTGCCAACTCCTTGCAACCCTCAAGGTTCATTTTTGTGTTGATGATTCGGAGAAAGAAGAGAGAGGAGGTCTTGGTTACATAACTTTCAAGGTCAGGGGTGTCGAGTATACACTTGATATATACAATCTTGATACTATTTGGGGGTTCCCTAATGGAGAAGGAATCCGCCAAGACTATGATCAAGAAGAGCTGAAATCTCTTTGGAAAACAATAGCCGATCTGAAGCCCTTCTTACCAACCAAGAGCAAGAGTTCTTCAATCCGTAATCCCGTGATTAGATACCTCCACCAATGCATCGCCAACACGCTCTTTCCATAGAAGGCTACCGGATTTGTTAGTGAAGAGGAGGTATGCATGATAGACCAATCTTTGGTCTTCATTTTGAGGGAGACAAGAGATGGGAGGAAAATGGCGGGTGATAGAGCGGACACTTCGTTGAGTGTTGTTCTCTTGAATCACTTATTGAGTTACAAGGAGTATGCTGCAACCATCCATCGCTCGGGAATTCGTGGGAGTCTTTGTGTTGGTGGTCTCTTAACGCCAATACTAGGAGCTGTGGGTATGGAATTTGGAGTCCCTGACGTGTTGCCTAAGTTCATTGACCTAGACTATCTCAAGGGGAGGGATTTTCTAGAGAAGACAACTCCCGGCAGATCGCTATCTCTTCAAGTTCAACCACTTGGACCTTGGCCCCTCTCTTCTACCCCAACCATGCGAGAACCGGACTTCAGTGAAGACAAGGCGCAACATCAATTTCATGCCATCTCCCTCTGCCTTGAACATCGACATTGGAGGAGCTCGGGAAGATGAACCAGAATATAGTCCAGCCGACTATGAGCAACATGAATACTTCACTCAAGCTGATCATGAGGAGCAAATCGAGTTTGAGCAGCTTGTTGATCAACCGGAGCATGGGGGCAGTGAACAAGAGCAAGCTCATTATGAAGAAGGTGCTAACCAAGGAGGAGATGAGTTTGCTGAAGTTCACAAGAAGCTCAGTGTACTCGAAGAGCTTGGGAACCTTCACAGCAAGACAATGAAGGGTTTCAAGAAGAAGATGAGAACAATGAAGAAATCGCTCAAGAGTATAGCTGCTCAACTCAAGGACTTCCAGAGCAAGCCAAGGCCACCATCTCCAACCGCCGAAGTAAGAAGGAGCGGTTCAACGAGCTCAGCTGCAAGGAGAGCTGAAAGGATCGATCAACCCCGAGCTTCATCTTTTGAGCCTCGGGAAGTGATCTCCGAGTTGAGAGAGCCAAGGAGTAGGCAGAGACGAGCTTCCACACGCTCGACCGGACAGAACGAGCAACACCCTCCCGCCTCAACTTCAGCCCCTGCCTATACCCAAGAGAGTATGGATGACTATGTCTCCATCTACTTCACCTGAAAACTGAGGTAACACCACCTCTCCATTGTATATACCATATCATCATTTTCATTTTTATTTTTCTTTGTGTGTTTTGTGCTTTGGTCTTGAATTCTCTTTTAGATTTTTATTACATAAGGGACTGTGTAATTTAAGTTTGGGGGAGGGTTCAAGACATGTTTAACATTGTGTTCTCTTTTCTTATTTCAAATTTTGCATCATCTAAGGCATAGAAAAACCATAAAAATTTGAAAACGTTTCAGCAAATTATTTCACAAAAAAAGAGTGTCATGTAGATTGCATATCATTTTAGGATTGTATATAGAGTATTTGCATTTAGGATTGCTCATTTGCATAGGGGATAATGATGATTTCAAACCAATAAGCATGTTTTGATTCAATGAAGGAAGTTCAATGCCCAGGTTGTTAGTTCTCTGTTGCATAACCGATTGTATCTCTGAAATAAAACCGCACCCTGCTTTGAATTTGTAACTTGACTATACTACTTTGATCGAAATTCACTTATCTGACGCCATTCTCTATCTATTAGAACCTGAACTGAATTTGAAATTATCATTTATATGCATTGTTTATGAACTCATGGCTACCATATACATACTTGGATCATCTTATTCATTTCATCACCCTCTGTTAATCCAAGTAGATGTCTCTCATTTTTAGTACAGTTTCCCATACCCTTAGCCTAGCCTTATTTCAAGCCAAAGATCATTTGTGTGTGATTGTGAGGTCTTTTTCGATTGAGCTTGGTATAACGTGTTAGGTATGAGCCGACAAGAGCAGTCTTTCATGTAGACCTGGTAGACTCTTAAATCGTTTCAAAGAGAACCCCTTAGAACTTGAACCAAAAAGAGAGAAAGAATAAGAAAAAGGGTAGAGTTAGGACATCTATGAGAATGGGATCATCTTCTGAGCTATCATACTATATGATTGGGTAGATGGGAGTCTGTTCTTGTATGTGTCCGTTGGCTTTTACCTTTAACATTCTACTGAAGCTCAATCTTTTCTCTGAGAGTCCCCTGTTACTCGACCAACCCATTAGAGGGACCATTTTTGTCTCTTAGACTAAGCCCGAAACCAAGTGAGTTTATAACCATTGCATTGCTTGATCCACTGTTCGTGCTTAATGAATGTTAAAGGGAATTGGTTGATGTGAATGCTTGAATAGATTAAGGCAAGTTGTTAGGTTGCATTGAGACGAGTATGGCTAACGTTTTTGAGTAAGGGTCTATCATCTTGCAACCTAGAATTAGCTACCTGGACATTGAGCTTACCCATTTTATAGGCATGCTTCGGTTTTTGAATCCCCACCTTCAAACCTCTCCTTCAACTTCCGATTTTTTGTTTGCTTGAGGGCAAGCAAGAGATAAGTTTGGGGGAGTTGATAACACTGTATTTTACTCATTTTAGGTGTATGTTTATCATCATTTAGCTTTGCATTTGCTCATTGTATCATATCATTTTGCACCATTTTAGCTTGTTTTGCATACTTAGGCATCTAGGATCATCTTGCATTCGCATTGCATGTTTTGGTGTGTTTTCAGGTGCAAAAGGAGCTTAAAAGGACTCTACTCGATCCATTCACTCGATCCAGGCAGCTACAGAAGAGGCATCATCCTACTCGACCTCTTTACTCGATCCAGGATGCTACAAAGGAGGCTGCAGTTTACTTGACCCTCCTACTCGATCAAGGCAACCTGAGATGAAGCAGCAGATTCAACTACTCGCCCCTCCTACTCGATCCACTGCTCGATCCATTTACTCGACCAAGGGTGACCATCTCTACAAGACTTGTTGAGCTATCAAAGCGTCTTCGGATCCTCCTCATTCCCCACTCAACCAGACATCTGAGCATACAGATATGAGAGTATGAAGCATCTACTCGACCAATTGATCACTCGGAGCATAGACACAAAGGCGCAGACTTTGTAGCACCCTCTTTACTCGATCCCCAAGGTCGAGTATTCGCCCAAACCGCCTCAAGTCTCTTGTCTTCTAGTGAATCTAGGGTTTCCAACATTTTAGTATAAATAGATCATTTGGGGTTTGTCCAAAAGATCTAGACTTTATCTTTCAGTTTTTTTGTGTGTTTATGAATCTTGAAACTTTAATTACTCTTAATCTATTTCGTTTTTGCATTTGATTGTTTAAGTAGAGTTGTTAAGCTTGTTTAGATCTACATTTTGGTATGATTTCAGTAATTTCTGGGTTTGTGTTCTTGAGAATGTTGCTTGAGTAGTGATTAGGGTTCTTGAGGATGGATTAGATTAGGGTAATCTCTAGGTTAGTTAGGTGGTTAGTGTTTAGGTTTATACCCTTCTGGATTCGCTTGGCCCCTATGCGGTTTTCGCTGGCTAATGTGGAGATTCGATCATAGACGTCTAGCGTCCAAAAGACGTTCAAATGGATGTCTGACCTACGAATTCCAGAGATATGTAGACTCGACCAAGGGATTGGCTTGTCTGCCTATTGGCTTTGATAGATTATTTTTTAAACCCTGCTCTGCTATGTTTCATCAACGAGAGTTGAGATTAGGAAGTGGTAGAGTTATGGGGGTCTCTGTCACGAGAGTGGATTGACCCGGTTTTTGAATCTATCGTCATGAGTATCTACCTTTCGCCTATTAGCCATTTGATGAACCCTAGAGTTACCCTTATCAATGAATCCATCCTTAGAACTTCTATTAAGTTGATTTTCATCCCCTGTTGATTGCATTTTTATTTACCTGTTATTTGTATCCTTTATTTGCATCCCCTGTTGATTGCATTTTAGTTCCCAAATTTTGTCACCTGGTGGTTCTACTCGACCCAATGATCGAGTAGGGCTTTTAAAGTTCTCATTTTCACTTGTTTGAATCCTGACCTAGGATTGTTACTAGAAACCCACCATCATTATAACTTGGCTTGACTTAGTAGTTTTTGTATACATCTTGATTGCTAGCAATACAGTGGATTGGATTGACACCCTCTATAACTGCATCGACATGTTTGTGTTTTAGAGGAATTGAACTGAACTCACACAGCATTCAGCATATAAGCAGACCTAAACAACCTGCTTATCAACAATGTTTGGTTATAGGCGATGAGGTTCGTCTTGTTAGTTTTTAACTTATCTCGATAACTGTTTTGGTAGCGAGTTGTATTTTTTATACATTTTTACTTCGTTTTTTTGGGTGTGATAATTTATTGTTTACACCCGCTAATATTTTAGCACCAAGTATTTGTTTTTTTTCCAATTTCTTATTCACGTCTGTGTTGTAGGGCGACGCTGACATGGTATACGACACAACCACAATAGTGGACGCCCAAATTAGTTAATTTTTTTATAAATATTAAAAACCATTCTGTAGTCTAGGCTAATGTGTTATGGGGAAAATACATTGTTAATTGTTGAAAGCCTCCTTACCAGATAACAATTACATTGATTTATATGTGTTATATGTGTACTAGATAACTGTTTTGTTAGCGAGTAGTATTCTTTTACTATTTAAGTACCTGTTAAAAGTTTTTGGGTGTGTTGATTTCAAGTTTAACCTCATTGTTGTGATATTCGACATAATAAATAACTATTTTCTTAGCGAACAATATTTTTATACTTCTCAAGCACCTTTGGGTGTAATAATTTCAATTTTAACCTCGTGAATATTTTTATCCTAAGATTTTTTTTTTCCAATTTTTTAATTCTCGTATGCGTTGTAGGGCGACGTTGAAATGGGAGACGACACAACCACATGCGTGGGCGACCAGGTTTACTTTCCTTTTTTAAATAAATGTTTAAGAGGGTGTGTAGTCTAGTCCACTGTGTTATGGAGGAAGTACATTGTTAATTGTTAAAAGACATATCCGATAACATTTGTTAAAAGACTTAGGGCGATAACATATTGCTTATCATGGTGCTATGTTCGTATAACTTATTCTTCAACTTTTCTCGGCAATTATATCTCTCTTTAGGAACTGAATTGGACCTCCCCAACTGGTGTATTAGGACACACCCCTCGAGACACCAATGTCCTTCTATCGAGGTCTGCTCTAACAGTGGTTAGTTTTCTAATGTTCTAATAAGTTTATTATTTTAAGTTTTCAAATAACCTCTTGCTCACGGTTTTTTGGTGTTGTGTTAACAATTCAGGACCCTATTGTTGGTGTTGAACCCACTCCACCCATGGTCCAGACGGAGGTTAACCTTTTCTCCCTTGTTTATCCTATTGTTAATTATGTTGATAGATGTTAAACAGGAGATTAATTTAATGTTACATTTCAGGTTCATGACGATTTCCCCATGTATTCCTCCCAACATGAGTCTCGTGCAAGCGAGGAGGTTAGTTAGCAGTTTAATATTTCGTTAGCACGCAAAAGAAAAATTTATTGTTAACTTTTCCGATGTAGGCAGTCTTTAAATTTTTTTGGTATAGCTATTAAATGATTGTATTGTTTTATGCAGCCCCTTCCAGATCAACCCGATGTTTCTAAAGCTACCCCGAGTCAGGTGTTTTCTATTTCTAACTTTATAGCTAAATTACTTTTTAGATGATAAGGTTATTACTACGCTAACCATATAGGTACTAGTCATGGTTAATAACTACCCTTTAAATATAATTTTCTTATAGATTGGGGATGTCGCTGCTAGAGATGTCAGTTTGTCACCTACTTAGCATGAATCAGATGAGGTAATCTAACTTGTGGTCAATGTGACGTAAATTATCCGCTACTTGTTAATTTTGTTAATTTGTTTTTCAACATTTTCTAGGACTTTACAACACCCTCACCTACAAACCTGTCTATAACAAAGGAAGCCTTTGTGCTTAGAGATGGGACTGTACCCGATGTTGACGTGAACAAAGGAAGTAAGAGTAAAAGACCTAGGGCTCTGTCTAGCACATTAGATAGACGGTTCCACTTTAACAAGAAAACCAAGCTACTTGTTGGTCACCCGTCTCCTTTACTGAGGGTTGGAAAAGTTGTTACAGATCCAGGAGAACGTTACCAACATTCTCTGTCCAAAATTAAAGGCAAAATGTAACAATGTTACCTTATAAACCCGTTAGGGGGGTAAATGGTACATTATGGCTTATTTTTATAAGATAATATTTTTTTGCTACTAATGGTTAATTCAAACTATTTTCATGTTTTTTGCAGTTCTATTAGCATTGTTGGTAAAGTTTTCCTGTCACCCAAAGAGATTTCTGACATTATTGAGCGGAAGAAACAATTCACCAACAAGGTCATGGATGCTCTTATTAAATTCAGTAGGCATCTCTTAAGGACCGAGAACATTGATGGTGAGAAGCTAATGTTTGATGTGCTTGGTTCCAAGTTTGTTTCACAGCTGACAAGGCTCTTTTCAAAGTTTTTCAAACTTCCCCGCCGGAAGATTTCATATTACCTGCAGCATTAGTTGATCTACTTATGGGTGTCGGCAAAGCAGACCTCGCTGATTGTATGCCGAGGCGGATTATGTGTACATGCCGTTCAATTTTGATAAAAAAACATTGGGTGGCATTGGGTGTTGATCTCAAAGCGCACAAGATCACTATTCTCGATTCAAACATTCAGCTCCGCAAAGACACATCGATATATGCCGAGCTCCAGCCGCTGGCTGCTATGCTTCCTTACCTCTTCAAACAGGCAAACTCGTCTAGGGCTCCTATCATGCTACACCCTTTCCCGATTGACCGCCTGCATGGTATCCCTCAGGTCACCTCGCCTTTTGATTCAGGCGTTGTCTCGGTGTTTCTCATACACGCTCATGCCGCCGGTGGGATCGAGGAGTGCGTGGAATTTGATGTAGCTGCCTTTAATCAAGAAGTTAAAAAACTTGTCTCGATAATAATACTTGTTGGGGTTGCGTCATAAATTCAACATTATCAAACTATTTTATAACAGACTTTGTTTTATTCCCTTTTGTGTTTGCTAACTGTTTCAACCAAATTGGATCTTTTATTTTGGTAATGGTTTATTTTGGCTTATGTTTTCTTGTAGCGAAAAACTTTTGGTAATGGTATTAACGTGTAAACATTATATTAACAGGTCATTCCCTTTAAAAGCTAACGATGTGTCCAAACCAATAATTTTATATTGTGTGTTTAATAATTGTGTTAACGGCTAATTGTATAAGTCTTATATTATAAGTAATTTTCATATTTGTTACTAGTTCCATTATGAGATTAACTCCTAATACAAAAGTTACGTAAGGTATGCTATGTTTGATTGTTACACACTTTCTCCGATTACCACAGTGAAACTCATACCAAAATTGTAAATTCTCGGGTCAGAATCATATTAAACTTGTGACCTTACCCGTTAGACGTGTGGCCTTACACAATTATTACACAGTCTTTAAATTTAGTGTCTGTAATACTTATGTTAACGACTAATATTATAAGTCTTATATGATAAGTAATTTTTAACGGTTAGTAGTATAAGTCTTATAGTATAACTCTTTTATGAACTTATCCGTTAACAAAATGATTATACACTCTTTCCGATTAATACAGTGGACCTCAAACCAAAATTGAAAATTTTCGGTCAGAATCATATTAAACTTGTGCACTTACCTGGTAACACAATTATCACACAGTCTTTACACATATTGTGCTTAGTAATTGTGTTATTAGCTAATAGTATAATTACACACACTCTCCGATACCACAGTGGAACTTATGCCAAAATTGAAATATCTTTGGTCATAATCATATTGAACTTGTCCCCTCCCGTTAACACAATTATTACACAGTCGTTACTAATATTCGTTTTAGTTGCTAACGTTGATTCAGGTCAAAGTTTCTATTTTTGCACGAGGTCCACTATGATATTAACACCTAATACAAAAGTTACGTTAATACAAAAGTTCCATTTTGGTTGCCCTTACACGTTAACACGATTATTACACAGTGGTTGCTAATATTCGTTTAAGTTGCTAACGTTGATTCAAATCAAAGTTTCTGTTTTCTTACGAGTTCCACTATGATATTAACACATAATACAAAAGTTACGTTAATATAAAAGTTCCATTTTGGTTTAAATTATATATTTTCAATTTTTAATGACAAATATCATTTTAAGTTCCTGTTAAAAGTTTTATTACCTCAATGGATCTCATAACAAAATTGAAATAGTGTGGTCAGAGAAATTCTTTGTTATAAATTAGTCGTTAACAAAATTGAATTACATGTACATAATTATTACACACGCTTTGCGAATATTGTTTTAGTCTATAATTGTGACCACAATATTTCTTTTAGTCGTTACCTCACCAACTAACGTATGTTTTGTATTATATACTAATTACTCGAAATTCTTTGCTAATATGCGTTCTAGCTGCTAACTTTGATTCAGATCACAATTTTTCTAACATTTTCACTGCACCATGTTGAAGCATTGGTATTTTTGCTTTTGTTCTTTTCAAATAATTTTAACATTGGTCATTAAAAACAGTAAAACATATGATAGCATTTAACCGAAGGATTAACATAATTTATCACATTCATACAAAGAAGTTTGATGGGGATCTCCCTTTTCGTAATATTACATTTGTAGGATCAGATTTCGTACGTATATACATTGAAAATTTCCTGATCCTCCTTCTTCATTATTTATCATACATTCTCCGTTTCCAACTTTCCTGGCACCATTATTTCAAACCTCCCTTTACTCAAAAAAACTCCTTCACTCCCCAAAAAATTTCTCTTTATCCCAGCTAAGGACCCTACACGAAATTACTTGTTTGGTTACAATGGTTGTGTGTGTGGAAGGAGTTAGTGTATCCATGTCGGAGACGGGCATGATAATACCCTTGTACGCCAATCTCAGATATGGAACTGTGTGGTGGACGCCTACCATTGTTTCGACACCGATTCCCTCCTTTATCATCGCTGCTATGGCATGGGAAGACAGAATTTATGTAGCTGCAATTCTCTACATGTGCATGTCCTTTCCCAAAGGGTAACCGCAAATGTCGAGTCTTCTTTGTCTCGCACTTCATAAAATGCATCTCCGATTTTAAGTACGGCATACCCTTCCCCTTTTACAAAATTTTCAATGACCATCTCATTCACCTCGAGTTGTGCAGCTTCTCCGATTTTAGAGGGCAAACCATGTAACCAGTGTTGTTCAAAGAGTCTCTAGCAGCAAAATTACCGCATAATCCCTTGCCATGGTTAAGACATTGTTTAGCGACTTCCGCTAGTCATGAAATTATACTTCTCTCCAACAAAATGCGAGCGCGTTCAATGTTCAAACCCAATGCTTTCGAGGTAATCAGCACATGGACCGTGCATACCTCTTACCTCTGCAAAGATGCGATTGAAGTCGCTTAGCCGGTAAGCCCGAGTTGCACTGGCGACCAGAAAACTCAATTCTTCTGACTTGAATATTGAGACTATGTTCCTCTTCAGATGGACAACGTAGGCCGCGTGTGAAGGCATGGGATAAACCTGGAGATTCGTGACAATGTATTAGTGTTATGATATACTCACGTATCAGGTAAAACAAGATTTGCAAGGTATTAGAAAAATTAGCTTTGTAAGTGTAAAATTATCTAGTAACATTATCTTGTTACCGGATATAATTTACCTTTCGTATGCTAGCATATATCGATGAGTGCATGTGAACATCTGGTATGGCGTCTGTGAGCCCTCTCCATGAACCATGTCTACCCATCGTCATTCTCGCTGTTCACTATCCCAAAAGCAATGGGGAAGACTTGGAAATTTGCACCTTGAGCGCTTGCAGCAATTAAGCAGCATCCATATCGACCTCTCAGATGAGTCCCATCAAACACTATCACCTTTCTCATATAAGAATAACCTTGGACTGCAGCAGCTAGAGCAAAAAATAAGTACCTAAACCGCTCCACCCCTTTGTTATCTTTTTCCGTATTAAGGACCACTAGCGAGTTAGGGTTTGTTTCCAACAGAAGTTTGAAATAAGGCTGAATCAATGCGTAGCTTCCCATTGCCGAGCCAATGGCATTATCCATAGCTATTTCCTAAGTCCTCCACGCCTTCTAGTACGAGACATTTAGGCTGAACTCATCACGGAGCATCTTCCTCATGTATTTTGTTCTCATCAATTTCCCAATCACAGCTCTAGATGCTTGTTTGTGAAAGTCTCCCCTCGCGTCTACACTACAAGTGTGCTATTGAATTGCACATTTTATGTCGAATCGTTTACTATCCTCCAGTTTTGTTGCATAAACACGCCACGAGCATGTATGGCTTACGCACACAACGAGGAGAATGTTAGGGCAAGACTTGCGTAAATGAAATGAAACTTTTGCCGTATCGCATGTATTGCAAGTTTTGTTGCGCAGTCTTCTTTATTCTTGAACAATTTGTCAATGAAGATATCGTCTCCTTCGTAGTCGGCATCATTTAGATCTCGATGCAAATAATTTGCAGTTTACCATTTTGTTAGATAACTTATTGATTACAGGTAGACATTTAAATCGTCATATATATTAGCAGCTACAAGATTGATAACTGTAATATATCCATAAGTATTCTATAAAAACACATACTAGCTTCACTAAAATCTAGTTTGCAAACTTGAATTAGATCCTAACATGTTTTACCTTCTTCTCCTGGATCGTCGAAATATGGTGGGACGACCCTTTCATACAACACGGTTGGTATTGCTTTTTCTTTTGAAATAGATATTTTCCATCCTCCGGCTAACCTGGGTATTTAATGCCATAACTTGTTCTTGAGTTGCAATGATCTCCCCCCTTACAATGTTGTTAACTCTACTCATTCTTGGAGTATTTATTGGTGCCATATAGAGCGGTCCGACTGGGTCTGAGTAGTAGTGTTCCACCTCATCTTGACCTGTGTATATGATGAAGAAGACTATTTTCAGATGTGTTCGTTAGTGTTATGTGGCAACACATATATTATTCAAAAATTTGCACTTTACAAGATAACATACCTATCCTGGCCAGACAATTGTTGCTAGATAATTCATCTTGGTCCATCAGCTCCTCACTGGAGAAGGTTATACTATTCGATGGTGTCTTAAATGTCGAGTATGTTGAAGATAACGCCACTACTGAGACATCGCCACTAGCTGGGTCTTCGCTTCCAAGGGTAAGATGTATTGACTCCTCCGTATTTGAACTTCTTTGCCCTCTAACCACGTTATCCTGAGCATTAGCCGGAGTCATGTCGAGTTGTCCACCCACCGAGCTAGCCAAACGAATTTCTCTATTCTGCATCTCTCTCTACATTTATGCCTGCTGGTTTTTCCTCCAAACTGCAAACTCCAAATCCATATATCTCTCCTTGTAAAGGACACGTTCCTTCCCTTTAGCGGTTGCACGTGGTTGGCCTTGGGTTAGGTTTCTCGGTGCGACGCTTCCTACACCCGTCTCTCCCGCATTCTCTCGTATAGTTATGCAACTCCTGCCTAAGTGGGTTCCGGCATCGTTCTTGTCCTGTCTGGTAACCCCAGTCACACTATTACTAGGTACGTTACCGAATAACATTCTTGTTATTGCCGAATCCAAAGCTGCTCTTGTTTCACTACTATTTCAGTACTTATCGGATATCGCTTCTGAAGTCATACCTCATATATCTAAGACGCCTCGGTTTGAATTAACTGTTGGTGTACCCACTATCTTCCGTATGGTTTTGACCTTCAAGTGAACCTCCTCTAGATCAGAACAAATTGCCATAAACAACGTCATATCCTCGTCATCGAGAATATGGATCAGGTTTGCCCGCTGCAAATCTGAGCTCATCATCCACTGCGGCCACTGATAGGATAGTTCCACTTCATCTTTCAGGCTTAGAGTCAGTCTTTCCTTCACAGCTTCAACCACTTTAGCGAACGTGTCTCTCTCATGGAGCTTTACCGCCAAGCATAACCCATCTAACTCGACTACGTGTTCATAGCATACGGATTCATATCTTTTCCACTCTCCTCGAACCAGTCTAACGATCATCGCCATGGTGCCTGTCGATAATCAACCATAACGGCAACGTTAGCGGACAAGTAGGACATAAATTACAAACCCTAAGTCAGGGTGTACTATTTATTACCCTCTACCTAAGTTGAACAAAGTAACTCGAGAATTAACTGCTTACATGAGTCTCCAATTAATTTGATTTTCTTATCTTCGCAGAAGTAAATGCAGGGTTTTTTCGTTATTTGTTTTCACTTTTGTTGTTGAAGCAATAATGATATTGGAGTAATAAATAGCTAAACACGCAACCCAAATAATAGTATGGCTCATCATTACGATTCTTTTTCTGTAACTTACGCCGGCCGAATTTTTTTTGCAGGTTTGTGTTGCCGCATTAAATGCGCAATATCCATAGCTCAAAATCTTTTTCAGTCTCCTACAAGTATTCTGAGCAATATGGTTAAAATAGGAATATTCGTTTTGCATGATTTATAACACCTAAATATCTGATTTACATGTATACATTCTTAATTAACTCACGCTGTATGTACATATATTTAACTCACCCAAAAAAATTATGTCAACTATCTACAGTCTCAGAACACACCACTTCCATAGCTTTTACTTTTGAAGTGCGGTTCTATTTGTATTGGTCTACTTTTGTCCCTCACATAGTGTGTTTTCGTTTCTGATTTTTTAATTAAAAAATAAAATAAAAAATTGTAGTTGTGAATGGTGAGAAAAAATAAAACACACTATGAATTTTTTTTAAACGCCTCAAACATTCAAGGCGATAATAGATCCAAGACACATACATTAGTGTTTTATACATTTAGGCTTCGAATGGAAACAACAGATTGAGTGGTGCGGAGCAAGCGGATTTACTAGTGCGTTGCAGTTTAACTACGGTTTATTAAGAAAAAACGCAATATGCGGAACATGTGCGGATCAAGCGGAGCTACTAGTGCAGATAATTTATGCATGGAAACAAAAACAACATGCAGTTCAGTACAAATGTTTGAATGGTGAAAATATTGTAAGCTGTTCTATATATATTTTAGATACATATATTATAAATAAAACTAAGTTAATAACAGAATGTAACAAAAAATTAAAATTGTTACTCCATCTGTCCTATATTGTTTGTAGTTTTAACTAAAAGCACGTTTATTAAGGAAACTTAATTTTGGTTAAAAATCATTAATTAGATAATTAAAAAAACTTATTTTTACTTAAAAACAACTAAAGAAAAGAAGATAAATAGTCACTAAAAACTCACGGTCAACTTTTCTTCACTCCAATTATAGTACTATTGTAATGAACAAATTATTAGAAAAGTTAAAATTTGGATCCAAAATTTTTCATAATTAGTTTAAATCTAAAAAGTTTAAATGTTGCAATAGAGCCAAAACAAAACGAAAACTTAATTTTTTTTCTCTATATAATCTAATCAATTGAACAATGGTTTATTCAGCAGTTCATGGATTCTAATATTGATTTGAATTTTCCACCTCCAAATTATGAGAATGAATACTTGTTCGATTTGAACAAAATATCAACGCAAGAAGAAACTTGTGGAAATGGCGGCAATGAAGATTTTTCTAGTGATATCAATAATTATCCTATTGATTTTGATCCTGGTCAGATCTCTTTTTCCATATTTTAAATAAACTAATCGATTGTTTTTTATCTTAGTTTTGTAAATGATGTTCGTCATTTTTTACTAGTGATAAAGTGTTGTTCATCTTCTAGTAAACTTTGTTAATTATTTTTTAAAAAAAAATTTACGTTAACAGATTTACGTACGTTAAAAAAATACATAGCACAAATGAGTTAGAATCCATATTTTTGTTTTTCTGGGTTTTTTTTTTTTACTTTAACAATGAAGTGATGTTTTTTTTTTGTACTAAATCTGTTAATATCATTAAAATGAGAGTTCAGGAAATACAATAACGTACGACCTATACAAAAGTAACGGAGGCAAAAAGAATAAAAACAAGGCTACAATAGAATTTGAAAAGATTTGGGTGTGTTTAGCAAATCCATAAAAGCATTAGCCGCTGCCAATGCTTGCGATGTCGTTGAGAAGTAATGAGGTTGCGAAGATCATGATCCACCAATTTGAAGATGATAAAAGGTGCCAAGCGAGTAGAATTATGCAAATTATTATTCCGTTGACGCCAGCTGTTATAGATCACAGTTTGTGCAGTAATCTTCCTCAGAAGAGAAGGAGCTTTAGTTGAGGAGAGTCTAGTGCAAGAGAGCAATTCTACCCAGGAGCAGAAGAGACATTGTCGCGGGCAGAGACGGCTGAAAACCTGCTTCCAAACCTGCGAAGCAAACTCAGAGGACAAAAGAAGATGGTCATGGGACTCCAAAGCAATAGTACAAAGACAACAAGCATTAGAAGAAATCTGTCCCCACTAAGCAGACACTGTCTAGTTGGCAGTCTGTCAAGATGAGCTACCCACATATTAAAAGCATGTCTTGGAACCGCTCCTTTGAACCAGACAGATGTAACCCAATCTTTTTCTGTTGCTCTCGGCTGTAGAGCATTCCAAGTCACAGCCGTAGAGAAACCTTTACACACAACATTCCCAACACACCAATAGTAAGGATCATGAGTTAAAGCACTCGAAGGGGCAGGAAGGGTGGAAATGTGCTCATAGATGGCTAGGGCTGGTGGTGATCTCGACAAAGGTAGTCTCCAACCATTTGGGCCATAAGCATCTACAACTCTTGCACTTATAGGGATACGAAGGATCCTAGAACCAAAATCACCCAAGCATTTGATTAAAGGTCCCAAAGATGTCCAACTGTCGTGCCAAAAGGAAGTTTTTAATCTATTACCAACCTTGCTCCTCACAAACTGTTCAGTTAAAGGCCTTAGGTTTAAAAGCATTTTCCAAGACCACGGATCCCTTTGCGATGCCTCAATCTTCCAAAAAGACTTGTTTTTAAGGTAATGATGACAATGCCAAGATGCCCACAAAGAACCATTATTGTTGAACAACAGCCATATAAGCCTCAAACAAAGAGTCTTGTTCCACTCTAATAATCTCCTAAGACCAAACCCGCCCTCAGCCTTTGGAAGGCAAACCGCAGCCCAAGCAACTTTTGCTCCTTTACCGTCATCAACATTACCAGACCAAAGTAACCTAGAGCATAGACTTTCAATTTTCTTTATGCATCCTTTAGGCAATAAAAAAGTTGACATCCAAAAGTTGATAGACCCATAAATGACAAAAGCGATAAGCTGAGCCCGACCAGCAAAAGATAAAGATTTAACAACTTTCTAGACATAACAGGGAGGCCCAAATACCTGATTGGGAATGTTCCAATAGGAAAACCGTATTCAGACAAGGAGTTGCGTTCAAGTAAGCCCAAACCCGCGTGAAACAGTTGGCTCTTATCCTTGTTTACTCTCAAACCCGACCAAGCAGCAAAATCATCAAGCGTTTCAAATATTCAATGTAAAGAGTAGGTAACCCCATCAAAAAATACCATGACATCATCTGCAAACATTAAGTGTGAGATATTCAACTCAGCTGCTTTAGGGTGGTAATGAATATAGCCCGAATTAAACCTAGAGTGCAGGAGCTTTGAGAAAACTTCCATCGCAAGGACAAAGAGATAGGGAGAAAGAGGGTCTCCATGTCTTATACCTTTGGTACTTTTGAAATAACCACCTGTGCTACCATTGTTAGAGATCGAGAAAGTTGGTGTGGTAATACACTGATGGATCCAATTGATGAATCTGTCCGGAATGGCAATGAAGTGATGTTCATCTTCCATATAGTTTGGTTTATTGGTTAATAGCTCGTCATCTTTCAAATCATTTTGTTTTTCTGCATTTTTGGTAATTATTTTAGACTTACGTTAAATATTATGGTTTACATTAATTGTTTGATGTAACTCTAGTGATTTACTTGTACTAAAATTAGTTAGAATCCATGTCTTCGTTTTTAATTAAAAATTGGGTGCATCTATCAAAAGTTTAATAGTTTGTTCATAATTATGCTTCTAAACGTGTATATGTGTTTTGTTTTTTTTATCCTTATAGCAGAAAATGAAGACCCATCTCAAAATGATATCGTACAAGGAACTAGAAGATTTCTATCTACTAAAGGGAGATGAGAGATTTTTAGTGCTTTACTAGAAAAGAGTGTTGATGGAAAATTGAAAAAAAAATACTACAAGAGAAGTTTCATCATCTATTTTCAGTACCAATCTGGCCAGTACAAAGGATTTGACGACGAGCAATTGAAACCAGTGACAATGGAAAAGTCGATGTGTCACAAAGGAGAACTGGGAATTGTGGTCGTAAAAGGATTTCACTTGATATGGATCAAGTTGCTAGTGTACCACTACACAAAAGGACAACTTTGCGGACGTTATCTATGGCCTTGGGTTTGGAACATTACATAGCCGTAAGAAGGAAGGAGCTATTCGACGTCATTCAAATCCCGTCTAACCACTTTTAAAGGAAGACAACTTAAGAGGTAGACTATAATTTTGCATTTTTATGCTAGATAAAAATAGTTTACCTCATGGATAAAAATAGTTTACCTCATGAACCAAAATTTATTGATATGTACAATATTGTACATATTGATGAAAAATGGTTTTACATAACAAAGAAGACTAAGAGATATTATCTACTTCCGAATGAAAATGATCCACATCGTACATGCCAGAGTAAGAATTTTATCGGAAAAGTAATTTTTCTAGCTGTGATGGCTCGTCCGAGATTTGATGATGAAGGAAAAGAAGTATTTTCGGAAAAATTGGAATATTTCTATTTGTTACTATGGAGCCAGCTAAGAGACAAAGTAAGAATAGGGAGGATGGAACTTTAGAAAGACATCAACTTCTGTTAAGAGAGAGGATATAAAACCATGCTTATCGAAAAAGGTATTCCGGCAATTCATGAAAAGTTATTCAGCAAGATAATACAAGGACACATGTGGGATGTTGGGATAAAGATTTTCAAGAAGCAGTTACAAAGAATGGTTTTGATATACAGTTGATGTGTCAACCACCAAACTCACCAGATCTAAATATTTTGGATCTTGGATTTTTTATTGTCATTCAATCACTACAGCATAAGGCATGTCCCAAAACAATAGAAGATCTTGTTGCTGTTGTAGAAGAGTCATTTGAAATCTACCCCACAAAAAGGTAAACTATATTTTTTTGACTCTTCAATCATGTATGGTGGAAATTATGAAAGTTGGAAGATCAAACAAGTACAAGATACCACATTTGAAGAAATATACGCTAGAAAGTATTGGTCTTCTTCCTAAGCAACTGAGTTGTGAAGCTACCTTGGTTGAAGATGTGTTGAACACACTCAAAAAATTTGATCAGCTGTTATTTTTTCTGTTTTGTGTTTTAGTGTCATTTGTGAGGTTTCTTTCTTTTATTTGGGATTTTACAGTTTTGAATTGATCTTTCTTTTTCGTTAGAATTTTTTTTTTCTTAAATTTATTTTGAATTTTTAGATCAATCCCATCAACTCACGTTTGTTGTCTTCTTACTCACTCCACTATCACACGAACACAATTTTACCAACTGCTTATAATAATAAATCACCAATGAAAGTAACATATCAACCTAAAGCAAAGTAAACCTAGAAAACAGAGGATGAAAATGAACAACTACAAAACATAGTTACTTTGTCAATAATATCACCATGAAATTTTAAAGATGACTCAAACTCAAAAATATCCACGTATCAGAAGCTTCAGCATTTTCATGAGAGCTTTGTCCATCTCTTCCTTGGGCGGAAGTTTGTTATGATCAAAATTTCGAGTGGTGCTAAGATTCATCTTGTTGGTTGTTCCATTGCTTCGTTGGAATGAATCTCTTCCTCTTCTCCAAAATACGGTTTGTTTAAATCAAATTTGTGAGTAGACGAAAGACTTATCTCGTACAGTAGAACATCTTTTGATTTTTGTTTTCTTGCTCCGATGAATGTCCTCATCTTCTTCGTAATAAGGTTCATTAAGATCAAATTTGAAAGCACTAGAACGATTTGTCTTGTTCATTGGTTGACCATCTTTTGATTTGTTTTTTTTTCTTCCATTTTTATTTGTACAGAAATGTTTGTGGTAGTGAAGTATAAATTATTTATTGAATAAAGATAAATAACTAAACAATGATTTGACTACGTATGTTTTTGTCGATTGTTATACTTGGATTTTTGGACTTTTTTTACCAAAATTTATTAATTATTTTCGGATTTAAATTAATTACTAAGAAAATATAAATTGTTGGAATAAGTAAAATTTTGCATACATATATGAGAAAAACAAACAAATTGGAACAAAAAAAAAAGCCAAAAACTAAAAACAAAATGGAATAGAGGAAGTATATTTTATTTTATATGACTAAAAAAGACTTTTATATATTATTTTAGATTACAAATATTATTAAAATCTAGTAAAATTATACATATAAAAACATAAAAAATAATACAATGCACAATAGTATTATCATAAATATTGATTTTTCCACAACATATCTACAATATTATTTCTTATTTGTGTCATATGTTTTCCGTCTACAACTTCAGCTGCTTACATGTCATCTAAATCATGCTTCCAATCAGTGTTGTTTATTTTCAGGTTCTATCATTACTTCTGCAAAATCTGCATCTAAAAATTTTGAAATCTTGATGAATTTGTGTAATCCCATTGTCACCATTACCACTCTCTTTCGAACATGAATACTATATCTTGGAAAATCATAAAGAATTCTCCTTTTTTTTTTCAAACTCCAAATTTTCTTTCGATAACAGAACGTAGTGAAGTATGACATCGATTAAACAATATTTGTTTATTCCTCGGAGGTGGACCAGAATTGAACTACGACATGTGAAACCTTACAACTCTATTTCTTGACGACCTGTACGGAGCTAAAAACCTTGTTTATTTGGATATCCAGAATCAACGACATGATACTTCTCTAACAGGGGTAAAGGGAACTTAGAATCGCTTATTTGTACCATTGCGAGAACAGCTGTGTTGTGACATGCTCACGGTGCTCTATATTCCAAATATATGTGAACAACATATTCAATCACATATAGCGATGATGTTCAAAGATGAATTATCGTGTCGATTCCAATATGTTCTTTGTAACTCAGGTTTCACTTTTACACAAACGTGTATTCCATCAATTGCTCCGACAAATCCACTAAACATGGCCAGTATCTTCGATCTACTTGAACTCTCTCATGAATTCGATGTAGTGCTTGAGTTGTTGGAGTTTTTAGACAATCTCAATTGTAGGGACCTTAAGAGTACTTAAACTGAATCCTTAAGAAAATAAGCCAAAAAATAAATCAGAAAAATTAAACTAAACAAGGTACGCACTTTAGCTTAGGTATTTTCTCGTGTTTAAGGAACGTCTACGTGGCAACCTCCCATTGGTTATGATACACTCCTGGACGTGGATGTATGCTCCAAGGACTCACTTTGTTGGTTTTGAATTGGAAATAATGTACTTGATGGTGAATAATGGATTGATTTGGAACAAAGCGGCAGAAAGACAATGAACCGGGATACGACAAGGTCGAGTGGATGCAGCGGAATGAAAAGGGAACGAATTGTACTTCCAAGCGTGATGAAAGACTCTTAGACTACGAGCTTGGATCCAACTTAGATATTACACACTAAGAAGAAAACAAGTTGAAAAGATATTACACACTTTTCAGATCAAACAAGTGAAAGAGAAAGTTTTTGATTAAAATGTTTGATGATTGCAAATGAGAACTACAATGATTTTATATAGGAGAGGAGGAAGAAGGGGAAGAGGTGAGAGAAGAAAGACATGCAAGAGCATGCACAAGTCCACACTCATGCAAGCTCATGCAAAGAGTTTTGGAAATAACAAAAGCAATAAATGCAAAGTTTGAACAGAAAATAGAAAATGGGTCAAGGCATTGTGAGTGGGCCTTGGACCACGAATTGGGCTAATAAAGGAAGGCTTGAAAGTGTTACTTAGGCCTCATTAAAAATCTTGTCAGGCTGGGAAAAGAGAAAAAATATTTTTTTTTTCTTCTGTTTTTTTTCATATCGCGTTTCTCTTCTTTTGCTTTTTCGGTTTTTCCTTGTTTTCTCCTACTTATGAACTCTCTTTCGATTTGCTTCATACGACGTCCACATCATCCAATCGAAGAAGATAATCGAAGAAACTCGTCGCCCTCCACCGTGATCATCATCTGAACCGACGGTCTCAACATCGACGACTTCGGTGAACATAATCGACGATTTTGATGAACCAAATCTTAAAAATCGGCAACTTTGATGATTCTGATCTGATTCCATAGAGTAATAGATTAAACTTAAACTTTCGACGACATCGAAGCCTATTCCTGTAAGTTCTTGTTTACAGTAATGGAACGAAATTGTGAAATTTGATCGTATATATAGAAAGTTTGAAACTTTGTTCTCTTTTTCAAGTTATGATTTGTTTGATATGTTCCAAATTAGAATTGAGAAATTGGGTTTTTGAATATGATCAACTTTTGTTATTTGGGTTTGATCGTATATAGAGAAAGTGTGAAACTTTTATTCTAAACCCAAAATATAAGACTACATCTCATGGTTGTTTTCTGTTTATTTATTGGATCAATGGAAAACCACTTAACTAACTATCTGAGAAAATTATTTACAAGGTTGCTTTTTGATCTGTTACAAACTCTTAAGTAGATTTTGACCTCAGGGGAGTGAAGGGAAATGAGAACGATGTGATTTTAGAGTGCATGGCAATCAAGACATTAAAAGTAGCATACCATACATACCATATGAATAACATCATCAAAGGCTTCGAAACTATAATCATAGCTTTTTTTGTTTATATATTTGTTAGATTGGCTGATTTTGTAAAACACATTGAGAATTAAAATTCACATTATGAAACTGATATTGTTTTGTTTTTGAAAAGGTAATGGTTATGTGTTAATCGTGACTTATTAAGAACCGTTGTTAGTTTAAAAGGTTGCAATGGTTGCTTTCATGTCTTTAGAGAGACTAGTGTCTTTAGAGAAACTACAAAAGTGAGTTGTTGTCTTGTTGTAGAAGTTGTCGAGTAAATAAACAAGTTTCTGTTTAATACCTCTCGTGTCTCTCTCATTCTCGCATACGTCTCTTCTCTTTGTTTTTATTAGTTAATTAAGAAACGAACACAACTTATATGTTCTCCTTCTCTTGCATCAAGTGAAACAGTTGTTGTACATGTTCAGTTTGAAAAGTAGAATCAATATATGAATAAATTGGTCTTCTTCTGAAACTGCAGGTTGTTCATCTACCAATGAATAATAGGTGACACGAAAGTGTGTTTCTTCTTCTACCAAGCTTTAGTGAACCTGTTTTGAGGATAAAATTGATTCATTGCATCATTTAAATTTTATTTTAGAACAAAACTCATTTAAAAGACTTACCATTGGAGAAAGAAAAATTTAAGGATCCAACAAAAATCCTTAATTTTGAAATTGTCAAAATTTATGATTAAAAATTGGAAAGAGTCCCTCTAAGGACTCTACCATTGGGCTTGCTCTTATATATTCACATGCTAGTAATTCAGTTGCTGTAAAAACTTTCCCAAATTTTCTCTTCACGGTTTCTTGATTTTGGCCAAATCTCAAACCAACATATCTTTCAACTTCATTCTGCCCACATATTCGTTAAAAATGGTCATACTTTCTTCAATACTTACATTTAACGTTGGTTGTAAACCATAATTTGTTTGTAAAATATTGCAAAATATTGTGAAAGCCGCAAGTGACATTCGTAGTAGCAGAAGACAAGCAACATCATCTTGTTGTAGTCGACGGCAAATATTCTTCCATCCCAAACTTCCATCTTGCACTGGTGCTCTTTGAAAATATCGCTCGTAGTAACTCAAAGTTGGTTGAATTATTAATTCTTCAAATTGCTCATTCTCCAAATTCCACAGTTTAATTCTTTCTTCATAACTTAGATAGGAGAGGACTTGTGATCGCAACTCACATATATAGAATATGTGTAATTTGATTAAAAAAACATCATCATCCATAACTAAAAGTATGATACTCAGTTAATAAAATGCATAAATAGATTAATAAAAATAAAATATATCTTACAATAAAAATTATAAAATTGCATAAATAAACTACAGAAAATATAACATACTTCAGAACATAAAATATAGTAATCTATTATTAACTAATTTTCATCTTCTGAAATCACTAGCATTTGTTTCTCGCGAAGTTCCCAACATATTAAATAGATCTCCTAGCCTACGTGTCCGTGAAATGTTTTGCTGAGTATTCTTTATTGTTTCTTCTTGATTTCCCAATGAAAATTCATATTGAATATTTATTGCAGTCCTTCCTGATGAGCCTACTTGTTGAAAATCTGGTGTATTGCGCTCTTCGTGAACGTTACATGTCGTACCCCAAGATTGAAAATTTGGTTGTAGCCCCTAATGTGAAGCATTTGGTGATGAACCCGATTGTGGATCATTTGGTGGTGAACTACATTGAGAAGCATTTGGTGGTGTGTTCCATTGGAAAATATTTGGTTGTGTGTTCCATTGTTGAGCATTAGGTGGTGTTCCCACTGTTAACCACATGGTGGTGTGTTCCATTGGAAAATATTTGGTTGTGTGTTCCCCATTGTTGATTACTTGGTAGTCCGCCCCACTGTTGAGCACTCGGGGGTAGGGATGTTGTGGTGGGTAAAAACACCCAGTCCAGCCCAAACCCAAAACAAGCATGCCCATAATAAATCTGAATGGGTTTTGGTACTTGTGGGTAGAGAAACCCAAAAAAAACCATGTGTTCCAGAACTATGGGTACCCAAATTTAATATAGATATATTTTAAATTGTATTTATTTTATGTATTTTACATATATATTTGGCGGAAAAATGTTGAACTGCCTTTTTGGCGGGGAAAATATTGAATTGCGTTTTTGGCGGGAAAATGTGAAATCATTATTGGCAGTAAATGTTGATGGTTGAATGCAATTTTTGGCGGGAAAAGGTTGAATGTCGTTTTTAATGAGAAAATGTTAAATAGAGTTTTTGGCGGGAAAATGTTGAATATCGTTTTTGGCGGAAAAAATGTTATATTGCGTTTTTGGTGAGAAAATGTGAAATCTTTTTGGCCGGAAAATGTTGAATTGCGTTTTTTGCGGGAAAATGTGAAAACAAATTTGGTGGGAAATTGTTGAATTGCGTTTTGACGGAGAAATTATGTTTTTGGCGGGAAAATGTGAAACCCTTTTTGGCGGAAAATGTTAAATTGCGTTTTTGGTGGGATAAATGTGAAATATTTTTTGGCGGGAAAATGTGAATTCTTTTTTGGCTGGAAAATGGTGAATTGCATTTTCGGCGGAAAAAAGTTGAATTGCATTTTTGGCGGAAAAATGTGAAATCTATTTTGGCGGGAAAATATTGAATTACATTTTTGGCGAGAAAATGTTGAATGTTGTTTTTGGCAGGAAACTGTTATATTGCGTTTTTGGCGGGAAAATGTGAAATCTTTTTTGACAGGAAAATGTTGAATTGCGTTTTTGCGAAAAAATGTTGATTCGCTTGAAAAAAGACTAAAAAAAACATATGGGTACCCATAACCCAATAAGATAAACCCATACAGGCTTTTTTTTTATTTGGGTACCGAACCCATTTTAAGCCTATGTTTTTTTAACAAAGATAGTAGATCTTTGGGCTTAATTTTTATTATGGGTTTTGGATACCCACTGGGTTAAAACTCACTTTTAACATCCCTACTCGGTGGTGTTCCCCATTCGATGGTGTTCCTCACTGTTGAGCACTTGGTGGTGTTCCCCAGTGTTGAGCACTTGATGACGTCTTCCAATGGGGATCACTTTGTAAGACCCAACTCTCTCATTTGGCCCAATATCAGCCCAACTTCTCTAATATCAAAACCCTAAGCGTGTGTATGCATATATATACATATCTCCCTCTCCACGCAGCCTCTTCTCACGTCTTCTTCATCACCATCTCTTCTTTATCTCTCATCTCAATCTCAGCCATAATCATCATCATCGTTGTGACACCGGAGTTGACGTCACGTTGTGGTCGTGATTGTTCTACGTGGTTGGTTTCGTCGTCGTTCATCACCAGATTGTTAGGTAAGGAAAACCTATCATGGTTATGAACTATACTACTGAAATTGTTTCACTTAGCAATTGGATTCATGGATCATAACTTCAACTATTGGGTTTTGTGTGAATATGTGAAAGAAGGAAACAGTTCAAGTTGTGGAATTGGTGATCCGTTTCCCGTCACGTCCTAAGGAGTTTGGGCAAGTTATTAACGGTTCTGAGTAGATCTCGTTCCTAAGTTTTCGTAACAGTTTTCGGATCCAAAATCGGAGGTAAGATCGATCGGGAAATCGCGTTTAAAGTTGGTGATTAGTCACAGTTTTCAGAGCCATATTTTTCAAAGTATCTGAAACTGCGCTAAAGGTTTTAAAGATCTATTTCCTGTCGGATCTGAAGGAATCAGATCGTGAATTTGGTGTCGTTGGAAAGAGCTTGAGGAGAGCAAGAAGTAGCAAGTTTCGTTTTCACGATCCAAGTTAAGCTCCATTCGCAAAATGACTTACAAGTTAGTGAAAAATCACAGTTTCCTTGAACCCAGAAAAATACTAAGTGTCAGAAACATTGCAGTTTCATCTTACGGTATTTAGGAGGCGTTTCTGGTCACCCCTGAGCATAGTTAGACCAAGCGACGGTGGATACCGGTAGAAGAAGTGTTAGGGAAGACACGGAACCTTTTGTCGTCACTAGGAAAGGTATACCCCAGCTGCCATGTCGATTGCTTGTTGAGAAAGAATCAGCTGTTTTGTCAAAACTGCAAAAACCCTAATTTGTCTTTGTGCTGTTTTCTTCTGCTGCAAATTTCAGATATTGTCAAGGAGTTTCCAACCTTTTTCTATCATCCCAAATTTAGGTGAGGGTGTGATCTGCGGAAATTCGATTACATGTTTCTATTTTTGTGCTTCATGATTCATTGCATAGGAATAGATCTGTTTGCTTAGTAATAATGAATTGTTAATTAGGATTGATGATATGATGATTATTCTAGTAATATAGGATGATTGAATTATTGTACTTGTGATAACAAGTAAATTATATGAGTTATATGAGAAAGTGGAATCATAATGAAAAGTGGAAAAGTGGAAAAGTGGAACAGTGGAAAATGGTATACATTGAATTGACGGGTTTTTTGTAGCTCAATAAAAGTTTGACGAGTACAATGGAACTAGATAGGTTCAAAGGTCAGGGAGATGATCGAACCTGGTTATGATGTGGAGATCTTGCTTAAGCAAGAATGAGTTGTGTGTTATAGTTTTGCATAGTGATGCAGACTATGTGAGTGTTGTGTCTATTTTCTATGTGATTGTTGATTGTGGTTTAAAGGTAGAATCGTGTATCGTATTTCCAGTGGGCGGAAAGGATCCTCTCACTGAGTAATTCTTTACTCACCCCTTTCTTTTCCCTTTTTCTCCAGGTCACGGTGAGAATCAAGTCCGTCTTGCTTATGGTGTATTTTGGGAACTTCGGTTTTTTTTTACTATTGTTATTTTCTTATACGATTTATTAAAGAGTTTTCAATAATTTAAGATTATTTTTAAGAAAATTTTGTATTTGAATTAAGAAAGTGGAATAGAGGAAATATATAAGTAAGGGGAAAGCGCGCCGTCTCAATGTTGAGGGAGACGGGCGTGACACACTTGGTGGTGTTCCCTATTGTTGAAATCTTGGACTACCTGAATGTGGACTGCCATAAGAGTGGCTAGAGCCCAACTTTTTTGGCAAATTTTGATTTTTCTAGAAACACTTGTCAGAGCTTCTAACAACTGTGTCTTTTTTTCGTTAATGCCTTTCGCTATGTCAAGAAAGTATTTTAGCTAAAAATTTAGCTCTTTAAGTGTATCAATGCATGACCAATGAAATTTGGTATTCCTTGAGAGTTTTAAGGTAAGGAATACAACTCTGCTTTTTTAAATTCATCATAATTTTCTTGGTTAAAATTACCGGATCGAAGTTGTTGTAAACTTTGTCGTTGAAACTCTGTATAACCAGCAATTGAGTCTTGTATAGTGGTCTCAAAAGATTGTCGTCTACGACTAACTCTTGAACCACTTGCAACATTAGCGCTTTAGTTTCCGCCAGATCTATGTGAACTACTCCCACGTCTAACAGTAGAGTGAGAACTTAGCCTGCTTCGTTGCTCACCTCTTCCAGCGGAGACTCGACATGTATCATGAGTGAACTCATTCGATGGGTGTGTATCATCATCTACATTAACACAATAGACTTTTTCATTTTCTTGGGTCTCTGGTACATGAGTTTGAGGCATATTAGTACCATCAAGATTTGAGTAACCTTGTATGTCAACATCATCCCTTCCCTCGTTAATTATCTCTTCTCTTCTTTGTCTAGAGGACTGTTGTGGTTGCGACAAAAATCATGTAATACTAAACATCGTTGCATCACATCCCAAAACTCTGGCGGATTTCGTTTGAACTTAGTAGTTAATTTGCATCCCTATAAAATACAAAAATATAAATATTTATACTAGGTTTGTGTGTTAATATTAGTAAATATATATAGAATGGTTATGACTAATTCCAAACTCGTGATCTTTCCACGACTTGTCAGATGCGTAAATCGTAGATGTTTCAAAATCAGCCCTAATACCGGTGGAACCCGTTAGTTCCTTCCACCTCTTGTAGCCTTTTTTAAAATTCATCAAATTTGTTTTTAATATGTTACATTCATGTAAAATGCTAGGTTGAATCTCTCAACCATATATTCTCGACCAAAAGTTGTAGGGTCTTTAAGAGTATAACTATTGATGGCAATTGCATGATCAAAAGACTCAATCAAACTTTTTCGTTGTTCATAAGACCTTTGATACCTCGGTATGGTCTACAAATTTAAAAATCAATGTTAGTTTTATGTTTCCCAAAATACTAATAAGCATGTATAATATAAATTATTCTATAAAACAAAAACAAAATAATAGACTTACTCTATCTGTTGTTTCATCGGAGCATTTGTGTTTCTCAAATCTATTACCACATACATAATATTGTTGGGATAATATTTTCCAAACAAACGCATACAAATTAATTCTAATATTTTCTTATTATTTCTAAAAATAAGATGTACACATATTTTTGGTAACAATTATTTATAACTCTCTTAACATCAATCCAAAGTAAGAAAATATATTTGATTATAATTACATAAATTAAATTATTTAACTATATATAATTAATAAATCACTATAAATTTACATGATAATATCTCTTTGAAAGAGTAGTTTCATTGTTTTTAGGATTTAAAAATATAATAAATTGATAATTATAGTTTAGAATTAAAATAATTAAACATTATTTACCTTTAAAAATGAAAGCTGCGTATAACTTTGATGTTGTCTTTATAAGTGAATAGATATAGTGATGAACTAATAGAACGCATGCATTAGACAGAAAATCCTGTTTTTTTAATTTTCTTTTTATGATTAATAAAACTATAAAATAATACATAAGCACATCTATTTGTTATAAACACACCTCTTATTATATATTAAGTGTTTTCAGAATTCTTTGAAATAGGCACCCTATATTTTACCTATTATTAAGCCATCATATTATTTTAATAAAACTTATTATTTTAACAAAAGCTGGGAAAAATATGACTGAATGAAAACAAAATATCTGGAACATATGGGCGAAATACGCGCTGCCTATTCATAGCCTTAATAGATCCAAGAGACAACATAAGGAGAATTTTGTTGCCTAGCTTCTTTGGCTAAGTAATCTGTCATAGTACTTTCATGGCTACCAACATATTTGAAGGCATAAAAATCTTGTGCCATGGCTAACAAGGAACAATCAATTAAGTCATATATTAAATAATTTAATAACTAGGATCGGATCCGCGATACAGCGCGGGGTCATTTTTTGTGTGTTTATGTGATATGTATTTAAACATGTTTTAATATTTTAATAAAAGTACGTATTTAGCAATTACGGCAATATATTTTGATGTAGAATCACACCTTTCGCTACACCAAAGGAGAAACTCTTTTTTTTTGTATTTAAGTGATTTGCACTTTTAAGCGTATGTGTTTATTGATGAAGGTGACGACATACGACATACATATTGTGAACTTAACACAATGCAATATCTGAAAATATGGCGATTTCAATTATGAAGGTGTATATTTTTAAATTGTATGCCTGATACAAATACTAATTATAATATTACGTAATAATCTATAGTATAGTCTGTTTTGTAAAAAGTCTAATGCTTAGCTGGGTCTTATATTTCATAAATGTTCTACAAATTTGTTATCTCTATTATTAATTTAGAATGAAGATTTTATTTTAGTATTGAGTATAGTGTTTTGGATTTTTAGAACAATGTTTGAGTTGAATGTTGTATTTTAATTTTGGTTATATATTAAAATTATGAGTGTTAAGTGTTAAGATTTTATTTTAATTAAATGATCCGAACTGTATAAATAGATTTCTAGTATATTATGAATTAAAAAGAGTGAGTTGGAAATATAGTCACTTTTCAAAATATAATTGTGAATGTAGTAACTTCACTATTCAAAATTAGAGAACGAGGTCACTTTACTTTTGTGTAATAAGTCGACGTCTAATAGTAGCTCGTGTGGGACAAGGGAATTTTTTTGGAAATTACCACAGAGGGCTGTTAATTTCAGCATCTCTCTCCATTTTTTTATTATATATATTTTTTCTTATTTTCTTATTTCTTTTTGATAACTCCTCCAATCTAATAATTGAAATACTTATCAATATAAATTTATTTTCTAAACTAATTCATATACATAAAAGTCTATATATTTTTCTCTATAATTTGATATGCATTTTGTTAATAATTTTTAATATATTACAGACATTTTATTAGTAGTTGGTACAATTAATTATGTGTACAGACTTTTATTTTGTACGCTGCACTGGCTGTACAAAGTATATAATTGTAAAGAGAGTAGTCACTTTTCACTGTTGATTCGTACACTTAGATCTGTAAGACACTTTTCGTGTACAAATGTATATAAATATACATAGCGTACACTTATATCTGTACACTAAAAAGAGTTGTACAGATCTAAGTGTATGAATCAAACAGTTAAAAGTGACTACTTTGCAAATTGTGAATAGTAAAGTGACTATTTTCCCAATTATGGCTGGACGATTTCAATTTGTACTTATTAAATAAGTTGTATAAATAAAAATCTGTACACATAATTAACTGTACTGAGTACTAATAAAAATGTCTATATAATATATTTAAAGTTTTTAACAAAATGCATATCAAATTATAGAGAAAAAACATAGAATTTTATGTATCTGAATTAATTTAGAAAATAAATTTACATTGATAAGCATCTCAATTTTTAGATTGAAGAGGTTATTAAAAAGCACAAATCAGAATTTTATTTATATATAAAGAATAGAGAGAATGTGAGTTTAAGGAGAGAGAGAGGTTGAATCTAAAAGCACATATACCAATTGCTTTCAACGACATAGGGGAAGAAGAAAATTAGTGGCATATAGAGTTGATATGGGATATATTTGATTTTGTCTATAGTAGGGTCAAAGGTTAGTGACTAAAAATCCAATTGTAAATAGTAAACTGCTTAGTTCTATAATTAAGTTTGGAAAAGTGACTATTTCTCAACTTAACCCATTAAAAAACTATATGCTAAATAATGTAACAAATAGTATGTGTATATGATTTGACTTATTTAACATATAATTTTTCTTTGATTTTTGATAAGAAATACAAAAGAATAACAATTAAAACAAATGTTATTAAAACTAAAATAAAAGATGTGTTGAAAAGAAAAAACAATTAACAAAAACAAAACTGATCATTCTTAAGTAAAAACCAATATATTACCATACCATCGACAAAAACCCTAGATTCCCAACTTAATTTGCCATAGATTCAAGCTTGCTTTTCTACTCTCTCCGTTCGATCCTCGACGGAGAATATGCGATCGATTGGAAAGAGCTGTTTCGGATTAACACGATAGATTTTAGATTTTCGCCGGAGACAAATCGCTACAACTACATGTATGTTCTCATCTTATATTCTTGCTTTTAAGATTTTTCCAAACTTATTTTTTTTGTATTAGATTTTCGCTGGAGACAACGAATTTCCGTGTTAGTGAGTTCTATGGATTAGATGAATATTTGGTTCTTTGTATTTAAGCTTTAGGTTTTTGTTTTGGATTCTGGAATTTATGATGAATCATGGTTATCTATCTCGTGAATCCTGATGAATCATAGATTAGTAATTTTTACTTGATTTGGTAGCTCGATTATAGCTAAGTGAGTGAGTTTTGGAGAAAAAAACGAAATAGAATGTTAGACAATGAAGGAACTATAGATCTTGCCTGTTTTATGGGGTTGATTTGATAGACATCTCTTGTTAGATCTTGTTAATAATTAGTCAAAAACTCTCAAACTTTGCTATATTCTCCTTTCTCTAATTTTTGCACTTTTGTTTTTTAAAGATTTTTTTTTTATTGCTATGAAACACACATTTTCTTAAGTTGTATAGTTTAGTGTCTCTTTTAACATAACATATAGTTTCTCTTCCAATTTCATGTTTCCCTTGACTATCTTTGCTTGGTTTCTATGAGATGCACTACGACTTGAGTCATTACATAGACAATTTACCTCACTCTGTTTTAGATATGTATTTATAAGTAAGGTAATTTCACAAACGGATTTACAGGTTTAGTGTCTGAAAGAGGTTTTTATATGGTAACCATGGTCAGTATGGTTTTGTCCATTTGTGGTTTTGTCCGTCTTTAATTCACCATTCATGTTTTGAACACAATAAAATGAACTAAATAAAATATAATATAAAAAATGCAGAAAAGTAAAAGCGGTCAGAATTAAAGAAGGTTTGCAAATGAACACAGTCCATGCACAAATAAAGAGTGGACTAGTTTTTCAAAAAGTGGTATGATATTGACCAACCAATCAGATTTTTTCATTCTTTTTATTAATTACATTTCTTTTCCTTTCTTCTCTCTTTATAAACGTAACACATCAATATTTTGCTCTCATCATTTCAACACTTTGGCAGACACAAAAAACCTAAACTCTCTCAAAATTTCTTTTACTTTTTCAAGTTGCTTTTTTCGGACAAAAAAATGTACATAGCATAATAAAGGTAAACATTAATTCATATCATATTAGTTTCTTCTTTATATTCAATTACTAATAACAAATTTCATATTTTTTCTTTTTTATATTCAATTACTAATGACAAATTTCATATTTTTTACTTCATAATAATGATGTCTTCAAGACGTAAAAATAAAAACACTAAGCCTCAATCATCTACACGAAAATGGGTAAATTTTCTATTCTAATTCTTATAAAGAGACTCAGAATGAAGATCATGAAAATGTATCATATGAGGTTGATGAAGCAGAGAATGCAGATGCATAACATATGGCGAACATTCGAGAAACTATTGCAAATATGTTATGCGAAAATCGGAATACTTGATTTTATATAATGTAAGTTTTACATTTATTTTCTTCTTTTTAAATATATTATATTAATAAAAATAAATATTTATCAATTTAGTTATCAAAATATTTTTAGAAAATTAATTTTAGTCATATTTGTCCGTTTTTTACCATTCATCTTATTAAACCACTTTTTTGTATTTGTTTTCACCACTCTAATCGCTTCATCCGCTTTTATCGCTTAAACTGCTTTTACTGCAACTTGGCCGCTTTGACCACTCTGTCCTCTCCGCTTTGTCTGCTGTTACCATTCGGACGCTAAGTCTCATTGAACATCTTTCTATAGACTCCTCTATTTATATTATATATTACGCATCTCCTAATTCTATTTGGATTATGAAACACAAAACCTATATAGATAAAAAAGACGTCTATATATTCACTATTATCTAAATTGCTTTTTCCTTCTTTTTTAGGCTTAATTAACACATTTTCCTTTTTATAAATGGAAGAAAATATCATCTTAGATATGATTAAGAGATATTAACCCATGTTTTAAATAATTTAAATAATAGTGAGTCGATTACGTTAACAATAATTCTAACTAATTAAGAAATTGATAATTTTATTTAATAACTAACCAGTTTGATTATATCAAAACATAAAGGGGCGATGATATAACTGTTTTTTTAAATAACTGGTGTTTTAAATCAAATTAATTTATTGTTTTTAAAAATCTACAAAAGTCTTTGCCTCTAAATAGTAGTAGAGCATTTAGTCGGCGTTATCTTTCTACGGCCAAATCTTTGTTTAGATTGAGTTAAATCTTTTATGTTTTATCTTAATTTTTTGGATTATGTATTTTAATCTTTGATTTAGGCGGTTTGTTAAGATTCTATTTAATTAAATTAAATGACAATTGGATCAAAGATTAAAATCGGAAGAGAATCCAAACTATTAGTTTTATACAATTTTTTCTGGGTGAATGACCTGTGTCCCCCTATTAAGTTTCATATAGTACCAAAACTACACAGAACTCGGATCTCGATCTCATTCCATACAAAATAGAAGTTAAAGTTCAATTTCTTCCTAAATTGAAATTTCGAATCCTTGGTCCCCATAAATTCGAATTTCGTGGTTTATCTTTGGTTTACTGTGCTAAACACAATGCCAAACCAAAACTTAATAGATTAAACTGAACTAAAACTCAATTCGAGTTATCCCAACCCAAAATAAATACTAGTTTCATTAATCCCAAATTGAGAAATCTAAGAACCCTAGTTTTGATTATTCTTTTTAATAAGATGGAAAACAAAAATTAGACCTACTAAATTTGGATATGTAAAAAATTTGAATATTTTTTGTTGTTGTTGGTCGAAGAGAAAGAAAGGAAGAAGATCAGATGGATTATTTCATTACTCTGTTATCTTCTTTTTTCCAAAAAAGTTGCATCCTTTCAAGAAAAAAAAAATCCTCAATAATTTCAGCTAAACAAAGAAAATCTTAAATTATTTTTAATTTTCTCCAGAAAAAAATCTATATATATTTTTTTTTTCTTTCTTCCTCTCCTTCAAACAAACTAACGTGAGAAGAAAGAATCAAAGCATCGACAATCAAAATTTGAACCTCTGCACCACCACCTAATGATTCTAAGACTCTAGAGTGAATCTAAACACCTTTAAGAGTTTCATAGACCTCTTTTTTAATCCGAGAAACTGTAGTATTTTCTTCTTATTCTTGTTGTTGTTCATTTTGGGAGGAACAAGAACTCAGTTCGGTGACTTTCCCGATGAACATGGGTCTGAGCATAAATGAGTTATCATTAAAACCCAGCGTTTTGCCATTAAAATTGCTGAAAGAGACTAACACCATCCCGTTTCCTCTTCTTCTTGAGATTGCTCCTTGTGAAGCTGCTATTGATGTTCGTTGGATAAGCTTACTCGTCACTGGCAGTTTGTCAAAATCAAAATTAGGGTTCTTAGATTTCTCAATTTGGGGATTTTTGAAATTGGCATTTATTTCGGGTTTAGATAACTTGAATTGGGTTTCAATTCGGTACAATCTATTGAGTTTTGGTTTGACATTAGGTTTAGCAAAGTAAACCAAAGATAAACCACGAAATTTGAATTTATGGGGACCAAGGATTCGAACTTTCGATTTATGGAGAAAATGGACTGTAACTTCTATTTTGTGTGGATTGAAAGTGAAGTCCGAATTTTGTGTAGTTGTGATACTATACGAAACTTCTTAGGGGGACACAGGTCGTTCATAAATTTTTTCTTGTATATATAATGAATTTTAACTTATAGGATTCTGTTAGGCATGTTATTTCACTATTTTTCATAAAATTATAATATGTTTGAAATGATGCAACAAGATATTTCTTTCAAATTTATATATACAACTTTATCCATTATGTACAACAGAAATAAATATAATGATAATTAAGATGACTAACTATAACGTATGAATGTTCATAATAAGTATACAAAATAAATAATTATTTTTGTATATGTTGCAATATATACATACACATATAAACATGTTTATCATATACTTTAAATAGTCATATGATACATTGTTCAAAAATGTATATTTTTAAATTGTTTTGTGTTAATAATATTAAGATTACTTATGTTAGGTGTTTGATTTTGTTAATTAAATAATAAATTGCAATTTTGTTTAATTAGTTGAGTGAAAATATGTGGTATTTGTACTAATGGCAAATTGATATAAATATTTTGTAAGAGAAGGGCAGATAATTAATTGGGCTATGGAGCTTTTGGAACTCGACACGTCAGCATGATATTCTTGTTAATAATACGTAAGAGTAAGGTTTTATTTTTTTCAGGTTCAAATATTTCACGAGAGAACGTATTCTTACACGAAAATAAAGATAAATTTAAATAAATAAATAATTTTAGTTACATATTTTGTTGTATACAAATAAATATTATATCTCACATAATAACTTTACACATAATAATTTATAAAAAAGTTTTATACTTCATATAGTGCGGGTTCTTATCTAGTCTAAATCTTATTTGTGTATATCCTCTTTCTCTCTAAAACCTTCTTTTCTAAGAGATAATTTCTTCTTCAAGTCTTGAATTATCCAACAATAATGTGTAGCGTATATAGGTTAAAATAACATCAATAGTTTTGGAGGAAAAAAGAAATAGAATGTAGGATCGTGAAGGTAAATTATTGATTTTGATTTCTTTGATGGGGTTGAATTTGATAGATATATTTGGTTAGATTTTGTTCAGAGGTTTCTTTGTATGTTATGTTGTAAAATTTGATTTCAAGAGCTTCAATGCTTTGTAGATAATAATTAGAATTTTCAAGTTACCCTTTCTAGCAATTTTAAAAGCGAGCAAATTAGTGGTTATTGTTTTGAGTTCGAACAAAGACCAATAGCATTAAAAGAATATCTATAGAAATCTACCAATTACAGTTAAAAACTATGTTGTTTGTGTGTTTTCTGCAATTGTAATGGTTAATGTAGATATATTGGTATCGTCATTGTTTTTTTATTTGGTTATATCTGTTAAAAAAAGAAATGAGGTAGTTAAACCAGAAGCTCTTGAGAATATGAATGTGAAAGCTGTTTGGACAAATAGTGAAAACGAACAAAACGGAAACCAAAAATAGAGCCAATCATTTTGGACAGTCTTCGTGGTATTTTACTCTTTCAAAGTCTCCAAAGTAATCATTGCCCTTCTTTTTTTCTCTTGAGTTTGTTAATTGTATGAACGAAACTTGGGTTCAACCCTAGGGGTGAACCATAGTTATTCACCTCCTTTTGCATTAACCAATAAAAAGATGTCATGTCAAATCCTACTTAAATTACATATTAAATTAAAGCTATTATTATAAATCCAAACCGATATAAAATCTCGTTTAATTATAAAATCTAAACCCTAATTCTACTTTGTAAACCCAAACCGCCATTTAAACTCATTTCATCATTAAAAAAACTAAAACCCTAATCGTATTTTCTAAACCCAAATCGACATTTAACCTCGTTTAATTGTAAAATCTAAATCTTTTTATAAACCTAAACCAATATTTAATCCGTTTAATTATAAAATCTAAACCCTAATCGTACTTTCTAAATCCAAACCGATATTTAACCTTGTTTAATCATAAAATCTAAACCCTAACCTTTTCTAATAAAAGAAAACCGATACATAATTTCGTTTTAATGGCAAATAAGATTTTATAATTAAATTAAATTCTTTTTATTATTATTAGGTGTCAGATTTTAATATGCTAAAATAAAGGAGGTGAAAACCCTAGGCGTGAACTCAAGTTTTTTTCTAATTGTATCATAGTTGGTCATAGATAAGCTTTTTTTATGTTCATTGCTCTTTTGTTAAACCTAATCATAATTTGTAATGTTCATTGCTCTTTTGTTAAAAGAAATTATAAAACCTAAGATTTAAATAAAAAACTAAGAATGAGAAATATCTTAAAAACACACACATGGTTATTCTATTTGCATTACCTGGTTGCCTTAAATGATTGAGGATGAATCAATGGAATGCTATGAATGAGTTTCAGGTTTTCAGCTATATCTTAGCACTTGTGTGACTGTTTTCTGACTACATAGACGTACAATTGTTTGAGTTTTGATGGTAAAAACTCACTTTTATAACTTTTTTTTGTAATACAATCATGTCATAAATTTACCTTTTTGTTATAAAGTTACCATATAAGGTTATCTTTTTAACTACATGTTATAAAGTAGTTAAGATCTACTTTTGAGCATTTTTGTTATTAAGGTTACCATATAGGGTTATCTTTTTCAATCATGTCATAAATTTATTTATTCAAACTTTTTTTCTACATGTTATTATCTACTTTTGATGTACTTATAGGGTTTGAAGGCTGAATCAAGTATATGGCTAACAAAAGATAACCATTTATGATTTCTTCTTCTTTTGTGAGTACGTTTTCGGTCTAGAGAAAAAGAGATTTGAAAGTTTTGGGTGAATTGAGAAAGATGTAAATCACCACAATATATATACTAAAAAGAAGTCGACTAATTCATAGGTAGTTTTGTTAAGTTTGATAAAACAATCTTGAAAATTTAGAAAAAAAGAAAGGATATCTACAAAAAAAAATGCCCATCTATTCTTTTTTGGTGAGAATGTCAATTTCGATTAAAATACCCCTAATTCTTATTTTAAGATGTTTTTGAAAATATTCACACTAACATGTAGATATATAAGAATAGAGATGTTTTGAAGTGAAATTTTTGTTATTTTATTTTTAAAATGGGGAAATTAAATCTAAAGGAGTTCTACAAAAAAATTGTCCATATACACCCTTTTTTGGAGAATGCCAATTTGGACAAAAATACCCCTACTTTATATTTAAGCATTTTTGAAAAAGTTTAACCTTAATAACATGTAGATCTACAAGAATATAGTTGATTTGTAAAAAAGATATTGTTATTTAGTTGAAAAAGTTGATTTTTTTATAGATAAAATTTGGTCTAAATTTCTTATAAAACGATTTCTAGTGATCTACTTAGTTTAGAATTTCTATTCTAATATTTTGTACATATTCTATGATATTTAGACTATTTTTCTTTCTAACAATCTTAAAAAATTGGATATTCAATATCTAAAAATTGTAGAACATGTATTCTAAAATTTCCTTCATGTTCTAAACTATGCGTGAAATTGTATTATAAGAATTTCTATAGTTTTTAAAACAATAAAAAACGTTTTCTAAGAAATTTTCACCTTTAGAATTTATATTCTAACCAAATTTAGAATTTTGTTTTTAAACTAGATATAGAAAGTGAATCTTTGAAAAAGGAAAGTAAATATTTATTAAATATTTTTTTTTAATATTATATTTTCTGTTAAGATTAAGATCTTTACTGGATTTAGAAAACAAATTATAATTTTTTTAGAATACAAAAAAAAAACGCCCAAAAAAATAAATTGTAAACAAGCGTGCCCTAGTCGATTTGTGCCCTATTATTGATCTCTTCTTCTTCACGTTCTTCCTTTTCCATCTCGTGTTCTGTTTTTCATTATGCATATCTATGTGAGGAGTGGTATGTGGAGATTGTATGATAATAAGGAGTGGAGATTTATTGTTGATGAAAAAAATCGTGGGAGATTCCTGTTTTTAGAATTGACTACGACTTGCGAAGAGCTTAAGCTAATGGCCAGAGAAGACTATGTAATAGAACAGAGTACAATCGATGTGAAGTTAAGCTACTTACCAACGGATCTTAGCGTTGATTGTCCTCCTGTTGTTATGATGAATAACAGACAGGTTAGTAATTTTCTTTCCTATTGCAAAAAGAAAAATACGGTAAAGTTATGTGTGACGTTCAATGGTGGAGTTGAAGATAAAGGAGGTGAAGAAAAATCTGATTTGAATAAGAAACCAGATTCTCCAAGCGATGGAGATGCTTGTTTTAATGCTGACGAAAAAGTATTAGGTAGAGTGGTGGAAGAAGACAAACAGTCTGTCATCGAATTGGCCAAAAGTCCAAAAAAGCGAAAGCATCATCACGGTGCAAGTGATGGAGTGGGATCATCGTTGAAGTCTTTTTCTGTAACAAAGGAGCAGTATTTCAGAAGTAAAGATGTTTTAAAGGCAACAATGGAGTTGTATGCGATGAAATATAACTGCGACTACAAGATTACAAAGTCTTATAAGAAATTTTGGTGTATACGATGCGTAGATGTGGTCTGCAAGTGGAGTCTTCGAGCGGAGCATTTAGAGAGATCTATGTATTTTAAAGTCAATAAGTTTGTGGATGACCATTCATGTGCTCCTTCCAGGAAAAACAAATTTTGTCGCACACCTTCAACCAAAACAATTGGACATCTCATTATGCATAATTATGAAGGTGTGTTAGAAGGTCCTAAACCGAATGTTATCAGCAATATTATTCGCACACAATACGGACACGACCTAACTTATCATCAGGCGTGGGAGGCTCCTGAGTATGCAGCTAACGAGGTTAGAGGAATTCCTGAGAAAAGTTATGGTAAGATACCAAAATACTTGTACATGCTAGAACAAGCGAATCCTGGTACTTATACAAACTACGAAGTTGATGGTGAGAATAGATTCAAATATCTATTTATATCTTTCGGTCAGTCTATTAGAGGGTCTTACAAGCCTATTTGGAAAGTGATTGTGGTTGACGGTACGTTTCTGAAAAGCAAATACAAAGGAGTTTGGTAGCTACAGCAGTAGATGGTAACTCCAATTTGTATCCAATTGCATTTGGAGTTGCTGATTCCGAAAATGATTCTTCATGGGAGTGGTTTTTTATACAACTTAAGAAACTCATAGCTAATTCCGAAATTCCTTTGCTAAACACCATTAGAGAGATGTTGACACACTGATTTTATGAGCGAAGAGTAATAAGTGCGAAGCAAAACGATCCTCTGACTATTGAGATGGAGATAAAGATTTCTAGATGAATAGAGAAAGGTAACACTTTTAAAACTTATCATATTACTAGAAATAGATTACAGGTAAAAGGACATGGTTTCGACTTCGTTGTTGACTTGGAAAAAAGAACATGTTCATGTGGGAAGTTCGACATAGGAAAACTTCCTTGTAGACACGCCATTAAAGGAGCTTATGATATAGGCAAATGTATATACTCATTTGCTGATGATGTTTATACGACTGCCACTTGGAGATCGTTATATGAGGAAACTATTAATCCAATTGGTATTCCTCAAGAAGAATGGCGCGTCCTAGAAGATGTTGAATCTGCAGTAGTTTTACCACCTGAAACAAGAAGACAGTCTGGTATAAGAAAAAAATGAAGATATGAATCAGCTGAAGACAAGATAAAAGCATCACAAAAGTCACAGCTATCAAAACAACATAAGTGCAGTCGTTGTGGTAAAGAAGGTCATAATCGAGCTACGTGTGATTTAGCAATATGAGTAAGGTATGTGTAACTAATTTCTTATAAACTTAGTTATAAACATTTTCATATGATTTTGTTAACGTTTTTTTCTTTTGGTTTTACAGGTTAAAGCATCAAAGCATTTTCGGTATTGGATTCACAACTACTTTTATTCGTCTTTTTAGTTTTTCTTGTTATTGGAATTCACTTCAACTTTTGTGCATCCTTTTGTTTTTTATTGATATTAGATTCACTATTACTTATGTTATGTCTTTCGATTTTTGGAGTTTTGCTTTATGGCTGAAAATCGAGTACTAGTACCAATTGTTTAGAACCAAAGTAAACGCTCATCCATCCAATTTTGCTTTGACAATGTCTTTTGTGGATCATATCGTCTCTTTTGGGAGAGAAGTTCATATCTCGATTTCCATATGCACCAAAGCACCGCAAAGGATAGTTAACTACTGCCATTGATAACCCTTTCACTCCCTCTCCACCATAAGAATTACATTAAGATTGATCTTGGACGTCCAAAATCTTACTAGTATCAATCCCTCTAGTTTGTATAAAAATTGGTTTATTTATGAATCCCTCTAGTTTTTTATATGTTTGTTTGGATCCGTACGTGTATTGGTTTACACAAAAGAAACATATTTTCCTATAAATAGAGTGTCAATTTCATCTTCATCCACAATAATACAAAAATTTCACAAACGTATCATACATAAAAATCGTTTTCACCCCACAAAAAATACATAAAAACTAGATATTGAGATTATTTACGTTAGAAATTATATTATTTTTTCAATTCTATATCACTTATATTTAAATAATCAGTTATATTTTGAATTTATCATCTTACTTTTTATATCTATTTATTTTTAATATTATATTTGTATTTGTTTGGTTTGATCTAGTTTAATTAAGAAAATCTGTTTATTATACGCATCATTATATAGGGTGTGTATTTTTATGGTGCAATATTACGTGTTTGTCATATAGTTTTTTTTTGTTAACAATAAAAGTATAGGCTTAAAATAGGTTTCTTAACTATTGTATACGTGTTTATTTTTATTGTGCGTTATTACGTATTTTTATATATTAATAACATATGGCTATGATCCAGTGTGTACCGCGGGTTAATTTTTTGTAACTAAGATTTTTAAAATTTTAAGTTATATTTTTTGTTAATATTTTTTTTCTCGTTTAAAATTGTATAATCGGATTTTGATTGTTTATTTTAGGATTTTACACGTAGTATGCGACCTCATATTTATGCTAACTCAAGCTCATCCCACCATATAACCTCGTCCCGTGAAATTTAACATAATTTTGTTATTTTTATTTTTAGTAGTACTTTTATTTTACATATAATTTGAGTCACTATAAACTTTTGCTTTCAAATGGTTTTTACCATATATAAATTTATTTCTTCTAGAGTTCAAATATTATTAATATTATAAACTTTTTATAGAATCTAAATATTATAGATACCAACTTATTAAGTGGTACACTGCGGGTTGATTATTTTCCTTTTATTTTATAATTAATAAATTTATGATTTTGTAAACTATAAAGTATATGATATTTAATAAGATGTAGCTCTTATATATATATATTATAGTATTATTCGGCATTTACTATATAGCTAAATATTTATATGAATAAGAATAATGTTATTAAGTTACTATCATAATCATAAAGTTCAAAATTAAGTAAGTTTAACTAAATTGTAAAATAACTTAAAGTGTGTGCAAAAAAAAAATGTGGTATAGGATTTAGCCCGTGGTGTAAAATAAAATGAAATTTGAAAACTAAATGAAATTATAAACTAAAATTGAAAAAGAAGTTATTTGGAAAAATCTAGAAATAATAAAGTTATTTGGGAGATTTGGATATAGAGGATCTTTTTATTTCAATTTCCCTTAATCATAAAGTAAAATAAAATAAAATTACAAAATTATAGTTTTATCTTTATTATTATTTTTTCCAAGGCAAAAATTGAAAAAAAAAAAAAAAAAAAAAAAAAGGTTTTGTTTCTCTTTCTCTCCGCCGATGGTTGCGCAAGCGTAATCTTCTCTGTGCTCGGTTTAAAAAGTTGCAATACCTAAAAGTCCAAAGAAGAGGGCAACATCTCCATCTATTCCCATATTGCATCCAGAATGAAGGGAGAGAATCTGACGCTTAGGCATAAGGTAACGCATAACATTGATTGCTATTGTTTAAGCCAAACTTTTGACATTGTGACTTACATGTTGTGCATAAACAGTGAAGGTAAGCTTTTTTTTTTTTTTAACGGCTGGTTTTATTGATTAAGAAACAGAGTGATCCTCATGGAGGATGTTTACAATGAATTGTGGAACATAGAAGAAAGATTCAAATAGAGCATAGTTATTAAAAGTAGCTCTAGCAATTCGGTCGGCCGCTTTGTTGTTATGTCTTCTGGTCCATCTGAATTCGGCATCCATGAATTTTCGTTTCCAAGTATTGATCTCACGAACCCAATTGTGAACTTTGAAAATGCGTTTTTCGCCGTTGATGAGTTGTGTGGCTGTAGAATTGTCACCTTCGAAGATAACGTAACGATGCCCATTTAGCCAAGCTTGTTGCATTGTAATTAATAGCGCTTGAAGCTCAGCTTCCAAAGTTGTGGTGCATCAGTGTTCGACACTGTGTCCTGCTGATAGATAGGTACCATTGGAATCTCGTATGATCCATGCTGCGTGAGATGGATTGTCCGTGGCGGTGAACTTACAATCATAGTTGCACTTGATATAGCCGTGCTTTGGTTTTTGCCACTGAGATAGTGTTGATCGCGTCCTCGTTGCTCCTGTGTTGCTATCATTCGAAATATTTGACCAACAATCGACCCATTCTTCCGCCTCTTGCTCTGCTTTGGTGATATCCTCCTGCCAATTGCTATCTTTGTGTTGATAAACTAAGAGGTTTCTGCTCTTCCATATTCTCCATAGAAGCCATAGAGGTAATTGGCGTTCCATCTATGGGATATAATGGTTGTTGTAACAATCGATGATGGACTCGAATTTTTCAGTGAACGTTCCTGAGGCGTCAAAGTTGCTTCGTTGTAGTCCCGCGGTTCGTCGCCAGATTTCTTGAACGTATTCACAATCAAAAAACAGGTGTTCTATCGTTTCTTCTGCTCTGTTGCATCGTTTACATAGTGAATTGGTGGTGATGTTCCTTCTTACAAGTACAGTGCCTGCTGCTAAAGCATTAGATAGGATTCTCCACAGGAAATGCTGAATCTTTGGTGTTGTTTTCATTCGCCATATTGATGTCTTGAATGCATGCAAACCTGGGGATGGGGTGACATTCGGCTCGTTTCCTGGCATGTGCGTGGCTAGCCAATATCCAGATTTGACCGTGTATAACCCGGAATCGTTGTAGTGCCAACTTAACAAATCCGGTGCTATAGTGGGGCTTATTCTTATGTTAAGAATTACCTGGATGTCTTCAGGTGTCACCGTGCCTCTCAAACGTTCAAGGTTCCAACCGTTCTTTTGCTCATTCATCAGATCACTTACTGAATAATGATTGTCCATTGTTCCCATCATACATTCGGGTGGTCTCGGCGGATGCAATGGTAACCAAGGATCTAGCCATGCACTTGTATTGTGCCCATTGCCAATAAGGTATCTCATACCTGTTTTCAGTAGTTCTCTCCCTTCTAGTAATGACTTCCAGATGAAAGATGGCTTGTATCCTGTCCCGGCGGTTAAGACATTGTTGTTGGGAAAGTACCTTGCCTTGAGAAGTCTTGAAAGAAAGCTATTCGGTGATTGAAGTATCCGCCAGAATTGTTTCCCCAATAGAGCAAGATTAAACTTCTCAATATCTTTAAAGCCAAGCCCTCCTTCCTTTTTTGGTAAACTCATTCTCTTCCAAGAGATCCAATGCATTCCTCTCCTTTCTCGACTTTTACTCCACCAATAGCGTGCCAAAGTACTGTTGATTTTGTCGCATATCCCTTTTGGTAGTTTAAAGACGTTCATTGTATAGACTGGTAAAGCAATTGCTATGGTCTTGAGTAAGATTTCTTTGCCGCCTTTAGACAAAAATTTGTGAGACCAATTTTGTGTTCTCTGCTTCACCTTGTCCACCACATAATTGAAAATCTCCTTTTTTCTGCTTCCAATCTGTTCAGGCAATCCGAGATACTTCCCACCTCCCCCATCATTATGGATATTAAGTATGTGCCGGAGTCTTGTTTTCACATGTTGCTTAACTCGTGCTCCAAATGTGATTGCTGATTTGTTGAGATTCACCGCCTGACCCGAGACCTGCTCATACTCTCGTAGGATACTCATTATAGTGGTGCATGACTTTTGATGTGCATGACAAAAGAATAATGCATCATCAGCAAATAATAGGTGGTTGATGGAGGGACCTGTAGTACTTATTTTCATGCCTTTCAGCTTGTTCGATTCTTCGGCCTTGGTGAGGAGGTTACTCAGAACTTCTGCACACAGTATAAATAAGTATGGTGAGAGTGGGTCACCTTGTCTGATTCCTCTCTCTGGTTTTATCATTCCTCTAGGGGACGCATTCACTAAGACTGAGAAGCTGACTGATTCCACACACTGCATTACCCAATTTATCCAAACTGAATCAAATCCCATAGACTGCATCGTTTCTCGTAAGAAAGCCCACTCCAATCTGTCATATGCCTTTGTGATGTCCGTTTTTACCGTCATATACGAGGTGGCCCAAAGCTTTCTTTTTTTCAATGAATGAAGCATCTCATGTGCGATGATCACATTGTCCATAATGTTTCTCCCTCCAATAAAAGCTGCTTGATTTTCCGAAACTATGAATGGTAGATGTTGCTTCAATCGGTCTACTAGGATCTTGGAAATGATTTTATAGCTCACATTGCATAAAGCAATTGGCCTAAAATCTGCCATCAATGTAGAGACATTCTTCTTTGGAATGAGGCAAATGTTGGTGTGATTCATTGAGTCTCTCATAATACCTTCTTGAAAAAAACGTTGTATCTCCGTTATGACTGCATTTTTTACGTCTGGCCAAAATTGTTGATAGAAGGCTGCTGTAATCCCATCGGGTCTAGACGCTCTATCCGATCCTATGTCAAACACAGCCTTTTGTATTTCTGCCTCTGTTACCATCCGTTGCAACTCCTGATTCATTTGGGGTGTCACTTTTCCTTGCAGACCATGAAAAATACTTGTGTTATCTCTGGAGTTATCTCTTGTAGACTTAAAGAGGTTTGTAAAGTAGCCTTCTGCAGCTTCTCCAATTTCATCATCACCTCTGTATACATTTCCAGCTTCATCTGTCACTGCTAGAACTATGTTTCGAGCAAGTCGTTGCTTGGTCGCAGCGTAGAAATATTTAGTGTTTCTATCGCCAAGCTTGACCCAATTCTTTCGACTTTTGAGTTTCCAGAATTGTTCTTCATCCTTGTAAGCTTGATTCAGGTCAAAGTGATCTCATGAATTTCCTCTGTAGAGCGATTACCATATGTATAAGCATCGTTGAACGTGGCTATTCGAATCGAGGCATTGATTCGATTCCGACGTTTCCATTCCGCCATCTTCTTTTGGCTTTGATTGATTCTGGTGCCCAACGACAGGTCACTATTTTCCGCATCCCAACTTTCTACGATCATGTTACGGAATCCTACTTTGTGAAACAATCGACTATCATAACGAAACTGATTTCTTCGTTGTTCAATCGTGTTGCAGAAATTGGTAACCAATGGTCTATGATCTGAGCCTTCGAATTCCAGAAATTCTGTTTGTGCCGACGGAAATGATGTCAACCATTCTGAGTTAGCCATGGAGCGATCAAGACAACACCATATGTTGTGTGAATATCTTTTGCCAGTCCAGGAGAACTTGTTGCCAATGAACTATATATCTTGAAAGTCGCAAGTGTTAATCATACGATTGAAGTCTACAAACGTTCGTTCTGGTCGTCGTGGTCCTCCATTCTTCTCATCATTGTTTTTTATCTCATTGAAATCACCCAACGTTAACCAAGGGCCATCTCTGGATGACGAGATTCTTTCTATAGATTCCCATACTTCATTTCGCATACTGGGATCAGGATGACCATAAACCACCGACAAATAGAAACTGATTCCATTGAATTCAACTTGCCTATCTACAAGATTTGATGAAAGCGAAAGAACTGAAACTGAAACAGAATCTTTCCAAAGAACAGCAATCCCACCACCCATACCTTGTGGTGGAACTGTTACAAAGTTAGAATAACCAAGATCTGAAGCTACTTCCTTGATTTTCTCATCCCTTTGCTTTGTTTCCAATAGGCATACCATATCCGGGAGATACCTCCGTTGTATCTCCTTGAGGCGTCGAACTGTAAGGTCTATGCCGAGACCTTGACAGTTCCAGCAGGTTGTAATCATGGTGGAAGTGGTGGTACTGGGCCCACCGCGCCTCTACACTTGGTGTTCCTGCTGGAGGAACCGCTACCTTCACCCGCCTCTTTAGTCACCATTCCTGTTGTTTCCTCCACCTCGGATTGGACTAAGTCGTCCTCTCGCTTGCGTTTACCCCTCTCCATTGCAGTTGCATTTTGTCTCTCAGGGGATGCAGCCATGATGGACGAATCAGTGTGGATGAGCGCCGAGTAGCGCTGATAATTTGGGTTCCCGGGGAGGTCTCCTGTAGCATTCGCAAAGATAGGAATAGGGTTAAACATCTCACTCATATTCCTTTCCTCATTAAACATCGAGTATGCTCCGTTTGGTTCATCAAGTTCATCCCTAGAAGGAAGAGGATCACGTAGAGGAGCGATGTCCCCCAATGCGTCTGCCGCCTCTGGAACTTCAACGATAGGAACCAACTCATCAACATCACCATTCTCTTCGTCATCTGCAATCTCCCTAATGACCACTCCTTGATTTTGATTGTTTGCAGGAGCAGCATCGTCATTGTCATCATCTGATAATACCTCACCACCTCCATTCTGAATGAGACAGGCTCCGGAGTCGTGAGTGAGCATACCACATACCTCGCAAAAAATCCTCAATCTCTCAAAGCGAAATCAAAGAAGAGTATTCACATTGGCCTCAAATTGGAAATTACGCTGGAAGCGAAGGGGATCCTCGATGTTCCAGTTGATCTGCACTCGAACGTATTCCACACGAGCCGTTGTTTCAAGATCGAAATCAACCTCCATCAAATTGCCCAGAGCCCTACCAACGTGTGCAATGACTTCGCGGTTGAGGTAGTGATAAGGTATACCCCTTATTTGGATCCAAAATGGTATGAAATTGATGAGCGGTTGATTGATAGGAGACCATCTCTGTAGAACCAACATGCGGTAATTGAATGCCCATGGTCCTCGCCTCAACACAGTTTCCAGCGATTCCTCAAAAGGGAAGATGAATTGGAATTGGTTACCCGGAATTAAACGTCCGTGAACAAGCCCAGCCTGACCCCAGATCCGTGGCATTGAGGCAACGATAGCCCGAGAGTTCTGGCTCCTTGGCATCACCGGTCGTTCCATCAGAATGAAACGGTTCTCTACCACCGCTTGCGCCACAATCTCCGCCGGCAGGGCAATTGGAACATCATCGATTCCCAGGTTAATGTCTTGCACCGCCCTTCGTAAATTGTCTGCCATCTTCAATAATAGATTGTAGAAATGAAAAGGGTAAAGTAAGGTGGATTTGATTATTTCAATTGAGAGCGAGACGAATGAATTGAAAAAACTGCTTTTATAGAGGAATGATTCCTCTGTAACCGTCGTTCGTGCATCACGTCGAAAGTGAGATTGCAACGTGGAGATAACCGCCTGGAGTGTGGTCCAGAAGCGATCCACTACGCCGGCAAAATCGAAGACAACCGCCGTGGGGACGGAAGTAAAGAACTGTAAAAGTAACTGCAGAAAAATTGCCTTAACGATCGCCATTCCTTTTCTAAATTAAAAAAAAAAAAAACATTGAATGGAAGGCTCTAGCTGAGACAATCCCGACTTTGATTCTGTTCTCCGGATCCCAGTTTAAGTACTGATCATTGACAAAGACCTAAAAAAAACAACAATAACAGAAGTTTCTTAAACTTAGATCACACGTTTTACACTAAAAAACATTGATTAAAGTTTTAAACCTTTTCTAAGGAATTCAAGTAATCAACAACTCTTTCTCTGTTCACCAGCATGAAAATATGTTCATCGATTTCAAAATCAAAAACCAAAATCAATAAACCAAAATAGAGGATAAAAACTCTATCAATCAAAATCGAGATAAGAATTAAGAATACTCACTTTCCCCACCAAAGTTCATCCTCAGTAGTCTCATCTCTAACAACATGCTTATCTCTCGATTAGTCTTAGCACCAGAAAGTGTCGCCAAAGCTCCATTAGAAGTGATAAACGAACCTTTCTCATACTTAAAAATTTGCTCATAAAGCTGTACAAACAACAAAATCACAAACTCAATCTATTAAATTCGTTGCACAAGCACTGATAAATATTCTGTATAGCAAAACATCTCTAGAGCTATGCATAAGAAATACCTTGCTATATGAGAACTCTGAAGGATTATTTAGACTGAGGCAAATTGTGGTTGTGGTAATTGTTCGATATGAGATGGTTATTTATAGAGGAGTCTATCACTGCGATGGCTTATTGTTATGCTGATAGGATGAGAGTGCCTCTTGCTGATGTAAGAAGAAGAATGCGTTCAGAAGGAAGAAAGGCAAAGGCTTTTGAGAAGTTCTTGGGAAAGCTTTTGAAGAGAAGTGGCTGAAGGAGGTCAAAGACTCTTGGAGAAGTAGAGGCTTTGCTTCTAATTTTACTCTGCTTTATTCAGTTTAAAAGTGAAGTTGTATTTAAAGGTTGATTTCCCTTTAGGGCAACCTTATCAAACATATCATCCAAATCTTAAGCTTTTAATTTATCTTCTCTTCCTTATTTAGCGTCAATGGCGCCATTTACTCTGTTTTTGCTTATTTCTCATTTTAGCTTAGTCCGACACTTATCAGTGGTGCTTTCATTGAGAGTGCTATGGCTCCACAAGTGACAAAAGTCGCAGCTCTCGATTCTGTACCGGAATCGTCAGAACTCGAGGCAGATGTGACGCCGCCTCCTGCAGATCCAGTTTCACCTCCATCGATGGAGCTGCGAATGGAAGGCGTCGAAAAAGAGGTCCTTTACTTGAAAGAAGTTGAAACCCAGATTTTGAAAAACCAGATCTACGGAGTGGGTCGTGAAGGAAACTTGACTCCATCTGCTTTCATGTCGCCTTCTCCCGGAGCTCTTTTGCAAACGACACAGACCCCGAGTATTGGAAGTCAGAACAGAGAGACCTTGTTTGCATACCCAACACCTGAAATGCAGCTTCGTTTACATGAAACACGTTTCCGACCACCACCTTTTGAGCCGCCGCGTTTCCAGGCTTCTTCATCGGAACCACCAAGGTTTCAAGCTTCCACTTCTGAGCCACCTGGGTTTCAAACACTGTCGTTTCAGCAGCAACCCAGTTTTCCACCTCAAGGGTTTCCACCACCAAGGTTTTAACCACCATCGCTGCGTCCCAGAACAGATCCACCACATCGTACGGTGGAGCTACCAGTCTATGAAGGTGGTAACGCCGATGACTGGTTATTCCGGTTAGAACAATGCTTTCTCGCTAATCGAACTCCTGAGGAAGAGAAACTCGAGAAGGCCATCTCATGTTTAATAGGAGCCTCTGTGACTTGGTGGCGTTGCTCCTAGGAGAGAGAAGAAATCTATACATGGGTAGACTTCCAGGACAAATTCAAGGTGAGGTTTAGGGCAAGAAGAGGTAGTTATGCTATAGATCAGTTGCTAAACATTCGCCAAACTAGCAGTGTTGAGGAATACAGAGAACGATTTGAGGAATTGATAGTGGACCTATCTCATGTTACCTTTAATATTTTGGAGTCTGCGTTCCTTAATGGACTAAGGAAGAGTCTCAAAGACCAAGTGGTGCGATGTAGACCAGTTAATCTCGCTGACATTGTTGAAATTGCCAAACTTATTGAGTCCCAGGAGAGAAACAACGCAACTTATCCAGTCAGACAACAGCCGCGTGTATCGCTACCCCCTGCTCAAACATTAACTGCTGTGAGACCTTATGTGCCAAGCAAAGACACGAATAGAGCTTCAGGAAGTGGGACGGCTACACAAAACCACAACCCCTGTCGCTGTTGTGGTTCTATGACAGAGGAGACTAAGGAACAGTCTATGCGTATGCGGGGATACATAGGAAACGCAAGAGTAGTAATCTTGATAGACTCTAGAGCTACTTGCAATTTCATTAGTGAAGAATTTGTAAGAGTTAGAGATTTGGACATCACACCGACGAGGAGTTTTGGAGTTAAAGTGGGTGGTGGCAGGATCATTAGAAGCAGTGGCAAGTGCATCAATGTGCCATTAGAAGTTCAGGGAATCGAGTTCATCGAGGAGTTCTATTTGTTTGATTTGGGAGAGCTAGATGTGGTCTTAGGGTTTTCATGGTTAGCCAAACTCGGGGAAACCAGAGCTAATTGGGGACGTCTAAGACTCAGCTGGCAAATTGGTCGAATATGGGTTATAATACATGGAGATCCAGACTTAAGCACACATCAAGTGTCATTGAGATCAATGAGTAAAGTGATCAAATACACAGGAGTCGTTGTTTGATAACAAGGCGTAGGAGGAGCAGACTTCCATCACTCCAGCCATACAACAGATCCTGGATCACTATGAGCAAGTCTTCCAAGTACCACAATCACTACCACCTTCATGCAACAGAGAACACGCAATTACATTGAAGGAAGGTACTTCTCCAGTAAACCTAGGCCTTACCGTTATTCTTTTGAGCAGAAAAACGAGATTGAGAAATTGGTCAAGGAAATGATGAGCACTCATGTCATAAGGCCTAGTGTCAGTCCCTTTTCAAGTCCGGTGCTATTAGTTAAGAAGAAAGATGGGGGATGGAGGTTCTGCGTCGATTACCGGACGCTTAACGAGGCAACTATTCCAGACAGTTATCCAATCCCTGTGATAGAGGAACTCTTGGATGAGTTAAAAGGAGCCACAATGTTCTCCAAATTGGATTTAAGGTCCGCTTATCACCAAATACGAATGAAGATGAGCGATGTGGAGAAGACAGCCTTTAAAACTCATCAAGGATATTACGAGTTTTTGGTCATGCCTTTCGGCCTAACCAATGCGCCATCCACTTTCCAGAACGTTATGAATGATTTATTCAGGCCATATTTGAGGAAGTTCGTGCTGGTATTTTTCGACGATATCTTGGTCTATAGTCCCGACAAGGAAACACACTTAAAGCATCTTGAGACAGTCCTGCAGCTTCTACACATCCATCAGTTCTATGCAAACCTAAAAAAATGCTCATTTGGAAGCATAAGAATAGCTTACCTATGCCATATCATTTCAGCTGAGGGAGTATCAGCTGACCCGGAAAAGGTTGAAGCCATGTTGAGCTGGCCACTACCTAAGTCTGTGACTGAACTAAGAGGGTTTCTGGGATTCACCGGTTACTACCGCCGGTTTGTGAAGAACTACGGTCAGATAGCAAGGCCGTTAACTGATCAATTGAGGAAGAGTGGGTTTGAGTGGAATGAATCTGCAACCATGGCCTTCCAAGAGTTAAAAAGGGCAGTTACAAACCTTCTTGTGCTTGTTTTGCCTGATTTTCAACAAGAGTTCACAGTCAAAACGGATGCATCCGGAGTTGGAATAGGAGCTGTGTTATCCCAAAACAAGAGACCTATCGCTTATCTCAGTCAAGCCTTCTCAAGCCAAGGTAGAATCAAGTCTGTGTATGAGAGGGAATTACTAGCAATTGTGAGGGCTGTAACCAAGTGGAAACACTATTTATCCAGCCGAGAATTTGTGATAAAGACAGACCAGAGAAGTCTCAGGCACTTACTAGAGCAGAAGTCAGTTTCAACAACTCAGTAAAGATGGGCTTCCAAGCTGACAGGGTTGAAATATCGCATTGAATACAAGCCCAGAGTTGACAACAAGGTAGCTGATGCACTTTCCAAAACTACTAGAGCAGTTTCATACTAGTGCTATGGGAGGACATGAAGGGGCATTGAAAACGTTTAAGAGATTGTGTAATGAAGTGTACTGGCGTGGAATGAGAAGAGATACAGTGAATTACATCAAGGGCTGCCAGATTTGTCAAGAGAACAAGTACTCTACCTTATCACCTGCAGGTCTCCTTTCACCTCTTTCATTATCGCAGCAGATATGGAGCGACATCAGCCTTGATTTTGTCGAAGGTCTGCCTACTTCGAAGGGTTTTAATTGCATTTTGGTAGTGGTAGACAGGCTAAGCAAGTACACTCACTTCATCGCCTTGAAGCATCCGTTTACTACTAGGTCTGTAGCTGAATCATTCATAAGGGAAGTTGTGCGACTACATGGTTTTCTAAGTTAATTGGTCTCGGATAGGGATAAGGTGTTTCTCAGTAACTTCTGGTCTGAATTGTTCAAGATCCAAGGCACTATCTTGAAGAAGAGCACCGCCTATCATCCGCAAACAGACGGGCAGACGGAAGTTGTAAACCGATGCCTTGAATCATTTCTGAGGTGTTTTGCAGGTAGAAGACCTACCTCTTGGATGCAATGGCTACCCTGGGCTAAATACTGGTATAATACATCTTACCACACAGCCTCCAAAATGACACATTTCAAGGCAGTGTATGGGAGAGATCCACCTACATTGCTGAGGTATGGAGACACGCCTTCAGCTAATGGGTTAGTAGAAGAGCTACTTAAGGATAGAGATGGACTCTTAATGGAACTCAGGGAGAATCTGGAGATTGCTCAGAACCAAATGAAGAAGTCTGCGGACAAACACCAAAGAGATGTTGAGTTTAAGGTTGATGACTGGGTATATCTGAAGCTTTGACCCTACAGACAAAGCTCCTTTGCACACCGGAGTAATGAAAAACTCTCACAACGATATTACGGACCATATCAGATCATCCGCCGGATTGGTAGTGTTCCTTACAAACTCAAGTTGCCCGAGCATAGCACCATTCATCCAGTGTTCCATGTATCTCAACTGAAGCAAGCTGTTCCTCCTTCGTTTACTCCACAAGAGCTGCCAAGGATTCTAACACCATCATTAGAGTGGGCAGCTGAACCGGAGAAGTTATTGGATATCAGAAAGAGTGAGACAACTGAGGGTGCCGAAGTGTTAGTTCAATGGAGTGGACTGTCAGCAATCGATGCCACTTGGGAGCGGTTAGTGTCCTTGGTAAAGCAATTTCCTCATTTCGATCTTGAGGACAAGATCAATCTCCTGCGCGGGAGTATTGATGGGCTGAGAGTGCCTCTAGCTGATGTAAGAAGAAGAATGCGTTCAGTAGGAAGAAAGGCAAAGGTTTTTGAGAAGTTCTTGGGAAAGCTTTTGAAGAGAAGTGACTGAAGGAGGTCAAAGACTCTTGGAGAAGTAGAAGCTTTGCTTCTAATTTTACTATGCTTTATTCTATCAAAACTATGCGTTTCAGTTTAAGAGTGAAGTTGTATTTAAAGGTTGATTTCCCTTTAGGGCAACCTTATCAAACATATCATCAAAACCTTAAGCTTTTAATTTATCTTCTCTTCCTTATTTAGCGTCAACGGCGTCATTTACTCTATTTTTGCTTATTTCTCATTTTAGCTTAGTCCGACACTTATCATATGCATCCGAAAAAACAGCTCGGGTCTTCTGTTATGGAATCCGTATTTGGGGCAAACTAAATGGATTCGACCCAGAAACACATTACACATATTTGAAAGTTTTGCTCTTTGATACAACAACAACCGTAACCACAAGATCTTGAGGTTTCTTTATGATGACGAGAGAAACAGAACTAGTCGAGGATGAGATATTGATGTCTACGATTTTAGCTTTGTTTCATGGAGGACGGTTCTTGATGATAATACCTATAGGGATGAACTCTGTTATCACAGTGGCGTGTCTTTGAAGGGAAATACTTACTTTTTCGATCGAGAGGTAACGACAGAGGCACAAGTGCGGACAGAAGAATTAATGGTAACAGACATTGAAGATTATTTACTCTGTTTTGATTTCACAACCGAGAGATTTGGACCGCGTTTGTCCCTGTCGTTTATCCCTCCCTCTCCTATTTTTGAATATTTGACTCTATCTTGGGCTAGAGATGATAAGCTCGCTGTGTTATATTGCCACTACGACACATTTGACATCATAGAGATTTGGATTTCGACTAAGATTGAGCCCAATGCGGTATCATGGAGCACTTTTTTGATAGTGGATATGTCACTAATCAATGGTTTAACAGATGATTTTTTTATTCGCTTTGAAGCTAAGAGCTTTTTTATCGACGAGGAGAAGAAAGTCGCTATACTTTTTGATTATAAAGTGACCGAGACCGGTCACTACCAAATGGCTTACATCGTTGAAGATAATTGATACTTCAAATCTGTCAACATTGGAGTAATCTCGAATTCCCGGTGGCTAGGAGGCAAACTTGTGTGCTCTTCTTATGTTCCAAGTTTATTGCAACTACAAGTTTAGTCCATTTTCAATACTGCATATGTGTCTTGCTTTGAACAAGACTACTTTCAATAAAATAGTTTACATAAGTGAAGTAAAGATCACTTTTTCACTTGTAATTAGTTTTTTTATATGTATTGTCTGGAACTTCACGGCTGCAACGATGGTATACGAGAAATATATAGTTAGATAATTGACTAATAATAGAATCATAAAATTTAAAAAATAACATGATAAGAAAAAGACTTACCAGAAGCTGCCTACCCATTCTTCAAAAACATCCCATTTAGCTTCATGTACGTGCACCAAAAACCGCATCTGGGTCATTCTTCCCCGAGTCTGGTTTGTAACCCCAGTCGAAATCGAAAGAGTTTTTTGTTTGGCTCTGTGATTGATCAAATCCGGGTACCTGTGTTGTTTGAGAAACATGACCCATTTCTTTCCAAAGAAATTCTAGTGAGCCTAAATTAAGGTCAATGTCAAGTTCACCCTGACTAGTGTGATATTTATCAAACAAAGCATTTATCTCCTGTCAATACAACAAAGACAGTGTAAAAATCATAGGACATGAACTTTACAAACTCTTAAAATGGCAATAGATATCAAGGATTAGGGTTCTTTGGACATCCTGGCTGAAGCTTCTCTGGCTGCTTTTCACTAAAGTAGGGTCTCTTTGGGTGTCTTGGATTAGGCTGAATCTTATTGGACATCGTAACTTCTGGGATTTGAATCCCTACAATGCTGGGAGCTGGATTTGGAAGCGGCTGTGTAAGGTGCGTAGTCTGGCGAGACCTTTCTTAGTTTGTGAAGTGGGATCAGGGATTACGGCTAGTTTCTGGCACGACAATTGGACTGGTTTGGGCCCTCTTTTAGACCTTACGGGACCTTTGGGTCCTCAGGTGATAGGTCTCCCGAAAAAGGCGGTGGTTCGAGACGCAATCTCGGGTGCTGGGTGGAGGGTTATGAGTTCTAGAAGTCGTAATCCCATCATCTCCTTGATCAAAAACGCCCTGCCTAGTTGCAATGATAGCATTTCCTCAGAGGTTGATGATGTGTACCTTTGGAAGATGGATCACAGACCTCCATCTCTCTCCTTCTCCTCTGCTTTGACTTGGCAAGCGCTTCACCCTTCGGGTCATCCTGTTGTGTGGCATAAGTCGGTTTGATTTAAGAACCATATTCCAAAGCACGCTTTCATTGCTTGGGTTACTGCTTGGAATCGGCTCCATACTAGAGATCGCATGAGGAGGTGGGGCCTCTCTATTCCTCCGGATTGTGTTCTTTGCTCTGGAAATGCTGAGTCGAGAGAGCACTTGTTCTTTAGTTGCGGTTTCAGTAGTGCGGTTTGGGGTCACTTCTTGGCTAGAAATAGTCTCTCGCCTCCTCTTCTCTTCATGGACTGCTTCACTTGGGTCTCTTCTCCTTCTCGTGATCCAAACATTTCTCTCATCATCAAGCTTGTGTTTCAAGCTTCTATCTACCTCTTGTGGAAAGAGCGCAACCGTAGACTGCATGATCTCACCGCCCGCTCTTCTACTGCCATCCTTAAGGAAATCAAGGTAATCCTTAGAGCTAAGCTTGATCCTCTTTCTAGAAGTTCTGAATTTGAAGCTCCCGCCAAGTCTCTCCTTTCAACTTGGTTCCGGTTCTTCAACTAAGGCATCTAAGGTAACTTCTTCCTCCTTTGGGTTCCTTTTCTCTGTTCGGCCCTCTGGCTCCTTTTTGGGCCTCTAGGTTTGTTCTTCTGGCCTGCGTGCCATTTTGGGCCTTCGGGCCGTGTATATTTTCTGGCCTGCGTGCCTAGTTTGGGACTTTATGTCTTGTATGTTATGCTTTTTCTAATGGAAATTTAAAATTAAAAAAAAAAAAAAAGTGAGGCCCTTACCTCAGTCGAAGAATGAACGAAGTTGGTCGTCAATGGCTGCCTGTCATTGCTCCCAGGCCATAGAGCCGCCATGTTCTGTATCAGCTCCAGCAGGTGGGTACTCGACCTCATCACCTCTTTGGCGGCCAGCACCGCTCTGAGGATAATCGACCTCTCTTCTTTTTATGCGGCCAGCATCGTGGTCGCGTAAACTACGAGATGCAGAAGTCGTCTACTCCTGCTGCTAGATCGAGCGAGTGTGGTCTGTTGTTGGTGATGAATGAAGAGGGATGGGGTCGAGTTTATTGGGTTATGGAGGAGAAAACGAGGTCGAGTGATGGAGAAGAAGTCGAGTGGGTAAGGTGAAGATGGGGTTGCGTGGAGATTGAGTGAATGGGTGGGGTCTAAAGAGATTTCATGTCTCTTGGTCTGCTGCATGGAGGACATGGGCGTCAGTGGTGGGTCCCACTGTGTCTTCTTGTCTTTCTTCTGTGCTCTCTGTTTACTGTAAAAACCACAGGAACCCGCAATCTTCTGTAAACTTGATAACTTCCTGTAAGATTCTGTAGCTTCTGTTGGTCGAGTAAAATGATGATTTAAAATTTTTTGGGTTTTAAATATCACTCATACTCGACCAATGTACTCGATTTCTAGGCCATCTGTAGATTAAATGTTTTGAATTTTTACTCTAGCTTCACGTTATTCCTCTATTCCTGAGAATCACAAACACAACTAAAACAAATCAAAAATAACAAGAAAGTAAAAATTATTTACAAGGATAATCATGGGACTTCCTCCCAAGGGAGCTTGTTTAAAGTCTCTAGCTTGACTCCTCACACTTATCAAGAAGAAAATGAATGATAGAGAGGGTCTGCATAGTCCTCTCTGATATCATCATCATACTCAGCGTCCTCCCTGGAGAGGTCTACAGCAGAATACTCAATTCCCCTTTCTTCAAAATAGGCTTCTTTCTCTTCTGAAGGGTAATCTGTCTCTTCAGACCATCTTGAAGTGAACTTTCTTCACGGAATAGTGTTAATCCCGCCTTTAGGTTGAGCTTCCTTCTGCATCTGATTCAGCTTACTCCTAAGTTCCTCAACAGAGTGAGCTAGCGTCTCTATAGTTTCTTCTTGCTTATCAGACCTCTTTTAAGCTCTTTCACTTTCTCAGTCTCATACCCTTCTCCTGGGATCACTCTATAGTCTTCAGAGGTTTTTTCATCTTCTTTGGACCCTTGTGGAATTTTGTTGATGCCAAACTGTAACTTGATGTGCTTTCCAAGGTTGAGACTTATTTTCCCTTCCCTGACATCTATCACTGCTCCCACTGAAGCTGAGAAGGGTCTTCCCAGGATTAAGGGATCCTTATGCTCTACTTCCATATCCAGCACCACGAAGTCTGTAGGCACTTCCACTCCATTAATCATGATTGGTAGATCTTTCAGCATGCCGAAGGGTTTTCTGGAAGATCTATCCGCAAGGATCAAAGTCAGGTCACAAGGTTTGTACTGAATAAACTCTAACCTTCTTGCCATAGAGAGTGGCATTAAGCTGACAGAGGCTCCGAGATCGCACATTCAATCGCTGAAAGCTAATTCCCCAATGGAACATGGTAGAGTAAAAGATTCAGGATCTTCTAACTTTTCTTGAACAATCTTCTTATCAGCAGCTCGAGATGGAGAAGCATCACATTCATCATCTGAGTCGTGATACATCTTGATCCTTTCCAGTATAAGATTTCTCACATCTTTGTGAGGATCAGGAATGAGGTTGAGAACTTCCATTAGTGGCATCACTGCTTCAATCTTGTCTAGCTGTTTCGCTGCAACAGTCTTGTATCTCTCCATCCACGCTTTCCTGAATGTCCACGGAAGAGCACGTGAGGGTAATGGAGTAGGTTTGAATCTTTTCACCATTCTCTCGATTATGGCGGCCTTCTCTTCCGAGGTGGATTAAATGAGATGGCGAGAACCAGCAGAATGGTTGAATTCAACAACAGAGACTTCAATCTGAGTAGAAGCCTCCCCTTCTTGAACATCACTGTCCTCAGTGATTAAATCAGGGACAGGTCAAGTTGGCAGCTCTCGATCATGGCAGATAGTGATGGCGTGAGCAGTTGCATACTCCTTTGGATTCTGTATTGACTTGCCAAGAAGTCCTGTGATTTGAGGTGCAGAGGTAGATGCTGATTGTCCTTCCAAGTATCTGACTTTGGTATTCAATGCCTCCACTTTGGCATTCAGGTCATTGTAGCTGCAGTCCAGCTTATGGTGCAATTCAGATAATTTCTTAGCAATTTCCATGGAGCTAGATGCTTGTCCCTGTAGCAATTGTTGTACCATCTGTTTCATTTCAGCATTAGGAGCAGCATGACCTTGGTTTTTGCTTAGGTGCAAACCCAGGTGGTGGTTGTGGCTGGTAGTTCCCCTGGAATTGCTGCTTGGGAACAAAACCTTGGTTGTAGGGAACAAAAGGTTTGTTCTGACCTTGTTGTTGTTGTGGAGGATAAACTTGGTCTTGTGGATTAGCAACGTTGGTGTTGCGGTAGAAGAGGTTGGGGTTGTTGGTTTTGAAGTTGTTGTATCCTTTGTAGCCACCCTGGTTGTTGTTAATGTAGCTGACTTCTTCCAAATGGTTACCCTCCCCATCTTGGACTTGATACTGCTCGTCATCAACAAGGAAGTGCACATGCTTCTGCTGGCTAAGAAGAATCCTGTCCAGCTTGTCATTCAACGCTTTGATCTCCTTCCTGTGTTTGTCATCAGAGTCAGTTGTGCTTCTGACAGTCCTATCGCAGTCCTCGTTGTAGTTACCAATTGAGCGAGATTCTCAACCAATTCCCAGCCTTCTTCAACATCTTTGTTCTGGAAATTCCCATTGCTGGCGGTATTTAGAAGCATTCTTATGCGTGGTAAAACGCCTCTATAAAGAGTGCGGAGCAGAGAGGCTTTAGTGAAGCCATGATGAGGGCATTGGTTGGTAGAACCCTTGAAACGCTCCCATGCTTCACAAAAGCTTTCACCAACCTTCTATAAAAAACCGGAGATCTCATTTCTGAGTCTTGCAGTTCTTGCGTTGGAGAAGAACTTTGATAAAAAAAGCCTTCTTGCAATCATCCCAGGTGGTGATTGAGTCATGGGGCAGATTCTTCTCCCAGATGTGTGCTTTGTCGCCCAAGGAGAATGGAAACAAACGAAGGTTGAATCCGTTTTCATTGACACCATTGATTTTTGTTAGGTTGCAGAGCCTATCGAATTCATCAAGGTGGTCGAGTGAATCCTCCATTGGCAGACCATGGAATTTGTTCCCCTGAATCATCGAGATGAGACCACTCTTAATCTCGAAGTTGTTGTTCTGGATAGCAGGAGGTGCAATTCCTTTCCGTTGACGGTGATCACGTGGTGCATCTCCAGCACCAATGTTGGCAGGGCCATTTTGTTGATTCTGTTCGTCAGCCATTTCGAGTGGTTGTTGTGGTATTTGGTTGGCTGTCTTTCTCCTTTCTCTGAGTTCGCGAGCTATGCAGTCGATGTTGTCGTTGAAAAGGAGGTTCTAGTTGCCTGTTGATCGAGTTTGCATACAGCAGAGGTGTACCTGGATCAAGAGGACAACAAGAAAAACACACAGTTAGCAACCGAATTGAAAATTGAAAAAGAACTTGATCTAATCAAGTCTGAAATCTCAAATGTAACAAACAAACACCCAATTGGCAACGACGCCAAATTGATAATAGGTTTTTAGTCAATTATCCTAAAACATCAATCATATCGTTGTAGTATTTTAGGTTGTCAATCCAAATAGGTGTGATGCTAACAATCAAGATGTGATCAGAAGTCACTAGGTCAAGCCAAGCAATAACAGGTTTTGGTGTGTTCTAGCACTCCTGAGTGAACATGCAGAAAACTGAAAATCAAGCAAAAAGAGTAAAACACTCAACCAACACAGCTCGTTGCAGAGCAATGGGTGAGGTCGAGTGACTGGTCGAGTAACAAACAGTAAATGAAACAAAGATACTCGACTGCCCAGTCTGTTGCCAAACAACTCGGTGGTCGAGTATCACGTCGAGTAACAAGAAAGAATTGCAAAAACTATGCAACAGATGACAAGATACAGTAAACAACAGTAGAGTAAACAATAAATTCAATCAGATAAAGAATTCCCGAGGATGGGATAATTGAGTAGTTTCGTTTCCTTAGTTTACAGGTGATTAACATGCTCAATAAATTATCCCTAGATAACAAGTTCTTTAACCAAATCTAAGTGCCACCGCAACAGAGACCCTCAAGTTAACGTAGTCCCAGACTCAATCACCATTGACGAGAGCTAACCTAACAGGTATTACGAATCAACAAGTTACAGCTAAAACGCTCCCTGCAACCATTACCTTGGTACATGGCCACAAATCTCTGGAATTAGTGGTTCAGACATTTCCTCGAACACCTTTTGGGCGCGGAAATGTCTGGGCTCAAATTCCAGTTGATCAGAAAGCAATATGCATTAAGAACAACAAATCCAGAAGGGATCTATCAATCAAACTCAACCACCTAGCATACTGAGAATTCTAAACTACTCTAACCTATCCTCAGAAACCTATTCACTACTCAGACATCATTGAAGAGAACATAAACGTTGAATGAAATGAAAACATGATAACAACAGAGTAATAGCAAGATGGTAACACGATGAACAACAGTAAACGAAATCAAGAACCAATACTGAATACTGAATACTGAATACTGAATACTGAATAGATAAAGAGAAATCCGGATTACAAAAGGTCAAGAACACACTGTCTGCGGAATAAAACTTAGATAAAAACTTGTTCTCGAAAATGTAAAGTACATGCTACTTATAACAAAATATTCTGAAACTCTAATACTCAAAACGACGCAGTATTGGGACGGATTAAGAACTGTACTCGACCGAGGTGGTCGAGTGAGAGGTTGAGTGATAAGCTGGAGTCTTCTTTTCTTCCTTGTGCTCGAGTGTCTGGTTGAGTGCGGAATGAAGAAAAATCTGAAGCTGGCAGTCGAGTTTGTAGTCGAGTGATAGAGATGATGGTACTCGGCTTGGTGGTAAAGTGATCGAGTGAAGGCGATGAATGTACCCGACCATGTGGTAGAGTAGTGTGATCGAGTGAGTGTGAAGTGGTGGAGGTGATGATACTCGACCAGGGGGTCGAGTAATGTGATCTAGTGTCTCTCTTGGCGGTACTCGACCAGGGGGTCGAGTGGTCACGTGAAGTGCTGAGGTCTTCTACTCGACCAAGGGGTCGAGTGGTCTGTTGAAGTCGTGAAGCATCTACTCGACCATGGGGTCGAATGGTTTTGACATGATCAGGTCCGCTTCTTCCATTTAGCTCGTCAACAGCTCCAAATCACCTGAAATCAACACAAATATGCAACATGCATGCAAAACTATCCTAAACATGCAAAGTGATGACAAATGATGAGAAATGGTATAAAACAGTGATGATATGATGCAAAATACACACTTATCAGGAACCTAGATGAAAAGAGAGATGAGAAAGACAAACTATGAAGCTTCTAGGAGGCAGAATGACAGCGTCAATACAGAGACAACGAAGAAACTCGCCGCCGATGACAATCCGAGACGACGAATAAGATTCACCGGAATTAAGTTGCTGGAAAAAATTTGAGCGTTGTGGTTTTATTTTAATCGGGTAGGGGAATAATTCGATTGAAGAAAAGGATATAGAGGGTTGTATGAAAGACTCAAATCCATTTAGCGTATTTAGGTTTTTTGTTTTTTTTTCTATTTCTATTTAAAATTTGTAAATAGACTAGGATTTAACCCGTGATACACCACATGTCAAATGTTTTATTCATATATACAATAATATTAAATTTTACGGTTTTTAATTTAGTATTAAAGTTATATAATTATATGTTAATGTTGTAACTACAAAAAATGGTGATGATAAAATAATAAAATAAATATTTTACCTGTGTTATATCAATCCAAATCCGTCCCACTATATTTCATATCAATCCAAACTCGTTCCGCTATATTTCTCGTCTCATGATATTTTAATATTTTTATAAGTTTAAATATTAATATTATTTTATAAAGTTCAAATATATCAATAATATTTAAAAATAATAATTCTTTTTGATTTTAGTGTGATGACATTCTTTGTAAATTCTTACTTTACTAACACAAAACTACTTCAAAAATTTTAATATATATAATGCTATATTTTGATAAAAATTATTATATATAAATACTTAGTTTAATCATAATTTGGGATTAATATACTTGTGTTTTTGACTAACTTTTTCTTATTTTAATAGCCTGTATTATGTTAAAATTATTGAGTCAGAAATATTAGCTTAATACATGTACAATTTATTTTTGCAAAAAAAAAGGAACAAAATTTAATAAAAATCCGAAAAGAAAATTTTATGGAGTGATAATTATTTTGTACAATTGCAAATTTTACAATGAAAAATGTTGATTGGGAAATAATTAGGGTTTCAAAATTTTAAAATATTACGTTATTAATTTTTTTAATGAAAATATTGAAGCATATATTGTAATATAAGATTTTATTCATTTTATTAACTGAAAATAAATGATTTAAAACGAAAAATCAGGGTGATTAATGCTAATTGATCCCCTTAAATAAATGTTAATGTGTAGTATATTGTAGTTTAGATTTGGAAAGATTTAAACGATTTTTGTGATTTTTTTCTTTTAGTTTCCTAAATTTTAGTAACATAATCGATTTTATATTTATATTTAAAAAGAAGTTTGTTAAAACATGAAATGCCAGTTGTTGGTGTCAGATCCCGCACTGGGAGTTAGGGACCTACCAAAGATTGCCACATGGACAGGGAAGGCCCAAAAAGAGCAAGGCCCACAAGCTTCTCTAGGCGAGGAGAAGAGTACAAGCGAGGTGGTCAATCCGCGAGGTGGATGTGACGACGGGGTCAAAGGTGTTTGGATTAAAGAGACTATTGGGTTGGAAGGCGAAGTCCGGGAAGCCCGAAGTCAATTCAAATTCGAACGTTTGAACAGTATTCACATTTTGGGACCGTTTGTGGGGATAGGATTCTTGAGTTGTATTCTTGAGTTGTCAGATTTTTCTATACAATACATTTCCGAGGTAAGCAGCAATGGCCGGAGAAGACGCTGTCAACGCTTCATTAGCCAAAACTCTCAAAACCATGCAATAAACCATGACGGAAATGTCGCAGAAGTTCTCAAATGTGGAAAAGGCTGTTGAAATATTACAAACAATCCAAGTATCACTTAGTCAAAATATTAGCACTATACAATCTCGTGTTCGTTCTATGAGTGCAGGAAATCCCCTTGGAGTTCGAAGAACTATCTTCAATTCGCAAAACTCCCTTGCGCGAAATGGAACAAGCGGACAAACAACTCTTGATGACGCAAATGCGGTAGTCCAACCGGAAGATGGAGAAACATAGCTCGAAGACGTAGATCAGTTCGTGAACTAGTACGAGCAGGAAAATTTCAATCAGATCGAAACCATGAGGAAAGTAAGCCGGGAATTAAAAGAAATGAGGTCAAAATTCCATCAGGCCATAAGTTCGAAGCCGAATATCAACCAGGTCATCGAAGAAGGTAGGCAAACACCTTTCATCCCGCAAATCGCCAGTTTGAGAATCAAAGATTCTCGAAAGCTTAACCTAGAACCGTACAACGGTTTGGAGGTTCCGAAAGGCTATCTCGCAACTTTTCTAATCGCTGCTGGACGGGTCGATTTGGATGAAGCTGAAGAAGATGCAGGATACTGCAAGCTTTTTTTTGAAAATCTATGCGGACAAGCACTGATGTGGTTCATTCACCCAGTTGGAACCAGGCTCAATCAGCAACTTCAACGAGTTATCAGCAGCATTTTTGAAACAATATTCAATTCTTATGGATAAAAGCATTTCGGACACAGATCTTTGGAATTTGTCACAAGGACCGAACGAAACACTTCGAGGTTTCATTACCAAGTTCAAGAATGTACTTTCAAAGCTCCCAAGGATCTCGCAACAATCGGCTTTATCAGCCTTGCGGAAAGGATTGTGACATGATTCAAGATTCAAAGAGGACTTAATACTCCACAAGCCGGATACAATTCAAGATGCATTATTCCGAGCGAACAACTGGATGGAAGTTGAAGACGAAAAAGAAAGTTTCGCAAAAAGAAATAAGCAAGCAAAACCGGTCGTCACTTTCCCACCCAAGAAGTTCGAACCTCGGGAGAACCAAGGACCAAGGAAGTTTGGTTCACAACCGTTCAACAATAACGTCGGAAAACAGTTCCAAGGGAAAGGGAAGTCAAACACTTGTTTCCGAGATGAAAGTCTGTATTGCGACATACACAGAGTAACTAGGCATCTAACCAATGACTGCAGCGTCCTATCTCGCGGAACTATGGGCAAGCGGAGACCTTTCCAAATTCAACATAGATGATTTCGTGAAGAAATATCACGAAGCAAGGGATAATTCCGAAGCTCAAAATTCTAAAAGGCCAAGGTTGACTAACGAAGAGGAACCAAGAAGTTCGAAGGGATAGATCAACGTGATTCTTGGAGGTTCCAAACTCTATCGTGATTCCGTTAGCGCAATTAAAAAGCATAGGCGGAAAGTTCTACTTAAATCAAGTTTGAGTGAAGAGGTGGATTACCAAGGCGCTTCAATATCATTTGATGAGAAGGAAACGCACCACCTCGAAAGACCTCACGATGATGCTTTAGTCATTACGTTCGACGTGACTAACTTCGAAGTATCAAGAATACTCGTCGAACCAGGTAGTTCGGTTGATTTGATCTTTCTAGGCACTTTGGAAAGAATGGAAATCAACAGGGCGGATGTAGTAGGACCTCTGTCCCCTTTGATAGCTTTCACGAGCGAGTCAGCAATGTCCCTCGGAATAATCAAGTTACCAGTTTTAGGGGGAAAGACGTCGAAGATTGTGGATTTTGTTGTTTTGACAAGCCAACGGCTTACAACATCATCCTCGAAACTCCTTGGATCTACCAGATGAAAACGGTTCCCTCTACGTATCATCAATGCCTCAAATTTCCAACCCCAAACGGAGTGGAAACAATTCGGGGAGACCAAGAAGCTTCGAGAACATGTTATTTAGCTAGCCACCGTTTGAAGATCCAATAGCAATTAACGAAGCCAAAGGGGTAATTCCAAGATTTCCTAGTGGGCAGAAGGTGGATGATGTCGTGATCGAAGTAATTTTAAAAGAAAACAAACCAGATCGGAAAGTTCGAATTGGAGCTACTTTGTCCGACGAGATAAAAGAAGCTTTGATTGAACTATTAAGGAAGAACAAAGCATCGTTTGCGTGGTCGGCAGCAGACATGCCCGGCATAGACCCAAGCATAATCTACCACGAGCTGAACGTGGATCCAAGCTTCAAACCTGTGAAACAAAAAAGAAGGAAACTCGGAGTGGAACGAGCAAAAGAGGTAAACGACGAAGTGAATAAGCTTTAAAAGATACGATCTATAAGGGAGGTGCAGTACCCGGATTGGGTGGCAAACACCGTTGTGGTAAAAAAAAGAATGGAAAAGATAGGGTGTGCATCGATTTCACTGATCTCAACAAAGCTTGTCCGAAGGACAGTTTCCCACTTCCACATATAAATCATCTCGTGGAGTCAACCGCCGGAAACGAGTTGCTAACTTTTATGGATGCTTTTTCGAGATATAATCAAATAATGATGAATCCTGAAGATCAAGAGAAAACGTCATTCATCACGGAAAAGGGTATCTATTGTTATAAGGTAATGCCTTTTGGCTTAAAAAACGCAGGAGCAACTTATCAACGACTGGTTAATAAAATGTTCAATGAACACCTAGAATGACGATGGAAGTATATATCGATGATATGTTGGTAAAATCATTGAAAAAGGAAGACGATGTCAAACATCTCGAGGAATGCTTCGTGATTTCTTAATCAATACCAAATGAAACTGAACCCGGCGAAGTGTACGTTTGGAGTCCCATCCGGGGAGTTCCTTGGTTATATCGTCACAAAGAGAGGAATTGAAGCAAATCCAAACCAAATTAATGCCTTTCTCTCAATATGCCGTCTCCAACAAACTTCAAGGAGGTGCAGGGATTGACCGGCCAGATTGCGGCGTTGAATCGTTTCAAGATCGACGGATAAATCATTACCTTTTTATCAAATTTTAAAGGGAAACAAAGAGTTTCTTTGGGACGAGAAGTGTGAGGAGGGATTCGAACAGCTCAAAGCATATCTAACCACACCGCCTCTATTATCCAAACTTGAAGCAGATGAGAAGCTTTACTTGTACGTTTCTGTATCTAGTCATGCAGTTAGCGGAGTCTTGGTCCGGGAAGACCGCAGAGAGCAAAAACCGATTTACTATATAAGCAAAACCATGACGTATCCCGAAATCAGGTATATGATGATGGAGAAACTTGCACTCGCAGTAGTAACTTCCGCTCGGAAATTACGTCCGTATTTCCAATCTCATCTAGTTTAGGTACTAACGAATGAGCCACTTCGAACAATTCTTCATAGTGAATTAAGTGAGTATGATATAGAATACAAGTGTCGAGTTGCCATGAAAGCCCAAGTTTTAGCAGATTTTTTAACTGAATTACCAGTATTGGGCACACAAGAGCAACCAGAGAATCAAATTTGGAAGTTACATGTAGATGGATCTTCGTCGAAACAAGGATCCGGAGTGGGGATCAAATTGGAGTCACCCACCTCGGAGGTCTTTGAGCAGTCATTCCCTTTATTATTCACTGCTTCTAACAATGAAGCAGAATACGAGGCCTTAATTGTAGGGCTCAGGTTGGCACAAGGAGTTGGAGCTGACGAAGTGGTTGCTTATTGTGATTCGCAGCTGGTTGTTATCAGTTCAATGGAGATTATGAAGGTAAAGATTCAAGGATGGAAGCATATCTTGAAGTAGTTAAAGATTTGGCTAAGAATATCAAAAAATTCTAATTTATTCGCATGCAAAGAGGAGAGAATACTTTTGCGGGTGCACTTGCAGCCCTAGCATCAACATCAGATCCTGAAGTAAAAAGAGTATTTTTGGTAGAATGCATTTCAGAGCGAGCATTAAGGAGGAAAAAGAAACCTTCGTCAATACAAGGTCTCGAGCTGCGGCACGGGATCGTGGTGAACCCGAGATCGAACTGCTACCTGTTAAGAGAAGAAAATCAAAGAAGGTAGAAGTACATAAACCCGCTACGCCAAAAGAAAGTAACATCGAAGAACCCGCCAATACAATAGAAGACACGGTTCCAGAAAAGATTATAGAAGCTGAAACTGACCCGTTGGTCCAAGTGGATATCCTTGAACCAAACGAGCACCCCGAACCGGAAACACGGATATTTCATGAAACCACGAAATTCCTGCTAAAGATTGGGGGGCTGATTGGAGGGAGCCAATACAGCATTACATCGTGACAGGCGAGCTCCCAAAGAATAAATGGCAAGCTAGGAAAATGAGAATCGTTAGCGCGAAATTTTATCTATTGAAGGATGCTTTGTATAGACGAGGTGTCAGATCCTTATCTACTATGCATTTGTGGACCCGAAGTCGAGATCGTTATGAACGAAGTGCACTAAGGTTTATGTGGCACTCATTCTTCAGGAAGGGCTATGGCTTTCAAGATTAAAAGAATGGGGTATTATTGGCCTACTATGATCACGGATTGTGTTAAGTACGCCCAGCGGTGTAAACGTTGCCAACTCCACGCACCTCTCATCCATCAACCTACATAGTTATTCTCTTCTATTTCTGCCCCATACCCGTTTATGAGATGGTCGATGGATATCATTGGACAAGTCAACCCGAGGTGTACAATATCTCTTGATTTTAACTAATTACTTTTCAAAGTGGATTGAGATCGAAGCATACGTAAACATCAATGACTCAGCGGTAAAAACCTTTGTTTGGAAAAATATCATATGTCGACACGGCGTCCCGTACGAGATAGTTAGTGACAACGAAGCACAGTTTATCTCACATGAGTTTGAGGCTTTCTGTTCGGATTGGAGAATTAAAGTTAGTTACTCTACTCCGCGATATCCACAAGGAAATGGTCAAGCCGAAGCCGCGAACAAGACAATTCTAAGCAATCTTAAAAAGCGTTTAAATCATTTGAAAGGAGGATGGTATGATGAGCTTCAACCTGTTTTATGGGCGTATCGCACGACTCCTAGACGATCGACCGGAGAAACCCCATTCTCGTTGGTATACGGAATGGAGACAGTTGTTCCAGCCGAACTCAAGGTGCCTGGACTTCGTCGAACAGAAGCTGCTTTAAATGAAGATGAAAATTCAGCGATGCTAGACGCCTCGTTAGACATCATCAACGAGAGGCGAGATCAAGCCTTAATGCGAATTCAGAATTATTAACAGGCAGCAGCTCGATATTACAATTCAAAAATCAAAAGCAGACCATTCTTTGTGGGTGACTACGTTCTAAAGCGTGTGTTTGATAACAAGAAGGAAGAAGGAGCAGGCAAGCTCGGCATTGATTGGGAAGGTCCCTACATTGTTACCGAAATGGTCTGGAATGGTGTTTACAGATTAAAGGATTTAGAAGACAGGCCAGTCCAACGTCCTTGGAAAGTGGTGAACTTAAAGAAATTTTATGGTTAAAGTAACACGTGTTTTTTTACATGAACTACGGTGTGGCTTGCTCCCAAAATGGGTACGTAGGCAGCTCGGAAACGAGTTTAGTTATTAATAAATAAAAAAAAATTTACTTAAAAAAAAAGGAGTTCGACTCTACGAACGAACAAGGCAAAGAAGTTCGGCTGTGCGAACGTACAAAGATAAGAAACAAAATTATATTTATTCAAAAGCGGTAAAGTAAAAACGTCAAAGTCTCAACATGCGAGCACTTCGAACTAGGAAACTCTTGTTGTCTTGCAAAACACTTGAACTCCTTGGCCGGCGAGGTCAAGAATGGGCATCATAAAGTCCGGGATGCGACCAAACTCGGAGATTCTGAGTTCAATCCAATCCCTGGGATGGGAGTTAAGGGTATGAAGCTCCCTTGATATCACAGTGACCCTTCGTAGCATCTGATTGATCTTCTTTCAAAGTTTCTTATTTTCTGAAGAACACTTCTCGTGTTGAGCCGCGAGAGCTTTGATGAAGGCCATCGCGATTTCATGGTCTCTTCTGAAAGGTCCTTGATCAGCGCACATGGAGCGCGGATTTGGGATCTGAAGAAACCACAAGGTGGAGAACGTCCTCTGTCCGGCACGTTTGGAATGTCTTCGTCAATCATTCCGACTCTAGAGAAGTTTGGCATGGATTCCAAACATCAAAGATTGAGTGACATGACTGCAAGAAGAGAAAAGAGTTAGATGAAAATAAAGGGAAATTAGGGTGACCATTTATAGGGGTCTTCATAGCCCTTCAAGGATGTGATCCCATTTGAGGTCGGAGTGATTCGCGGAAGCATTCACGCCGTCCAGTCCGCCCTGCATTCATAGCATAGCTCCGAAATAAATATTTCGAAATCAAGAGAAATAGGAAAGCTTCCTTAAATAAAAATGGGTCGAAGCCCATAATAAGTCCAAACAAAATAAAAAAAGAGAGAGAGAAAGTATTTGAGTTTGGGGGACATTGTAAGGACCGCGTCCCGGGACAGGGTCTCACAAACATTTAAGGAAGAGGCTCAGGAACAGCCTCCTTCATCGCCAGTTCAGGGTTTGAAGTGGATGCTTCGTTCTTGACTTCTGCCTCGAAGTCATTCTTCACCCGCTTCCAGGGGTTGCTGTCCTCCTCCTCCTCCTCGTCCTCGCTCTCGGATGGGATCACCTCGATAGGAGCATTCACGGGACCAGAAACCTGACCTCGAGCACGAAGATACATCCGGATCATGGTTGGGATCTTAGCCACGCAGGTGAAGTTCCTTCACTCCCACTGAAAGGAGTCACTTTCCATTGCTCTCACCTTCTTTTCCACACAAGAGATTCGGGCCTCGAGCGTCTACCTTTTGAGGCCCAAACGCTCCCTCTCATTGCACAAACGGCGATGTTTGTCGACGACCTAGCACAAGAATCGTTTAGTATGAGAAGAAAAGAGAGATTTTTAAGAGAAAGAAGGATAAATCACTACCTTATACATGAAGTCCTACGTCTCTTTCTTATCCTTCAGAGGAAAATGAAAGGCGGCGTGCGGAAAGAAAATGTCGGCCGGTTCGAAACCGTCACCGAATAAAAACAATAGGCTGTCAGGATCGAGAGGACAAACGGTGGAAGCTCCTTCGTTTTCCATCCTTGAAGTGTTTACCAAGTAAATCTCTGAGATCATGCTTGAAAAAATTTAATGGCAAATTGTACTCTTATTTATAGTGAATTAGGGTTTTCCTTGGAACCACAAATTTAATAATTGTGGCGTGTCCGAATGGTTTAAACCATTTTTTGAAATCCAGAAAAAGCAATTATAGCCTCAAAGGCGTGAAGCTTTTTCCTGTTTTTCGAGAAAGGAAATGGCAACCGTCGCATTAAAGACAAAAGACTCATTAAATACAAAGAAGAATAGTTGAGGCCCAAGCCCAGTAAAAAGCCAAATTGATTAAACCCGAGTTGGGAAATTCGCAACTAAAAACGAGCTCGGTTCTCGCGTTTTAAGAGAAAGGTCTGATCAACCCAAAAATCTTGAAACTTAGCCACATGGCCATAATATACTTAAAAGAACGGACTTTGTAAATCCGCTTTCTATATAAAATAATCCCCTCGGGATCATAGTCATAAAGGTTTAAAAGCCTCTTCAGGCAAATACTTGTTCGATAATAAGAAGCCTCCTATGAATAGCGATAAACAAATTAGTTCAAAAAATAACTTCAAAGTTTTTGGGACAACCCACATTAAGTGGATACAGCCACTATGAGTCTTCAGTCAACTCGGACCCAACGTGAACTAGCTCAGGATTGATGGTCGATGGAAGCATGCTCGGGCTCGGTCGGTTCGTCGGCAAGAGGTTGCTCGGTGGAGGCCCCCGGCTCGGGACCATATTCATTCTTGTCATCCGGAATGACCACCGTCTCATTGTTTATAGACGACGGGACCTCAGGTAGAGTGGTGACTAGCTCGGTTGTTTTTATCGGTGTGGCAAACACCTCGGGTTCTGTGGGTTCGCTAGAACCTGAAGCGAGTTTTGCAAATTAGCAAACGTGATTACAATAATAATAGGTAATAAGGTTTAAGATATAAAAGCTTAACATCCCAATCTAAGCCTGATTCACTCAAAGGAGGAGATTCGGTAAAGAACTCTTCAAAGTGCTGGGGATTGAAGGATGAAGTTGGAAGGGCAGCTAAGCGAGTTCGTTTTTCCTTTAAAGCAGCTTCCAGTTCGGACCTCTCCTTCTACTCCGATAAATCTTCTTCGTGGGTTTGATCAAGTAAGAGTAAATTGCTTTCATGTTCCTTGACGTCTTATTCTAGCTCCGATATGGCTTTCTCGGTTTGAATGAAAAGGATAGCTCCTTGTATCAGTTCCATTCCGCGACTTTTCACTTCTCTTCTTGCCTTCGACGCAGATTTGGCTAACTCAGCATCTCGGAATTTGGTGATTGCATTGTACTTGGCCTGGAGTTTGGTGAGATGATTGGTCAAGTCATAGGCGTTAGACTCGAATTCCGAAAGTCTACCTTGAGTAGTCGAGAGTTCCTCCTAGAGCTTGTCATACCTTTGATACTGATCTTGCAACTCGCCATTCGACTTCATGAGCTCGGAGGAAAGATGATCGACTTGGTCCTCCAGTTTCAGCTTGGTGTCGGAGGAGGAGCGGCGGTCGGACTCAAGAGAAGAGAACTTGCCTTTCCAAGAATCGATGTCATGTTCCCTATCGAGCAGTAGTCTTTCGTAGTGTTCGATCATGTCATTAAGCTCACTGTTCGCCTGAGCAAGAGTTACATAATCAGGAGAAGTAAGTTAGCATGCAAATAAGTGAGTGAGGTCGGGAGGCGTAAAGATAAAGCTAACCCGAGATGAATGATGGGCGTGGAGTAAAAACTGCTCGCGGATTGCAGGGCGCCATCTATCGAAGGTTGACAGGATCGTGTATTTCCGAGTTTTGAAGCATCGGAAAACGTTGCCCTCTTTCTCCATCAATAAAAAAAAAAGAGGGTGTGTTATTAAAAATTCAACTAACGCCAAAAGCGAGGAAAATAAAACCGTCGTTCGAACCTGTAAGCGATTTGGTCTGAGGAACGAGAACGGTTTTAGATTTGGGAGGAGTGTCTCGAGGCTCGGTTTCTTCTTGTCGGGGAGTCGTATTCCGATCAGACTTCTCACCACTAGGTCGGGGAGAAGGAGACGCGATGACAGGAGGAGGAGGACCCATCGATCGAGATGGAGGAGAGCTGCCGGGAGAAGAGCTGCCACGAGCTGCCACGAGCTGCCGGACCCATAGATCAGTCCGAGCCTTTGACTTATCTCTCCCGGGAGAAGAGCTGCCACGAGCTAGTCTCTCTCTCTTCTTGCGGATCAACTCGGCAATTGGTTTGCTGCTCAACTTATCTCGGGAGGAAGGCCGAGGAGAATCATGACGAGGGGATCGATCTCTTCGAGGTGAACGTCCGCGGCGACCTTCACGATGAGGAGTAAGTATGAAAGCTCCAGCAGATCTGGCCCCTTCGCCACTGCCATCATCAACCAACTGAGTCCTGCTGTATTCTTTCTTATCAATGACAGACGTGAGGAATAATTTGTTTGCTTCGCAAGCCTCGGCCATCGGCTTGGCCAACGTTTTGCGCCGGGAAGCAATAGCCCGGGCCAAAGTCCCATGAGGTATGGGAGGAGGAGGTGGAAGATGATGGAGTTGTCCAGGAGGACTCATTCTGAGGTTCCGGTTAGCTTCCATAAACCAATCGAGGGTAAACGAGTTCCAAAGGGTTTCGCCTTCGATAACCACTTTGAAGAATGCAAAGAATTCTTCAGTCGGAAGGGTCGGAGCAATTCGAGTTAGGAAAAAATGAGTAAATGAACAGTGGGTAAATATGCTTATGCCCTAATTTCTACCAGGTTTCGTGGTCCACTTTGATGGAAGCACTTCGAAAAGGCTCTCAATCGAAGCAAGGGTCTTCTTTATTAAGAACCAGGGATAGTGCCAGTTATCATCTTTGTTCGGGAGATGGGAGATGAGGTTCCTGTTGGCATTTGGGTATGCTAAGAAATAACCGATTTTCTTCGATGAACTTCTTACACTAAGAAGCTCATTCAATTCGGGAACTCCGATTATGTACCCAGCTTCCGCCGCGACGGTTATGAGCCCTAGAATGGTTCGGAGAAGGTTGGGGGTTAACTGGGGCAGAGCGATTTCAAGAGCAGCCAAGAACCGAACGAGAGCCTCAGGAAGCGGGAGGGTCAGCCCGCAACCTTTGAAATAGATTTCATAAACACAGAAGAATTCGGGACGGTGATCTTCAGGGGATTCCGTAGGTTCAGGCATCTGTGAATCCATCATAATCTCGTGCGGAATCCGGCAGAGTTCCTTCAATTTTTCGAGGGATTGTGGATTGATAGTGCGGACCGGCGATGTCGTTCGGTCGAGTGCAGATGTCATTACAAGAACCACCTTCGTCGAAAGATGGAGATTCAGGTCTTTCGTTGTCGGGATTCATTGTAGAAAATGGATAGTCCGGTGATTCTTAGAAGAGAAAATTACAGAGAGAAAATAGAAAGGAACTTTGTTTTAAAGAGAGATAAAGCGTAAAAAATAAGAAAGGAGTAAAATAAATTTACCTTACGCAAGCTAGTGATGATGACGGAACCGCCTCGGAGTCGTGGGAGAAGTGGAAGAGTTTTTCCCGTTTTAATAGTAAATAATTGAGATGTGGTCAGAATTGCGACAGATGTCATGCGAGTAATTATGGGTAATTCCGAAATCGAAGGAATGACGTGATTTTGGCGGGAAATCAGAAAATCACTTGGCGCAATCTTTGTCCATTTAAAAGCAATAAAGTCTTCCGATTGGAGTGACACTTCGAAAGACTTGGGGGGCTAATTGTTGGTGTCGGATCTCGCACCAGGAGTTAGGGACCTACCAAAGATTGCCACATTGACAGGGAAGGCCCAAAAAGAGCAAGGCCCACATGCTTCTCTAGGCGAGGAGAAGAGTACTAGCGAGGTGGTCAATCCGCGAGGTGGAATTGACGACGGGGTCAAAGGTGTCTGGATTAAAGAGACTATTGGGCTGGAAGGCGAAACCCGGAAAGCCCGAGAAAACGGATGCATTTAAGATGGAATAATATTGGGTAAATGAGAATTAAGTGTAATTCTTAGATATAAATTGTAAGGTCAAAGGCCATGAAAGACACACACATTTTTGTGCAAACTTAGTATACACATATTCTTACCAAACTCATAGTTTTCTCTATAATCAATAGTTCTTTACACTTATTTTTGTCCTCAAGAATAATCCTTCTCACTAAATAAATAAATACTTGAGTGTGTGAATCCGACATGCACACCAGTGACATGACATTGTAAATGCCAACCATTTATTTGCTAAAATGACTGCGAAAATATATTTGTAGATTAGAAAATTATAGTTTTATTTTAATTACAACATAAAGTGAGGGTAAATAAGACTAAATAATGTTAGAAAAACCTATATGACTAATCTACGAAAAAAAGGAATAAATGGACAAAATTTTATGTAGGTATCATTTTTATTTAAATTTTCCCAAAAATGTTTCTAATCATGTTAAATTCAGTTTGAGAACAAGAATATGTTTCTAACAATTCGTATCTTACTGAAACTTCAACTGGAAAATATTAATTCTCGTATTAGTAATATTTTCTAAAATTTAATAGGAATTCAAAATGTTTAGTTGTCATATATTGAACACTAGTATTATACACGTACTTTCGTACGGGAACAAAAACTAAAGATTAAGATGTACTAAAAATTAAACATGAAACATTTACACAGAGTAACTACTAACAGAATTTTATTGTTCATGCTTTGATGAGGAACAAACAATGATGGAGGCATACGTAATAACAACGATTATATTCTTCATGGTTATGATGAAGAGAAAAAAATAACGATGGAGATGAATACACAAAACGATGGAATAGAAAGAAAAAAAAAACTGAATTTATTGGAGCTAAATAGAAGATGAATCAGTTATAAATCAGTTTGAACGTGCACGTGTTAGTGGGAGAAAAATTAGGGATTTAAATTTTTTTCAGATTTTTTTTTTTAAATTCTATGGAGTGATATAAAGAAAAAATGAAAACTGTAAGAAAATCTGTTTTTGACGACATTTATTTTAGTTCCTTAAAAAAGGGGGAATTCAATTTTGCTTTTGGTTTTTTTGTAAGTTGAAACACTTTCATTTTTTTTAGAATTATTTAAAAAGGAAATGAAATTTTGAAAAAACTAAATCTATGTGTCAAAATTCTATTGGTTAGGTGACTTATGATTTATAATATAAAGGATATGATTTCCGATTATGTAGTTTAAAGAATATTTAAGCTAGTATCTCGTAAGTTGCCTTATTAGTAGGAATTTAATATCTCTAAAATTGCCTTATTCGAAAATATAATTAGGAATCTATAGGAATTGCCTTATTAATAGGAATGTTATGCAATGTATCTTTATTCCAGTATTTGCTCCATTTTATATTTACCGGGGTTGTTTAGAGATACGGATTGGTAGTTGATTATTTCCTTAAATAACTGATTTGACACCGAATTGAAATTAAAAGATCCGAGTAGCCAAATTATCCGTTAACCGAGTTTAATTTGAGCTTAATTTTTAATTTAATCAGACCCATTTTTCAAATGTACTTCTCTTTTAATAGTACATGGATTTATTATACTTTTTTGGCTGCATTTTACAAGTTTTTTAAAGATATTTTTGTTTTGGTTTTATTTATTAGATTTTGTGCCAGTTTCTATACAAAAATTATATTCTAAAAGATTTATTGTTTTTTTTTTAATGAAAATATTAAATAATATTTTGGTATAAGAAAAAGGTTTTCATATGCCTGCTTTAAGCCAAAAATCTGGTAAAATGGGACATAGGAAATATATATGTTATCTTATGGTTAACTTTCAAACCACTCTTGGTAACTAAATTGATTAATTCTGTACAAAATAGTTTTGAAGTACAATTTTATTAAAACACTCTCGGTAACTAGATCACAATTAAAGAGTTCGTTTATCAAAAACAAGAAACACTAAATTTCATCATTTTAAATAGTTTAGGATTTTTTTATAATAGTTATGTTTAATGAAATTAATACACAGTAACTGTTAAACTATGTTAAAATTCAATTCCAGGATATGTCACATTTGTTTTCTATGTTTTGGTAACTTCACGCAATTCCAAGATATGTCGCACTTGTTTTCTATGATTTAGGATACAAGTTAATTGTCACCTTTCTAAACTTCTGCCTAAACTTCTACTACTGTTTCAGATTAGTGCTAAATGTAAATTAGGAAAGAGTCAATGATTTCTTTTGCTATGGGGATTTGAAGTTACCTAATAAAAATAAAAAATAAATAAAAGGTTGCTAGACCTGTACTACTAACTTCTTGATGAACTTAGTACTGTTGTAAGCATTGCCTACCTCATTTTGGTCGTGTGGATCCATTGTTTCTTACCAGTTCAGATTACTACTACTCGTTTATCGAAAAGTTTATTACTAGCTCGCACTCTCATTCACTCTTGTTTCTTTATTGGTAACACTTTAGCGATTCGTTAATAAATCTTGTTTTAATTCATCCTTCTTCCATGATCGTATTTGCTTTGAGATTGAATTGATGACTTGACTCAAAAATATGTTATGCTTCGCTGCTTTTATATTTTTTTTTTGGCATGAAACCATGTAATAGGTTAATTATGTTTCATGTATAACCTTAATTTTCATTTTAATAAAACAATATATATCCTATTATATTATTTGGGAAGTACATTTTAAATGTAACTTTATTTTTTGTAAGTAATTACATAGGTATGCCATTAGAAATAAAATTTAAAGAGTAAATTAATTCATCTCTTGAAAAATTAAAAAGTTAAATACTAATTTAATTAATTAAATTTAATTAAAAACGAAATATATTATTAATTTCTAAAAAAGTAACCAATTAAAATCAACAAATTAGATTTGATATCTAAATTATCATATTAATTTTTTATTAATTATTATAGTTCACCTCTCATCTTTATATGATTCTATTTTTGCGAAAAAATAATATCATCGTTATAAAAAAATAATTAGAGTTTTTTCGCATATGCCATAATTTAAATTTTTAAAAACGAAATATAAACTGTTCAATACATGAAAAAATATTATAACGGGTCAAAAATAGATTTAAGAAAATTTTCTAACTGAGTACTGGATCATAATTTGAATATTTATATCAATTTTATACATATTATTTTAAAAATTTATAATCTTATACACTATAATAATTAATAACATATTAGATTTTTTTATGTGTATGATGTGATTTAATTTTTAATACAAGCTGAAAAATCGTAGAATTGACTGGTTTAAATCGATATTAATACAAGATGGTATATTACAGATGAAACTCTAAAATTAACAATCAAAATACAAGTGTATAATTTTAAACACTAAACAATATAAATAATATCAACAAAACATATACAACTCGCAGTTTACTATATATTTAAAATTAAATAAAATAATATCATATATTTATAATCATCTTTACAATAAAAGTTTTTAGTTTAACTAAAATATAAGCCTACCTGCAGTATACTGCAAGTTAAAATTATAAATAAGCAGATTACCATCACGATGTATGTACTTTCTCAGATACACACCTATCAAAAACTTAAAACCTTTCAAAACATCTTGGTATATTCAAATTAGGATTCTTCATTCATAGAATCATTATTCCAAGGGTTTTGGGATGTCTTATGAAATGATTTTGGCAGAAGAGGATGTAAATTTTTTTGAATAAAAAGTAGTCAGCAAAACATATATTTTTTTTGAGAGTTTTTAGATAATTGAGTCAGAGAATAGGGTTGGGCATATGAGTAACCCATTCGAGTTCGGGTAGAACCCGTTCGGGTTTGGGATTAATGGGTATATGATTTACTACCCAGTAGAATAATTTTAAATATTCGGATTTGGTTCGGGTCGGATCCAGTTGGGTTTGGGTCAGTTTGGATAAAAAGTTTCAGACCCTAAAAATACCCAAAAAAATAGAAACGGGAAATTTGTATGTAAATAGTGGGTCTCCAAACAAAAAAAAGTTTTAATTTGTTAAGTTTTAATAAATTTAATTATATTTAAATATATTTTACTAAATTTTGACAAACATAACAAACAATTTTTGAATAGTTTAGTTGTTTTGGATATTTAGGTCCTAAATTAATTGACATATTTATATTTATAATTATAATCTTAGATAATTAGATAATATTACGATTAAATATAATTAATATTTTCGATATTAAATTAATATTTGAGTTTTTGAATACTCTTTTTGGGTAACGGGTAATTTCCGGACCAATCGGATATCCACATGTTTACTAAAACTCTACCCAATAAGGAATTTTCCTAAAAATTTAACCCCCCCTAACCCGGCTTTTTGGTTCTGGTATTGGGTTGGTTATTGGGTCCGTTTTTTCGTCAGCCCTATCAAAGATAATCTAATATAGGTCCCAATTAGGTCCACAAATATAACCAAAATACTATACAAAGACTAATTCTAAGTTATGCCAAAAATAAGAGTCTCTAATACAAAGGAAACATGTTTCTTACCAAAACAAGTTGTATACAAATTTTACACATTAACTTAAAACTACATATGTTGTATTTATTATAAAAATAACATTTTTAAACAAAGTCAATGCAATGCAGCATTATATGCAAATAGTAAAAACATTGAAAAATATTATAGCTTCACTTTTATAGTATACTATTTCTTATGTAATTCAAACAAAGTATACAATTTAATTTATACAAAATATTAATGTCCGTGCTGTATAGCACGGGTTATGATCTAGTCTTATATGTATATTTAAAACAGGGAGTAGAAGTTAAACATTATGATTATTCAATAATTTAACTAATTACTATTGGGAAAAATGTAAAAAAATCACTAGCTTTCAAATTTGGGACGAATTAATCTTCAACTTTACGGAAGACGAATAAATCCTACAGTTTTTGTTGAATTTTTAAATAAATAACAAAGTTTTTGTTGACTTGCCATTTGAGTCATGCCGTTAAATAGGTTAATATAATTTTTTTACGGCGTTAATGTCTCTTTTATATGCTTTGTAAGAACAAAACAACATCGCTTATTGTAGAGCCAAAACGACTTCGTTTTGTCTGCTGGAACTTCACTTTCGAAATATGGTGATTGTGAGAAGGAGAGAAAATGAAGGAGACCTGAAAAAAAGATAGAGGAGAGTAAGAAACACAGAAAGGTGGAGAAAGGAAGAAGAAATGGTCTGAAGAGGGATAGGCAAAAAAAGGTGTTGTTCACATAAGGCATAAGTGGAATTAATACAGAAAATAAAGAAAATATCACCTATTTTTTTGTTAGGTGTTAGTTTCTTAACTTATAATTTTTTGTGTTTCTGTTGCAAATTTCCCTTAATTTTAACCAAGTAATATTGTTAACCAATATAGTAAACAAGATTAAGAGGGGTGAACATATTTTAATTATATACCTATTTTTTTTCTTCTTATCAGCATAACTATTTGACTTTTCTTCCTTCCTCACGCACATCCATCAACGGCCTTACGAGTGGGAAGGAGTTCGTTGTATTTTTCCTATCCACATGTGCTACTCAATGAATTATACACGTTATAGTGTAAGAAATTTAATAAATTTTTTCAAACACGTTAGTTTTGCAATTCACCTTTGAAGTTACTAGATCTTAAAATAAAATAAAAATAATAAAAAAAGTTGTTGCTAGACATGTACTACTAACTTCTTGATGAACTTAGTACTGTTGTAAGCATTGTCTATCTCATTTTTTTTCGTGTAGTTCCATTGCTTCTTACCGGTTCGGACTGCTATTGATAGGACTACTATTACTCGCTTATCGAAAATTTTATTACTAGCTTGCACTCTCATTCACTCTTGTTACTTTCTTGGTTACACTTCAGCGATTCATTAATAAATCTTGTTTTAATTCATCTTTCTTCTATGATCATATGTGCTTTGAGATTGAATTGATGATTTGACTCAAGAATATGTTATGCTTTCCTGCTTTTATATTTTTTTTGGCATGGAACCATGTAATATGTTAATTATATTTCATGTATAGCCTTAACTTTCATTTGGAAAATGAATATTTACATTTTTACCCAAAAAAAAGAATTTTTGTATATATTATATGGATATATAAAACAAGGAGTAGAAGTTAAACATTATGATTATTCAATAATTTAACTAATTTAATATTCTTGAACTTGTTTATTTATATTTTAAAAATTAGCTGTTACTAACTTATCTCAAAGTTAATCTATCAATTTTCACAATTTAACCAGTTAAGTATCAACAGTTAAATAACATGCGTTTTGTTTCTATGATAATTAATTTGGTTTGTTTGTTTGATGAACTAAAGCGAATTTGGATTAAATTTCTAGATTTTACTAAAACCAAATCAGTCAAATTGAACTAAACCAAAAACAAAACGAACCAGAAATAAATCGAAATGCACATCACTTGCAACTTTTCTACAAAAGTAAAAGTGGGTGGACAGACACTTGGGTGGAAAACCCGAGAGATGAGTGGCTTCCACGTCATCGTTTACAGTGATCCTCGCACGCATGTATAACACTTATATCAGTTAAAGTCATTATAATAATCAATGGACCATTTCCAACTTAACTTTAACTTTAATGATGCCAGCTTTGTGTCACACCACTTACTAATATACGTCGAAATATATCCAAAAATGAACTAAAACACTCCTCTGGAAATATTAAATAGAAAACCAAAGAATTTGAACAGTTCATCGGGAAGGTTTTGGGACCCTAGAGAATCCATGGCTATCACTTTCACCAATTTCACTGTAAGTACACTATTTGTTTACTACTATTACCTTCTCTATGGTTTGTTGATGATGAAAAATTTATCAATCTTTGTCTCAGTTTCTCTATATGGATGCAAACCTGGAACGTTTAGGCGACATATATCCTTCCTTGAGCTTCATGGGTTTATAGGAATTTGTGTATGTATATAGAGACATGAATGATCAATTTTGGATTGTGGTTCCTTAAAGAATGATTACAGTTTTAGGGTTTGGAGCAAATGTAGTTACTCTTCTTCTGATTCTGATTCTAACTATAACGAGAAGAAATGGTAGATGTAACACAAGGGTAAGAGTAAGCCTAATTTTCTACTTTGGTTTTGGTAAAAAAAAAGAACTGATTCGTCCTCTTCTGATTTTCTTTATTAGAAAAGCTACATTGAGAAGTGTTTGTTGTATGTAATACCTGCACTTGGAGCTTGTTTGTCATGTGTGGACTTGTTGTTACTTGTGAGAACAAACCGTAGGAGAGAAGTCATTCTCTGTTTTGTCCCCTTGTCTGGTTTTGTAATGTGGGTAAGCTTCTTGTTACCAAACACGAACAGAACTCTGTCTTTGTCTTTCTCTTTTGTTTCTGCTTTGAAGGTTTTTTTTACCTTGTAGATTGCCGTCATCCTCTCATCGAAGTTTGCTTGTTGTGCGTGCCACGTTTTCACTAGCCAGATTCTATGTTTCTGGTGGATCTTTAGATTCCTAACAGATGCACTTCATCTTAACATGATTTTCACATTACAGGTAGTTAAGTTGTCTTTATGAATCTGTCACATTCTCCATATAAGTAGAGTTGGTTAACCGAATTTGGAGCGTGTACAGGAGATTTGCCTCATCATGTTGGACATTGCTTTTGGTATCTCTATTAATGTCCTCAGGATAAAGCAGGCACATCCCAAAATCATGTATATGCTTTAATATGGTTCTCTTATTTAATATTTTTTTCCTTTTCATTTCTTGTTTAATTCCTTATTCTCCTTGTAGTCCTTTGGAAGATCCACTTATTGAAGACGACGATGATCAAAAGCGCATTGTACGACGTCTCTTCCTTGTAACTAACTAGTTTAAAGAGTAGTTAAAGACCAATAGATTTGTTCATTCTTTGAAGGAGAAAAATGGAAGCTGGTGGGACTTATTCACTTTTGGGTACATTGGTTCAATAATGAAACATGGCTCGGTGAAGCAGCTAGAATTTGAAAATCTACTTACACTACCACCTGAAATGGATCCTTTTACATGTTGTGAGAATTTATTGAGATGTTGGCAACTCCAAGAGTGTAATAATTACTCAACTCCATCACTAATTTGGTCAATATCTGGTGTATATGGATGGCCATGTTTTCGTCTTGGACTGTTAAAGGTACGTTGCTTATTTGACTTTCTTATATAATCTTTGTTAATATTGCTACTACAAAACATGAATTTTGCAGGTGTTCAATGATTGCATTGGATTTGCTGGACCCTTACTTCTCAACAGACTTATCAAGTATCTTGAAAAAGGTTGAGAATCTTTTTAAAGATTTAGTAAATATGATTACTAATGGAATCATTGACACTGTTTATAAACTAAACAGGTTCAGGAAGTTCTGTTGGCTATACACTTGCTATCTCCTTGGGCTTCATATCTATCTTTAAGTAAATATAGTGCATAGTCATCATATTTCTACATTTTTTTGTCATCTCAAATGTGTTCCAAGTGTAGCAATAGTTACTAGGCACTTGTGATGTATGCTTTTTTGTCTTGTAGGTCTTTTCTTGATACACAATACACGTTTCGTCTTTCAAAGCTGAAACTCAAGCTACGGTCTAGTATAATGAGTGTCATCTACAGGAAGGTAAAACATGTGAAAAGTGAAAACTTTTATTGTGAGTGGTAGTAATTGGTTCCATAATTTCTTGAAAGTGAACTATTATCACAAGAATTTTGTATATATACAGTATGGTTTTGGAAATTTGTGCTTTGCTTCAGCGAGTATTCGGTTAAAGATATCGAAATCTCCTTGCCGTTACTACAAACGGAGACACACCTTTTGAGTATACGATATATAACTTCATACATAGTATCAAACGTTTTGGTTCTTTTGGTAAAGAGCTGTTTTTGTTTATGAAATTATATTGTATGCAGTGTTTGTGGGTGAACACAGCAAACCGGTCAGGATTTTCTGAAGGCGAGATTCAAACATTTATGTCGGTAGATGCTGACCGCATTGTTAACTTGTGCAACAGTTTGCATGACTTGTGGAGGTAAGAACATTTTCCTGTAAACAATGAAAGTGTTTCCAATATTGAGTAACAATAAATTGGCCACTCTTACAATTTTTCATTCAAATATATGTCTCAGCCTGCCTTTGCAAATTGGGATAGCTTTGTATCTTTTGTATACTCAAGTTAAGTTTGCTTTTCTTTCTGGACTTGCAATCACCATCTTGCTGATACCAGGTACCCAGTTTACATTATCGTAACTACAATATAGAATGCCCATTTTTTTCTTTTGAATATCTGGAAGTGTAAGCCCAAAGGCCCTACATCTCCTAGAGGCGAGACCCACACCATTTTAGATTCATCTCCTTTGAAAAAGAAATCCCTCCCAACGTGCCTCGAACCTATCACCTCCACCTGGGAGATTTAGTATTGGGCCAATAGCTCGTTGGTAATGCCAGTTTTTCTCATTTTCCCTTTTTTTTTTGGCAGTGAATAAATGGATATCGGTGCTGATTGCATCTGCAACAGAGAAAATGATGAAGCTTAAAGATGAGAGGTGTGAGAAAACGTTTAGTAAGTGTTGATCATAAGAGGGATGTTAGTAGTAATTTCTCACATTGTAAAAAGTTTTGTTATCTATCAGGATTAGAAAAACAGGAGAGCTTTTAACAAACATACGCACACTTAAAATGTATGGATGGGATAACTGGTTTGCTGATTGGTTGAAGGAAACAAGAGCCACCGAAGTGACTCACTTAGCGGTTAGGTCTTCGTATCCTTCCTTTTGCTGTTTTGTCCAAGTACTTTGTATTAACGTTTAAGTCTTCGTTTGGCTTTTCTAGACTCGGAAGTATTTAGATGCTTGGTGTGTTTTCTTTTGGGCAACAACACCAACTCTTTTTTCTCTTTGCACTTTTGGTCTCTTTGCTCTGATGGGTCATCAACTTGATGCAGCAACGGTACTTTTTGAATCTGCTCTATAACATTTTCTGATTCAAATATGTAAAATTTTCTTGACAATCCTGTTTTTTTTTTTCCAGGTGTTTACTTGTCTTGCTTTGTTTAATAGCTTAATCTCTCCATTAAACTCGTTTCCATGGGTCATCAACGGTCTCATTGATGTAAGATTATCTTTCGATCATATTAAGAAGCATTTTTATCTACCATTTTAGTTATATATCATTTTTGTTACCTTGTTGCAGGCCTTTATATCCACCAGGCGTGTGAGCAAGTTCTTGTGTTGTTTGGAGCATAGTAGAGATTTTTCTATAGATTCTGGATTTACATCTGAAGACTTAGCTGTATGTGTGGAAGATGCATCTTGTACTTGGTCAAGTAACGTAGAAGAGGATTATAACTTGACAATAAAACAAGTAAGCCTAAGAGTGCCAAAGGGATCTTTTGTTGCAGTTATCGGGGAGGTATACGAATCGTCCCCACCGTTAGAGCAGCATAGTTCGATTAAATTATGATTAGGTGTTTCTTAATCTCTTTTTGTTTGCTTAATTTTCAGGTTGGTTCAGGTAAAACATCTTTGTTGAATTCACTTCTAGGCGAAATGCGGTGTGTTCATGGATCTATACTATTAAATGGCTCTGTGGCATATGTACCACAGGTTTGTAAACTGGTTAAATACTTTCTTTTTGGTTTCCACTATGAGAAGTCTTACATGTACCCCACTCACCTTCAAGGTCCCATGGATTTTGTCTGGAACTGTACGTGAAAATATTTTATTCGGGAAGCCTTTTGACTCCAAAAGGTTTAGTAACTTTGCTTCGTCAACTCTTAAAGTTATGATCTAGTGTAACTGATAGACAAAGCTAGTGGTGACTTTGTTAAACTAGGTATTTCGAGACATTGAGTGCTTGTGCACTAGATGTGGATATTTCACTTATGGTCGGAGGAGACATGGCGTGTATAGGTGATAAAGGAGTAAACTTATCCGGAGGACAGAGAGCTCGGTTTGCTTTGGCCAGGTTTGCTATATATCTCCTATGCTCTTTCACCTTCCATAGACTTGAGTGTTGTGTTTCTGATGATTTTGTGTGTGCTTTATCAATAGGGCTGTTTATCATGGTTCAGACATGTACCTTCTTGATGATGTACTGAGTGCAGTGGATTCACAAGTAGGATGTTGGATATTGCAAAGAGCACTTCTGGGTCCTCTGTTGAACAAAAAGACTCGTGTTATGTGCACTCACAACATTCAGGTCTCAAATCTCTCTACACGTTAAATATTTATCTATCTCAATTTATTTTTTTCTCATACCGTCAAGCTGTTTCTACTATGACAGGCGATATCTTGTGCAGATATGATTGTTGTGATGGACAAAGGAAAAGTGAATTGGTCAGGAAGTGTTACTGATATGCCCAAATCCATTTCTCCAACATTTTCTTTAACCAATGAATTTGATATGTCATCACCAAATCACTTGACCAAAAGAAAAGAGACTCTATCTATCAAGGAAGATGGTGTAGATGAAATTAGTGAAGCTGCGGCGGATATCGTCAAATTAGAGGAACGAAAAGAGGGTCGAGTTGAAATGATGGTTTATAGGTAAACAAAATTTGCTTAACCATGTTTTTTTTTTGTTGCCTATATGTATAAGTAAGTGATTGTTATCTGTTTATGCAGGAACTATGCTGTGTTTTCTGGTTGGTTCATCACTATTGTAATATTGGTTTCAGCGGTTTTAATGCAAGCGTCTCGTAATGGAAATGATTTGTGGCTATCATATTGGGTTGACAAGACAGGAAAAGGAGTATCGCATTACTCAACCTCGTTTTATTTGGTATTAAACTCGCGCATAAAACCACGAAACGTAACTCTTATGTCTCTGTGTTTTTCTAGTTTAATAATAACTACTAATCTTGCAGATGGTTCTCTGTATCTTTTGCATCATTAACTTAATATTAACCTTGGTGAGGGCATTCTCATTTGCATTTGGAGGATTAAAAGCAGCAGTGCATGTTCATAATGCATTAATCAGTAAGCTTATAAATGCACCTACACAGTTCTTTGATCAGACACCAAGTGGAAGAATACTTAATAGGTTAGACACAAGGAAACTCTTTGAATCATGTGTCTTGTTCTTCATCTTAACTTCTTTTTTTGGTTTTACTCTGTTCAGGTTTTCCTCTGATCTATATACCATCGACGACTCTCTCCCATTTATTCTCAACATTCTTCTAGCAAATTTTGTTGGCTTGTTAGGGATTATTGTAGTATTGTCTTATGTTCAGGTTTGTCTGAAACTCTTCTCTCTTTTTGCTAAGTATTAACTCTTCTGTTTTGTTGGAGGAGTTACATTAATGTATAATATGTATACAGGTTCTATTCCTGCTTCTGCTTCTGCCATTTTGGTACATATACAGCAAGCTTCAGGTACATATACAACTTCTTGTAGCCAATCTGATTTCATATTTGGTGTCCCTTAGAGAAGAAGAAGAGTTCAAATTTTCTACTAACTGAAAATTGCTTCAGGTCTTCTACAGGTCTACTTCAAGGGAACTACGAAGGTTGGACAGTGTTTCACGATCACCGATATATGCATCGTTCACGGAGACACTTGATGGGTCATCAACTATCAGGGCTTTTAAGTCTGAGGTAGTTTTGGTTCTGCTTCTAAATGTCAGGTTTTGCTTCTCCATTAATGACAAAACTGTATGCTAATTCCGGTTTGCATGACAGGAGCATTTTGTAGGTAGATTTATTGAGCATTTGACGCTATACCAGCGGACTTCTTACTCAGAGATAATCGCAAGCTTGTGGCTCTCCTTGCGTCTTCAGGTACACTAATACATCGTTGCTTACATTTTGTAGAACATTTTTCATTCACCTTTTGAGAATTGGTAACAATGTTTAGTTTCATGTGTCTGCAATAAATATGGAAATCTCGAAAAATCGCTGATAAGTTGAGTAAAATGGTGCAGTTGTTAGGATCAATGATTGTCTTATTTGTCGCTGTAATGGCTGTCCTCGGCTCCGGGGGGAACTTTCCAATCAGTTTTGGTACACCTGGACTGGTAAGAAACTGCAGTTTTCATAAATATATAGGAAAGTGAAAAGCATACTATTTATAATTTGGATCACAGGTGGGATTAGCGCTCTCATATGCAGCTCCATTGGTTTCTCTGTTAGGAAGCTTGTTAACAAGTTTTACTGAAACAGAAAAAGAAATGGTTTCTGTTGAAAGGGTTCTCCAGGTAATGATTCTGATTCTTTTTTTTGTTTGTCAACCGAAATTAATTGCAGCTCAAAAGAGCCATTCCTGAGGAATGTTGTTTACATATGTGATATGATGTGGTTCGGTACAAATTCGTCGTGCCAAATTATCCACTTCTACATTCGCACTACGAGAAATCAAAGATAAAGATAATGATTCTGACTCATTAAGTAATTTTTGTATGTTAGTGTTACTAATTACATGAACCATGCTCTCCTGTGTTATTAGTACATGGATGTGCCTCAAGAAGAAGTTTCAGGTCCTCAATCTCTCAGCGATAAGTGGCCTGTTCACGGATTAGTTGAGTTTCACAATGTGACAATGAGATACATCTCAACTCTGCCTCCGGCCCTCACCCAAATTTCTTTTACAATCCAAGGAGGAATGCATGTACGTGTATCGCCGAGCACTCTACAACAGACTTGACTTTTTCTGTTTTTATCTTTTCTCCCAACATATACAATTTATATGAAGTTATCGGGAAGAGACTATCCGCTAGAGAGAGCACTCTACAACAGAATTGACTTTTTTCTGTCTCATGATTGTTTTGTTTTCATTTATCAGGTAGGAGTAATTGGAAGAACTGGTGCCGGGAAGTCCTCGATCTTGAATGCGCTTTTCCGGCTTACTCCTGTTTGTAGTGGAGAGATATTGGTGGATGGAATAAACATAAGCCATCTTCCGATAAGAGAACTCCGTTCTTGCCTCGCTGTTGTTCCTCAGAGCCCTTTTCTGTTTCAAGGATCACTGAGGTGAGAACTTAACTCCTTCAATTCACTAACCAAAGGTGTTGCCTGCAGTTTCATAATGAAAAAAAGTTGTGGTTCTCGTAGGGATAACCTTGATCCTCTTGGGTTGAGTGAGGATTGGAGAATCTGGGAGATCCTAGACAAGTGTAAAGTTAAGGCAGCGGTAGAAAGTGTAGGAGGGTTAGATTCATATGTAAAGGAATCTGGTTGTTCCTTTTCTGTTGGACAGAGACAGCTTTTGTGCCTTGCTCGTGCTTTGCTCAAGTCATCTAAGATCCTATGCCTTGATGAATGCACCGCCAACATCGATGTTCACACAGCTTCCCTACTCCACAACACGATATCGAGTGAATGCAAAGGCGTAACCGTCATTACCATTGCTCACCGCATTTCTACGGTTGTTGATTTAGACAGCATCCTAATTCTTGATCGTGGAATTCTTGTTGAACAAGGAAAACCACAACATCTTTTGCAAGATGACTCCTCAACTTTTTCAAGCTTTGTCAGAGCTTCTCAGTGAAATGTTGTTAGAATCTGATCACTTGTAACTTCTGATCTCTGCTATAATTATCTTGTCATGGAAATTAAGAAAAACTAGTTTCAACTGTTGTAGCTCATTTATATGCTCAGTTTTCCATAATAAATGAGTCTTCATGGACTTGCCTAATCCAAATTCATAAATATCTATCTAATTCGATGGTGATTGAGAACTGAGAAGTAAACAATGGTACTCTTATTGTCTGTTTTTCTTCCAAGAAGTTAGTTCAGAAGGAATTGATTCTTCATTGCAACTTAAAACAGCTTTAGCCATGAGTTTCCCAAGCTATGTATGATAGAGTAAAGTAATTGGCCAAAAATATGTTAAATAGAGAAGCAATTATCTCTCAACAACACAAGAACAAAATGAAATTGAGAGATTCCGGGAGCTTCAGAACCAGTTCAAAATTCAACAACATACTAGTTTTGTAACCCGAACCAGTTTAAAAGAAGAACATTTTGAGTCAAGTTCAACAATGGTTATTTATTTCATTTTTTTTTCAAGGTAACAACATTCTACTAATAACAACATTAAGAAAATTTTAATTTACATATACGTTCAGATTACATTTTTACTTTATCAACTATTCTATCTGCATCTTTACTTTAACTATCGGCACTAGATTATACCATTCAGCAATCTTCAAACGCTTTCCTAACATTGGCGTGACATTTTAACTAAGGACAACAAAGGTGGAGAATACATTAGTTTGAAGCAAGCGTAAAAGTTTACTAAGAATCTTCATCAAATACACAGGACATAAGCTTCTCTTTCTACTTTTTGCCTACAAATTAACTTGATAATATTAAATATTTTGTTTTGTTTGGTCATCGCTGCTACTAAAGAAGAGAGATTGCATGCCTAGACGATCAAGCTTTGCGGACAATAGAACGTCTCTCTCGCTGGTACTCAACTTCACCTCTCTGGTGCATTATCAACAAAGCTCTCCTCACCTGCCATTTTAACATGCACATTACCTCAAAAATCCCATTCACATTACTGAAAATTAAACAACAAAGATGTTAGCTTAGGTACCATTGAATCGTTCATTCCCATTCTAGCCAGATCCTCTATCAGTCTTCTCTCTGATAATCGAGCTCCGATCCCCATTCTTCTCTTTATCTGTGTTTCCGCTTGCTGTTTTTTCACACCAATACCAAATTTAGTTATTACATCTAGAGATACGATGATTCTTTCTTCCCCACAAGCAACTAACCTTGATTTCATTGGCCATCTCGCCTGTTATGTTTATCTGTTGATTTATCCCTGATCTTGCTGCATCCATTGTCGAGGTATCAAAAAGTTTAAAAGCTTTGTCTACATCATCTGGTGTGGCCTCGTGTGACCTGACATATTTAACAATGTCAATGCACGGCACATCCCATCAGGTTTCAGGAATCAGGAATCTCTATGTTAATAAGATTACTTACAGTCTCATTTTTGCAAGTGACTCACTCAGTCTGACAATAGCTTCGAGTTGTCTCACTGTGATAGGTATCGGAGCAGCCTCTCCTGTTTCATGTGCACGTCTCTTCATATCCTGTTTAGCCGAAAATTTTATACTGAGACCAACTTTGTTTTTTAACCATCTTATTGTCAAATCTAATGTAAATGACAATTACCATTCTGATTGTGACATATTTCCGCTGCAGGTTCTCAGCAGCGTCTTTTGAGAGACGGGGATGACACCTTGCTCGACAGTATTGTATATACCTAACATAAAAAGAGCATTATATTTTAGAGTCATGATTTTGTACAGAAAACTGCGAGAACACATTATTTTCTCGACGAATGAAAACACACCTTTTGAGCCAATTATCTTCTTTAGAATCTGTGTTTTCATCCGAAAATTTGTTTGCAGATGCATGAACCCTTATAATATGGCTGGCTATTTCCTGTGAAAAGATTATAAACATTAATCATGTCTCCATCATTAATCTCTGTTTTCCCTTTTAACTACATAAAATTTCTGAAAGAATTGTTCCTTTGCTTGCTTACCTTGTCTTGGGAATACTTCCTGATGTCCTTGACAATGAAGATAAGATCAAATCTAGAAAGAATTGTTGTCTGCAGATCGATATTGTCCTGAGCAGTCTGCAAATCCAAAGAAAAAAAAACACACCCATCTCTTAAGAATATTGCAAACAAGAATCGGGAAAACCATGATATTGCCAAAGGAGAGTACCAGATTTCAAACCTTAAGGTCATCATATCGACCAGATGGCGGGTTAGCAGCAGCAAGCACCGAGGTTCTAGAATTAAGGACAGTTGTTATCCCAGCTTTTGCAATGGAGATTGTCTGCTGCTCCATTGCCTCATGAATAGCAACCCTATAAAGAAAAAAAAAACATTCCATCAATTCTACTCATAGAGAAAAATTAGATTCGTCAACACTATGATTCAGATTTGAATTACCTATCTTCCGGTCTCATCTTGTCAAATTCATCAATACACACAACACCTCCATCAGCCAAAACCATAGCACCACCTTCAAGATAGAACTCTCGCTGCAATGAACATATGTATAAATAACTGAGAATCTGTCATAGAAACTACTTTTAAACATATCATAGAAAAACACTTGAAGATAGGACATACAGTGCTGCTATCTCGAATCACCGAAGCTGTGAGCCCAGCAGCCGATGAACCCTTTCCAGATGTATAAACAGCAATTGGAGCCGTCTTCTCCACAAACTTAAGAAACTAGAGAGAAAAAAAATAAGCAATTAAGCTTTAAACATGTAAGCTACAGGTGTTGGAAATAACACAGACATTTTGTAAGGATTGTAATCTAACACTTGAACAGAAGGATGTAAGACGAATATCAAGCAAATAAGAGAGACGTAAGAAAATATAAAAAGAATAACACACTTATTATAAACCATTGATACTGAGACCACATTACAAACCTGTGATTTTGCAGTTGATGGGTCTCCCAAAAGCAAAACATTAATATCACCTCTTAGTTTCACTCCATCGGGCAGGCTCTGAATCAAAGATAGAAATGTATATAAATATATCAAAAACGTATACAAAGTGCACAGAAAATAAAAACTGCTATCACAGTTTCCTACCTTCCTGGATCCTCCAAAGAGAAGACACGCAGCTGCTCTCTTCACATCCTCATGGCCAAATATAGAAGGAGCGATCTTGGTGCAAATGTTCTTGTATACATCTTGACTATCAGCAAACTTTTTGAATTCTTCCTCCTAAAAGTAATATTATGGAAGACAAAACTGATAAATGGAATTGTACAACTAGGCTTCCAAGCAGGCCTAAATGTTTCATAGTAAACTAGTAGCACAGAGAATATTTCCAGAAAACACCATCACATTCATTTGGGAGTTACACAAAGAATTTCATAGAGCCAACAGCTACCTAAGGCATTTGGTTTCCAGTAACAATAATTCAGCCATGTTAACTTCAATAGTTCATTGTGAAACCATGGATGACATAGGCTATCAAATGAGAAAACAAAAAAAACCAAATGATGCGATACTAACTTCATCAGGAGTGAAGTTGGCAGGGCCACGGGAACTGGCCTCATTTGTGTCTTCCAGTCCAACAACTCGGATATAAGGCTGGCGAATTGCAACTGCTCCTTTATGCCTACATCAGAAAGTAGGAAAAGATGTCCATCATTGTTGTGGTGTAACTCTCCCAGAAAACAATCTACACTCTCATTTGACATAAAACTACAAAGCTTACGAGTTAGATGATGACGAAGCTTGGAAAATGCTGTAGATACCCATTACTGTCAGTCTGGTTCCAGGTACAATTGTTTGTACAAGATGCCGATCAACTGAGAGAAGCATATTTCTTGGAAGCTCTCCAGTAGGAACATCCTTCAAAACTCAGAAGCATTTAATATATACAAGTGCAAAAAAAGCGAAAACATTACAATGTAAATCTATACCTCCGGATTCTCCTGTAGCTTTAAGGTCTGTTGATCAACATACTGGCTCCTATCAGGAACCACCATCCAAGGATCAAGAGGGCAAGGCTCCTCTCCAGGCTAAACAAATTCCAATTTGGTCTAATCAACACCAAGGATAACTACAAACTCAAATCACAAACGAATCAAAAGAACTCACCTGTGGAATATTATCACATGATCGAGGAACAATTGCCCCACCAAGACCCGGACGACATGGAACTTCCCTTGTCTTTTTACAATTCTTACATACCAAAAACACATAAGTCGCCTTTGCTTTCACTCTCGAAGCTGCAATACTAATCCCAGAGATTTTCACCAACTTTGAGATGTACTGTGCCTATCAAGAGTAAAGAGTACATTATAGACATACCCCAAGTAATCTCATTGATACTAAAAACAAAAAAACAGACATACCCCAAGTAATCTCATTGATACTGGATCCTCTCTTGAAGTGAGCAAAATCTGCACATCTCTAGTCAGAGGTTCCTCCATTACCCCTCCCTCATTAGCCTCCCTCATTTTCAATCCAGTCAACACTTCACCAGCTGCTTTCTCAAACTACAATTCAAAGATTGACTCACTCAATACAAAGCTTATATGAACCCTAATTTTTTTTTAAGTCATACCACAGGGAGATAATCGGCAGGAGCAGATCGGATTAAGGAGGGGAGATCGGAATCAAAGGAGAGGAGATCTTCGAGGTGGACAACAAGTCGCTTAGGGTTATCGAGGAGAGCTTCTCTGTAGGGGAAACAATTCTGTTCGATCTCGAAGTTTCGAATGAATTCCTTAAATTTGGTTAAGACGGCGTGGGGACTGATGGTTGCGGCGTCTCCGGCCTCCGGGAACTGCGGCTGGTCGCTGTAGTAAACTGCTCCTTCGTCCCATCCTGACATCGTTGCTTCGTCTCCGTTACGAATTTCTCTATCTCTTTCTCTCTTATCAAAAAGTTCTAAACGAAGAGAGAGAGTGGGGGCAGGGCTTTATGTCGACTATGAGTTTTGGCGGGAACAATGTGGCGGGAAACTGATGGGCCGAACCCAAGACCTATGGACGGGTAAATGGATTTCGTTGGTTATTGGGTCTTTCTTTCTTTTTCTTTTTAGCTAAGGTTACATTTTTTATCCATTTTTTCTAATTTATTATAAAAAACCAAACAGATAAAAATATAATTATGGACTACATCTAGGAATCTTAAATTTATGAATTGCACATTTTAGAATTTCATATTTTTAAGCTACTTAATATCGTTGTAAGCATTTTCAATTCCATCGTAATTTTCTTCAATGTCACTTAAAATTTAAGGCTATATTAATATATATGTCTAAAAGAATAGTTTTTAGTTTTATAACATTAATAATTTGAAAATTAAGTAACTATAAAAAAGAAAAGAAAAATCAACCATATATATCCTTCTCATTTACGTTAATTACAGAAATGTCATTAACATGATAAATGTTTTTGAGAATATTAGGTAATTGGACACTTTTTTGAAACTCAATTACGCAATAAAGCACTTTAGAAAGAGTAAACACTTTTTAAAGTTTTTTTACTACTACACCATCAACCCAACCTAAGCAATCCAAACTTACCATAATTTACAACCATTACTTTTTCTCTCTTTTCATTCATTTTTTTCTCTACTCTTTACAAAATTAAACACACAAAACACTTAAAATATCTTCTTGAAAAAAGGAAATGGTTTGAGACATTATCTCTCTTCTCTCTCATCAAAAACACCAAAAAGTAGATCTAGATTTTTCTTTTTTCTTTCTCTTCTTAGATCTTAAAAGTTGGAAATTTTCAAGATTTTTATTCAGTTTCTCATTCTTTAATCAACCTCATAAGGTTAAAATTTTCATTTTTAATTGCTAGGTTTCTTCTTCTCTTAGTGTATCCATCATTGTCTTGGTCAAATTTTTGTCTTTTTACAAATCTTAGATTCGGCCACCAAATATTTGTGGAAATTCCTCAAAGAGAGAGAGAGAGAGAGAGTTGAATTAAAGAACCCAAACATATATTCTTACTATAAATTTGTAACTTAAAGGTAGTTTGATGCTATTTTCATTAAAACACATGAGCAAATAATGAAAAAATGGAAGAAATACAAAACAAATCATAAGAAGAGTGATAGGCGATAAAATTTGAAATGATTGAAATGACCACATGGTCAGAGTTTGGTGGATGTGTGTCAACGGTCGATAATTCAAAATGATTGTGTTTTGTTAATATTATTCATAAAACCAGTGTTACGTTATGTAAAAGATGTTGATAAAATGTGATGAAACAAGTTTTGTTGGTCATATCAACAAAAGTTTATTTATAAAAATGTTTATATTTATTTATCCACGATTACATATTAACAAAACATAAATACGAGTGTATATTGTAAGATTGTCTATGAACACATCGATCTCAATAATATTTTACGTTTTCAGGTTAAGAAGCATGCTTTAGATTATCATGGATCAAAAGTGGTGGTTATAGATTATGTACATATAAAACTTAGGTTTTAGGGTTTAGGCTTTAAAGTCAAGGGCTAGGGTTTAATGTCTAGGGTTTAAGATTTAGTATCTAGTGTTTACATTTTAGGATTTAGGCTTTATTGTTTAGGATTTCGCGTTTAGTTTAGATGATTTAGGTTTTTGGGTTGAAGAATCATAGTTGTCTACAATGATTTAGGGTTTATGGTTACATGTTTCTCATTGGAGATTATATATTCCATTGTTGTCCATATGGATTGGATAATATGGATTTTCTATCTCAATTTGTTTATATTTAGGGGATTTATGTTTAATATTTATGGACAACAACAAGAAGTTTTAAAGTGAAGATCTTAGAATTTAGGGTTTAGGGTTTAGGGTATACGTGATATGGTATATGTATATTGTTAAGGGTTTAGTCTTTATGGTTTAACAGGTTTAGGGTTTAATATCAAGGGTTTAGAGTTTAGGGTTTAGGGTTTAGGGTTTAGGGGTTTAGGATTTAGGATTTAGGATTTAGGATTTAGAATTTAAGATTTAGGGTTTAGGGTTTAGGGTATAAATTTAGGGGTTAGGGTTTAATGTTTAGAGTTTAGTATCTAGTGTTTAGGGTTTTAGATTTAGTGTTAAGGAACTATGATTGTTTACAATGATTATAGAGTTTATTGTAGATGGTATAAGGTTTAGGGTTAATTGACCATGGTCATATACAATTATTTTTGGGTTTAGGGTTATATGCTTCTTGTTAGATTATATATTTCAATGTTGATCATATGAATTAAATCATATGAATTTTTTATGTTCTCAATTGGTTTATGTTTAGGGGATTTATGCTTAATATTTATAAGCAATAATAAGAAGGTTTAAAATTTAGGGTTTATATGGTAAATGGTATATGATATATTTCTATGGTTAAGGGCTTAGTGTCTATGGTTTAAAGTTTAGGGTTTATGGTTTAGGTGTTTAAGGTTTAGGGTTTAGGGTTTAGAGTTTAGGGTTTAAGGTTTAGGGTTTAGGGTTTAGGGATAAGAGGTTTAAGCTTAATATTTATGGGCAACATTAAGAAGGTTTGGGATTTAGGGTTTATGGTATATGGTATATGGTATAGGGTATACGTATATCGTTAAGGGCTTAGTGTTTATGGGTTAAAGTTTAGGGTTTAGGGTTTATATATAGAAGTTAGGGTTTAATGTTTAGAGTTTAATATCTAATGTTTAGGGTTTAGAATTTAGTGTTAAGGAACTATGATTGTTTATAATGATTTTAGAGTTTATGGTTACATGGTTCTCATTAAAGATTATATATTTCATTGTTGTTCAAATGGATTAAATCATATGGATTTTTTGTTTTCTAAATCTGTTTATGTTTTGATGATACAATAAATAATAGTATGAATAAATATAGTAATATGGATTTCATGAAGGAAAAAATGTTATTATTATATATTTTATAAAAAATGATTTTTAATCAAATAGAGAATGTCTTAAATTAAATAAAAATTAAATAACAAAAGGAAGAGAGAGAGAAGAAATTGACAAGAAAGATAAGAAAGTGATAGAGAGAGAAAATATGTTTTATTTATTTAAATTTGACGGTCAAGATTAAAAGAGATTAACTTTACCTTTCAATTCGATGGACGAGATGATTCCGTCAAAACCATTTCTTAACCATGCTACTTGAATTAAGGTGAAGAGAATAAGGGGTAAACTAGTATTGATTTTTTTAAAATAGTGAAAAAACTCCAAAAAGTGTCTATTCTCTTCCATGTGCCCTAAATGCACTAAAAACTTGGAAAATGCCCCAATCATGAAAGAAGCCCAATTTTTTCTGACGTAATATGTGGCGACACAGTTCATAAACCGCTCGATAACACTGCTCACATGCGACCGAAACACTATTCATCAGATGATATAGTAAAACATCATATGATTTAAGCATTTATCTATTTGTTTTATATGCTAAAAAATATGATATCGCGATAAGTTTACTTTTAAACAAATCTTTTATCGACCTAGAATTGAAAATTAATATATTTTTATTTATGTAAATATCAGTTCAATTTAAAAGAATTAGTTTATTTCTTACATAATTAATATAATAACAGTTAAAACAACATGTTATATAAAATAATAACATGCTAACATATTTAATATCTAGATAATATTTGTATGAACGTGCCATCTCAATCCACGTTTCCATTCACGCCACCTCTTTTTTTGTCAACTCACCAATACTGATTTTAATATCTTTGTTTCGATTTGATTTTATGTTTCCATTATTATTCTTATAGTTTTGTATCGTCAGAAATTAAATAAAAGAGAAACAAAAGAAAAAAAAAAGAAAAGAGAGAAAAGGGGTAAAAGAGTCAAAAAGAGGATGATAAAAAGAGGATAAACAAAAAAGAGGATGATAGTGACATGTGCACAGTGATCAAGTGGTCAACCTAATTAATGAGTCGTTCATGTATATCTATTGATATTACCCTAAAATTTAAAGATGTGATTCAACTAAATAAAATAAGTTTATTACAAAAATATAAACTTTTTATTACCTTCTAAATTCACAAAACCACGTAGTCAATTTCAAGTATAAAGCAAGGTTTTGACAATTTTTAGAATAAGACAATTTTTTTTACAAAGATTTAACCACTTACATCCAATACTAAACGATGATTTTGTTACTATTGTGGTGATTAAAATGCTAAACACATAAAGACGCTCATAACCTCCATGTACGTTAAAGACATCAAATCTAACCTCAGCTCATCCAAATATTTTTCCAAATTTGATGTTGTGTTGTCAAAACCAAGCTGGATGCTCCTCTTAACATCAAAGAGATCATGTATGATATAGACATACTAAATTAAACAAGTATGATTATTATACTATGAACTTGAAATGTGAATTGATTTAAGAATTTACACCCACAACCTCATATCTATCCCATAACTAGAATGGTAATGTACTAATCCTGATAATTTAGCAAACTTGAATTAAATCTTCCTAGCCATCTCTTCTACTCTCAAATCACTGATAAGGTTCAAATTACCCTAGAACTACTCTCTCATATAAGAGATCAATTGCAGTATTTACGGATCGAATTCACAAAGTTCTTTTGTTCAAACAATAAGTTGAATGTCGAGATTAAGCTAGAAGGTGATGATTGAAATAGTAATAAAACAAAGTAAGATAACAGCAGGTTGATTGTGTTGTAAAAAATTAGGAAAAGAGGTAGGAACAGAGTATTCTCAAGAAACTATTGGTTCGTAGATCTAATGAAAGCTAGGTTGTTATCGAACCATTCTTAAACTCAAACCCTAATTATGGAATAACCGGTGGCTTTAGTACCCCGCGCATTGCCCCAGGCAAGAAAGAAGGGCAAGAGAAGAAGAAGAGAGAATGGTGCGTGAAATGAAAGGAAGGGCCGAGTATTTATAATCCGCGGAAGCTAGAGTAGAGCCCAAGTCTTAAAACGTGGAGCCGAATCCATTCGGGCAAAGCCGACTTGGTGACCAAGTTTTGTCTTGAGCCATGCACGCCAACTTTGAGACCACGCCTTAGCCAACTTGGTGAGCAAGTTTTGTCCCAAAGCCAACTTGGTGACCAAGTTTTGTCCCACTCCTCATATCCGAACCTTGAGCCTATAAATAGAACCTTACCCCCGCCTTAGTTAAACCTTAGAAGCTTTCGCACCAAAACTCTGCCCAAACCGAGAGAGAGAGAGAAATCGTCCGAACCCTTAACCCGAGAGAGAGAGAGAGAGATCGTCCGAACCTTAAAACCCGAGAGAGAGAGAGAGAGAGTCTGCGCAAGAGATCGTCGAGCCTTAGGATAGTCCGAAAGAGAGATCCCGAGTAGAAACCATCGGTCGAGTTAGGAAGATTCATCGGTGATTGTGAGTTCCGGTTTTGTTTTGCATGTTTGATTTTCCTTCTTGCATGTTCTCGATTCTCCCTTCTCTTAGTTTTGTTGTTGTTATTGTTGAGTTTGTTGAGGTTGTTAACCGAATAGCTAGGATAGTTGAGACCGAAGCACCTTGCCCTATAGGAGTGGTTATGTTAGAATAGCACCATTCACTTTAGAGGGATGGTTGCATTGTCAAGACACTACTCGCTAGTATTCGGGAGACATTTAGAGAGAACTTTCTGAACATGTGCGTTGAAAACGAACCGCATGTTTCATAGTGTTGATTGGAAGATCGTAGTGTGTGGAGCTTGAAGAGTATCTAAGTTAACTCCATAAGCATGCTACGGTCAAGTGGGATGTATCTGACCTTTCCTTGTGATTCTGTTCGTTTGTGGGGTGTGCTTGACAAGATGCAAGTGACCTCAAGGGGTTCAAAGGACCTGCAGAGACTGGGTTAGCTACCCAAGGCCCGGTGTCGCTTACACGATGGTGTAGCCAAGGTGATGTTCCGGTTATATGCATTTGTGGTTATAACTAGGGTGTTCACGATGTGTTGAGGAAGGCAGTGCATTCGGGTCCTAATTAAAACTTTAAGAAACGTTATCTTCTTTTTATGTTGTGTGTTGCTTACTTCCTTCTTTGTGTACTAAGATTATTTATGTTATGCATGTGGGATTGTGGGTGGGGATTAGACTAATGTTTCCTTAGGGAACCCGAGCTCATTGAGTAATGCTAGATTACTCATGACTTTACTTGTTTTGCATGTAACCTTAGAGGGGATTAGAGGGAATGGTGAACACTAGGGAACCCGGAGTAGTTTTTCAATGTCCTTTTGTAAAACTTAAAGTATGTATTTTCGTATCGTGTACTTTTGGGCCTCATGCCTTGGCCATAAAAATGATGTTTATGTTGTGGTTTTTCCTTGTATTTTCGTAACTCTAAAATAATGAAATCGGTATTTATTTTAGAGTATACGGGTTTCAAACTGATAAGACTTTGTCCGAGTCGACACAACATTTGGGTGAAGTGAGGGTTGGCAAGCCTAAGTGGATCCCAAATGGGGAAATGGGTAACCTTGAGTGGGTAAAGGGTCGGAATGTGTTTCTGAACCTCGGCTACTCTATGGGAATTCATTTCCATTGTGGCGTCTCCGGGCCGTGCCGACTGGCCGAGTTTTAGCGCGGACCGGGGGCGTTAGAATGGGTGGTATCAGAGCATGGTTTTAGGGCTTTTGGGATCTGTTTTTTTTTCAAACGTTTTATCGAGTAAATAGTCGCAAAAGGCACTTAGGATAATCCGAGTCGTTCACCACTATTAGGATAGGGGGGAAATATTAGATACCTAAGATCGTTGTTGGATTGGATGTAGATGTCAAGTCAGGTGTCGGACGAGAACCAGTCGAGAGATGTGATGTCTAGTCGTGGAAACTTTGCGCAGTATCCGGAGTCGGATAACTAGATACCGAGTGAGAGTGGTGAGATAAATGGAGATTATATTCACTTGGAGCCGTATGGATTATCTGAATGGGAAACCCCCGATTCCACGCCCAGGCACTCGTCGCCCGTATCGATGTTCTTCGATACATCAAATGAGAGTTACTTTCGTTCTCGATCACATAACCCCGTACAATCCCCATCGATCGAGCAAAACCATGGAAACCTTATCCCTGAAACCAAGAACCAAGGAGCCCCGAAATGCAGCAAACCTTAGACATTATTCAGAGTCAATTGGGTCATATGATTGAAACACAACAACAAATTCAAGAAAGCCAGCGAGAGGAATCACCATCCGCAAAGTTCCTGAAGCTCGTGATGATGATGAGAGACTTAGGAATTCGCGTGTTTAAAGGAGAACATAACACGGTCGCGGCAGACAAGTGGCTACGAGACCTTGAGACGAATTTTGAGATTTCTCGATGTCCTGACAATTTCAAGAGACAGATCGCGGTTAACTTCTTGGACAAGGATGCACGAATTTAGAAGAGAATTCAAAAAGAAGTACTTTCCACCGGAGGCCCGTGATCGATTGGAGCAGCAATTCATGAACTTAGCACAAGAGACAAGGAGTGTCTAAGCATACGAACAAGCTTTCACGCGACTAAGGAGGTACTTATACAACGGACAAGATGATGAAGCATTGATGGTTCGCAGGTTCTTGAGAGGACTCAGGCTAGAGATATGGGGACGACTACAAGCGGTCAAATATGACAGTGTCAATGAGCTAACCGAATGGGCAGTTAATGTGGAGGAGGGTATTGAGATGGAGAAGAGTGTAACCAACAAGGAAAATGATTGATCGGGAGGGAGGAAGACTAATAACGCGGAGGCCAAAAACAACGCTCCTAAATTCACACCAAATCAGGAGAGAGACAATGATCGAGGAAGAGCAAGAGCGAACTTCACAAGGTGTTTCATGTGTCTCAATTAAAAAGACATGTACCCAAACCCGATGCTGTAATTTCAGAACCGATACCCGAATTGAAGACGAACCTCACATATCCAGAGGGGCCACTCGAGATCGGAGAACGACGCATTCGAAAGTTTAAGAAGCGGTTAATTCCTCAAGTTCAAGTATTTTGGGAAAACAAAACCGACGGTTAATTACATGGGAGGATGAAAAAAAGTTCCGGGCAAAATATCCTCAACTGTTCGACGCTGAGGAAGGAGATGACAATGAAGCCAGTCCATCCAATACTCAGGGAATTTAGGACAAATTCCTATAAGGAGGGCAAATGTAGTACCCCGCGCATTGACCCCGGGCAAGAAAGAAGGGCAAGAGAAGAAGAAGAGAGAATGGTGCGCGAAATGAAAGGAAGGACCGAGTATTTATAATCTGCGGAAGCTAGAGTAGAGCCCAATTCTTAAAACGTGGAGCCAAATCTATTCGGGCAAAGCCGACTTGGTGACCAAGTTTTGTCCTGAGCCATGCACGCCAACATCGAGCCCACGCCTTAGCCAACTTGGAGCCGAATCCACCTGGGCGAGCCAACTTGGTGACCAAGTTTCGTCCCAAAGCCGACTTGGTGACCAAGTTTTGTCCCACTCCTCACATCCAAACTTTGAGCCTATAAATAGAACCTTACCCCCCTTTAGTTAAACCTTAGAAGCTTTCGCACCAAAACTCTGTCCAAACCGAGAGAGAGAGAGAGAGATTGTCTGAACCCTTAACCCGAGAGAGAGATTGTCGAAACCTTAAAACCCGAGAGAGAGAGAGAGAGTCCGAGCTAGAGATCGCCAAGCCTTAGGATAGTCCAAGAGAGAGATCTCGAGTAGAAACCATCGGTCGAGTTAGGAAGATTCATCAGGGATTGTGAGTTCCGGTTTTTGTTTTGCATATTTGATTTTCCTTTTTGCATGTTCTCGATTCTCCCTTCTCTTAGTTTTGTTGTTGTTATGGTTGAGTTTGTTGAGGTTGTTAACCGAATAGCTAGGATAGTTGAGACCGAAGCACCTTGTCCTATAGGAGTGGTTGTGTTAGAATAACACCATTCACTTGAGAAGGATGGTTGCGTTGTCAAGACACTACTCGCTAGTATTCAGGAGACATTTAGAGAGAAATTTATGAGCATGTGTGTTGAAAACGAACCGCATGTTTCATAGTGTTGATTGGAAGATCGTAGTGTGTGGAGCGTGGAGAGTATCCAATTTAACTCCATAAGCATGCTACGGTCAAGTGGGATGTATCTGACCTTGCCATGTGAGTCCGTTCTTTCGTGGGGTGTGCTTGACGAGATGCAAGTGACCTCAAGGGGTTCGAAGGACCCAGAGAGACTGGGTTAGGTACCCAAGGCCCGGTGTCGCTTACACGACAGTGTAGCCAATGTGATGTTCCGGTTATATGCCTTTGTGGTTATAACTCGGGTGTTCACGATATGTTGAGGAAGGCAGTGCATTCGGGCCCTAATTAAAACTTTAAGAAACGTTATCTTCTTGTTGTGTTGTGTGTTGCTTACTTCCTTCTTTGTGTACTCTGATTATTTATGTTATGCATGTGGGATTATGGGTGGGGATTAGACTAACATTTCCTTGGGAAACCCGAGCTCATTGAGTAATGCTAGATTACTCATGACTCTATTTGTTTTGCAGGTAACCTTAGAGGGGATTAGAGGGAATGGTGAACACTAGGGAACCCGGAGTAGTTTTTCAGTGTCCTTTTGTAAAACTTAAAGTATGTAATTTTGTATCGTGTACTTTTGGGCCTCATGCCTTGGCCATAAAAACGATGTTTATGTTGTGGTTTTTTCTTGTATTTTCGTAACTCTAAGATAATGAAATCGGTATTTATTTTAAAGTATACGGGTTTCAAACTGATAAGAATTTGTCTGAGTCGACACAACAATTGGTAAAGTGAGGGTTGGCAAACCTAAATGGATCCCAAATGGGGAAATGGGTAACCTTGAGTGGGCTAAGGGTCGGAATGTGTTTCTGAACCTCGGCTACTCTATGGGAATTCATTTCCATTGTGGCGTCTCTGGGCCGTGCCGGACTGACCGAGTTCTAGCGCGGACCGGGGGCGTTACAGTGGCGTTCCGCTTAACTCCCTATATCTATAGCTAAGAATAATTGGAGAAGCCAAGAAATTATCAACTTAAATATGCATTCTTAATGAGTTCGTTTGTTCACCTTAGTAGATAGGCCGATTCTTATTACACACCTAAAAACCAGGCTCATCAAATAATAGATCCAACTACATATACTTATGGTGGGCATATCTATTGTCTGGATGCAAGATCTAGTTAATTACTCTAGATCTAGCATTAAGCATAATTAAAGATGAAGAATTCTACAGATAACCTAGCAAAGGGGGCAATCTACTAAACTATATGAATCCCTAATGAGAAACCCTATTCCTAACAAGCAGATTACTCAGACATATTGATTGAAGGAAACAACATAATTGAGTATGAAAACACAAACACGGCAAATAGATTTAAGGGAAAGAAGGGATCTCTTCACTGTATTAGGAACTGAATCAATCTCTGAAAACACTCGATGAATAGCTTATGTCTCTCAGTAACAGGGTTTGCAAAAAGCTTGATAAAAAACTTGATAATGAAAACTTAGGTCTAAACAATGTATATAGACCCTCTAAAAACGTCTAGGGACTAATAATGTAAATAGGAAAGTTTTCTAGGGCAAATTTCCTCTTCTGTAAACTTGAAAGCGTATAGGACTTTGTTGGGCCGAAACTGGTGTCGATCGACACTCCTCTTGATTCGTGAAACCAAAGTCGTCCTTACCTTACTTTTTCTTAGCTTTTGCTCCAAAATGTCTCCTTATCTCCATTGTTGTCCCACTGCATAGAATACCTGAAAAGACACTAAAAAGACTCGAGAAATAACATAAAGACTCAAGATCCTATACCTAAAACATAGATAAAATCAGTTAAAATAAGGATATATCAATCACCACAATCTACATATTCAATTTATAGGAAGTTCAACATTTGCAGTAGGATCCTCACTCTCACCTTCTTTATCTTTCTCATTTGACTTATCTTGATTCTCTATTTTCATGTTGTCCCGAGCTGGTTCAAAAGTACCCAAATATTCTTGCTCCACATCCGTCTGGTCATTCTGCTTCCTCTTCTTTGAATTGCTCTTTTTGGGACGATCCATTTACTTCACCTGAAAAGTTCAATCAAACATAAATAATGAAGAAGCCAGTCATTAGCCATTTAAATATCATGAAGTAGAACAAGGTCAGTTTTCTCTCTCTACAAAGGCAATTTATTAGAGGTTAGGTCTCGACCGAAAGGGCCTTTGCCTGGGAACTCGAAGTTTGTCCGACTGGTAGCCAGTTCCCACCTTTCCGTCCACACTGGTTCTCACACTTGTTCTCATCCACCTGTGGAAGTCCGATCTACTATTGGGAATCCCTCTTCGATTGCTATTTTTGATTCTCTTCCGGTTGAAACGCTGGGAACCTCTTCCCCTATTCCTAGAATTGTTAAATTTCTCTTTAGTGACGAATCTTTAAAGACTCCTTTACTTGCCGTTATCCCCTTCGACGACAAGCTCTCTTCGATAAAACATTATGTTTCTGGCGAAAGCTCCTCCGATTTGGCAACAATGTCTGAGAACTCCTTCACTATCGTCAAAGAGTCTGATTTGGTCCCTAATCCTCGTTTGGTCGAGGCAAAGGGCTATTCCACCCTATCACCTAACGTGGGGGCGTCAATGCCTATCGATACCTCTGGCCTGAGCCACGCTGTACCTTCGTCCATACCCTCTGAGCCTACCACAATATCTAAGAATTCCTCTGCTGCGGTGGATACAACTCTCCTGAAAAATCCTGCTAACACTGGATCAAGCTTTCCCACTAATTTTGGTGCCACTGCCACTCCTCTTCCGGTTAACAATCCTCCTCACACTTCTGCTACCCTTCCATGGGCGAAGAAATTTAAGGACTCGTTGCTAAAACCTTAAGCAAATGTCCAGCCCAACCTTTCTCGATGATGGTACCCCTGTTGTTGTTGCGCCACCCTCTGTATTACTGAAGACAGCAGAGATGTGGAAAGGCCATCTTATAGCCCAATTTCAGGGCCTTTGTCCACCGGCTTCAAATATCTTCAATGATCTTAATCTTATACGAGGAATTTATGGTGCCATCATGGTTCGTATTATCTCGGAAACAGCTTCTTTGATCTACATCCCGTCTTTGGCAACCCGAGAATGGGTAGTGGATGTGGGGTCCTTGTACAGTGTACCCTTGGTATCTAGAAGGCCCTCTAGAACTCAAAGAATTACAAACGGCTCCTACTTGGACAATTCTCAAGAACGACCTTCCGTAGTTGTGTTTACTTGATGGAATAATTGTTATAGCAACTGGAATTGGCGAGTCCCTGCATAGAGAGCCTTTCTTCACATTTACTCGACCTCGTGGTCGAGTACCTCAGTCTAGGCCACTCGATGACACCACTCGACCACGAGGTCGAGTAACACCTTGCCATACCACTCGATCATCACACGAACTGTCACTCGATCATAACACTCGATCACAACACTCGACCCCGATCGATTAGATTCCTGGCCTATCCCTTATCGGTTTACTTTGTTTTGTATAAATAAGTCTTCAAGGATTTTGTCCCAAAACATTTAGGTTTTGCTTCACTTTTGATTTCTATTTTACCTAGTTTATTTTATCATTGCGCTGTTTGCTCCACAAACTCGTAATTCGAGATTTTCCATGTTATTCGGATTCCGCATTTGATTTTGTTTAGCACCTAGTTTCTCTACTCTTTATCTCTTTATATATGCAGTCTACTTGTTTATTGGCAATTATGTTTTTGAGCATGTAATCTGAATAGTGACTTAGAATTTTGAAGGATAGGATAGAATGGTTGGTTGATCTGTAGTCTATAGGATGGTTAAGTTTTAGAATTGATTGAATCCCTTCTGGATTAGTTGTGTTTAAGGCTTATTTCTCTCTGATAAATTGGAATTCGATCCAAAGCACTCCCGCACCCAGAAGGTGTTCGATAAATGCTTGATCCACTAGATCGAGAGGTTTTCGTCTCTATCCCAAGGGATTGGCCGTTTAGAGCGTTTATTGACTGTAATAGGTTGAATCGTATTGCTTGCATAGTTAGATTCTGTTAATGGGAATTAGTTTGTGCTAGCTTTGCTTGAGGGTTTCTATCACGATAGTGAATTAATATGTTGTTGAACCTGTTGTGTAGGGATAGCTTGATTGCGCTTTGTTAACCATCTGAGCAGGCTAAGGAGACCACTCCATTTGATTACCTCATCCTTAAGAATTTCTCGTCCATTTGATTTCTCTATTTCATTGCTATTGTTTAACCATTTTTTTTTGTGTTGCTTAGTTTTCACATTTTCTACCTATTATCACCAACTTACTCGACCACACCCAATGTGTGGCAGTAGATTGTGCGGTCGATTATAGTTGTTATAATTACTGTCTGTTACTCGACCAGTCACTGGACCAGTCCCTGCTACTGGCTTCAACCAGTTGTGGCCGAGTGTTTTGTGTAATTCTGTTTGAATTTCTATTTTCTGCATGTTCACTTAGGACTGCTAAAAACTCCAAAACCTGCTATTGCTTGACTTGACTTAGTGGCTTCCGATCACATCTCATCTGTTTGCATCACACCTAAAGTGGATTTACACCTAAAATACTACAACGACACGATAGTGTTTAAGGATTAATTGATCTTAAAAACCTATTATCAATTTTGTGTCGTTGCCATTTGGGTGCTTGTTTGCTATATTGGAGATTTCAGAATATTTAAGATCCAGTTCTTTTTCGTTTTTATTCAACGTTACTAACTCTGTGTTTTTTTTGTTTGTCTGATTTGATCCAGGTTTTGCGAATCACTAGCTTTACTCAATTTCCTCTGGACCGTGCTAACGTATGGTTGTTGCTCAGTGCATGCAAACTCGATCGCAAGGGCATCAGAACCTCCTTTTTAACGATAACATGAACCGTATTGCTCTTGAATTAAGGGAACAGTTAAACACAAACGCTATGGCTGATGACCAGAACCCAGAATTACCAACCAACATTGGTGCAGGCGATGCACCATGCAACCACAATCACCGTAATGGCATGGTTCATGGCAACAAGTTTCACGACCTCCCATGAAGAATCCACTCGACCACCTAGACGAGTTTGATAGGCTCTGCAGCCTAACAAAGATCAATGGAGGCAATGAGGATGGCTTCAAGCTTAGATTGTTTCCATTTTCTCTAGGAGACAAAGCTCATCAGTGGGAAAAGTCGATTCCTCAAGGCTCAAATGATTGCAAGAAAGCCTTCTTTGCTAAATTCTTCTCAAACTCCAGGACTGCAAGACTCCGGTATGAGATTTTTGGTTTCACCCAGAAAAATGTTGAGACTTTCTGTGAAGCATGGGAGCGCTTCAAGGGATATCAGACGCAACGTCCTCATCATGGTTTCTCTAAGGCATCACACCTAAGTACTCTCTACAGAGGCGTTCTTCCTAAGATCAAGATGCTCCTTGATACAACATCCAACGGAAATTTCCTGAACAAAGACGTTGAAGAAGGATGAGAGATGGTAGAGAACTTAGCTTAGTCTGATGGCAACTATAATGAAGCACCGCATGGATATGAAAGCTAGAAATGACAAGCTGGATAAGCTAATCATTGTGCAATAGAAGCAAGTCCATTTTCTCATTGAAGATGAGACATTTCAAGTCCAGGATGGGGAGACTCTCCAATAAGAAGAAGTTAGTTATGTGCAAAATCAGGGAGGCTACAACAAAGGTTTCAACAACTTCAAGTAGAACAATCCTAATATGTTTTACAGAAGTAGCAATGTTGCAAACTCGCAGGAACAAGTCTACCCTCCATAGCTCACGCCATCACTATCTGCCAAGATCGAGAGCTACCCATTCGTCATGCCTCTAACTCAATCACTGAGGAAAACGAAGCTCAGGAAGGGCAGGTTTCGAATCGGATTGAAGTCTTAGTTATTGAACTTGACCATTCAGCTGGATCTCGCCATCAAATTCTGTCTACCTTAGAAGAGAAAGTAGCCATCATTGAGAGAATGGTAAAACGATCCAAGCCAACTCCATTACCTCCACTTGTTCTTCTAAGGAAGTTCAGGAAAGCTTGGATAGAGAAGTATGAATCTCTTGTATAGGAACAACTCAATGGGATCAAAGCAGTGATGTCATTAATATAAGTTTTCGAGCTGATTCAAGACCCTCACAAAGACGTGATAAATTTAATACTAGAAAGGATCAAGAGGTATCACGATTCAGATGATGAATATGATGCCACTCTGTTTCAAGCTGCTCGTGAAAAAATTGTTCAAGAAAAGTTGGAAGATTCTGGATCCTTCACTCTGCCATGCTCTATCATGCATTTAGCTTTCAACAATTATCTATGTGATCTTGGAGCTTCAGTCAGCTTAATGCCACTCTCTATGGTAAAGAAGCTTGGATTCCTTCAGTATATGCCTTGTGACCTAACCTTGATTTGCTGATAGGAGTTCAAGGAGACCTTGACACACTAAGTCAAATTCAAGGAGGAGATTAACCTCGGCTCAACGTTGATGTCCCTTCAGTTTGGTTTGAAGTAGACTATCTACCAGATGAGGAAGCAGCCTACTTAGAGGAAAAATGAATTCAGTACTCAGTTGCGCAGCTATCAATGGAGGATAATGAGAATGATGATAAGCTCGATGAAGAAAAGGACTTCTTAAGTCCTTTCTGTCACACTTTCCCTGCCTAATAAGTGTGAGTACTCAAGGTAGAGATTTAAAACAAACTCACTTGGGAGGAAATCCTATGTCTATCAATGTATATATCTTTATTTTTTCCTTGTTGTCTTTGATGCATTTTGTTAGTATTTTCAGGAGATAAGTATAAAGAGTTAAGTGAAGTGGGTTTTACCTCTGAGTGTGCAACAGAACACTCGACCACATCTTGCAAGGAGCAAGTGTATCTATGTAATCGAGTATAAAGTGGGTTTCACTCTCAAGATTTTGAAGTTTCAACATGTCACTTTATCACCCGAAGCCACATGCTAATGAGGAAATGTGGTCGAGTATATGTGATGATTTTGGACCTAATGTTTTTAAAAATCATCACTATACTTGACCAACAGAAGCTATATGGTGACTAGAGGATGAATTTGAGTATGATGTTGTTTTGATCCAAAAATTCAACATTATACTCGACCAACAAAATCTATAGAGACTTACAGAGGCTTAATCAAGTTTACAGGGGATTGCGGAATGTTCTGAGACTTTTCTAGTCAACAGGGAACCGTGTTTAAAGACAAGAAAACAGACGTGGGGTTCACCACCAAAACTTAATGTTCCCCATGCATCCCACCAAAAGATAAGAAATCCATCTCTTTTGCTTCTCCACCAGATGTCAGACGGGCCGGCCTGCGCCCAAACGGGCCATCCGCAATGTGCCTGATTCCTCTTCTGATTCGCGACGGACCTGCCGGCCGACGACCGCGGTCTTGAAAAACGAGCCCTAACCCGCCCCGCAAAGCCCAGCGGTTAGACAAGCCGGCCCGCAGGCATATATGAAAAAGGGAGTCAAATATATGCCAAGAGAATTGTCACCTTGACATCTATGGAAAGAAAATTGTCAAAACATATAGTTAGGGCCATCACATTTCTCTGCGTTTACATGTCCAACTTCATTTGAACCACGAGCATTTTGATCTATACTTAAAAGGCAGCATGTGTTAAAACATTGTACAGACCACAGTAGTTAACTAGATGTCAACTCCAAGACAAATTCACGTTTGTGTTACTGGTAAAAATAAAATGCCTCGAATACTGATGATAAAAATATTTCAACTTCATCACTTGGTTGGTATAAAACTAGCCACATACCAGGTTCATGTGAGTTCTCTGTGATTTCTTCTATATGATAGTAGGTTTTTACGGTCAATTAATCCTAAAATACTATCCTATCGTTGTAGTATTTTAGGTGTCAATCCAAAAGGGTGTGATGTAGACAGATGAGATATGATCAGAAGTTGCTAAATCAAGCCAAGCAGAATTTGATTGGTTATCTAACAGTCCTAGTGTTGATGCAAAAAACAGTAAAAAGTCACAGAAATGACTGATATACTCGATTGCAGGGTCGACTGCCGTAAGGGACCCTGTTAGAGGTGGCAGACGGGTCGGCCCGCGCCCATCTTGCCGGCCCCGCAGTGGGCTTTCTTTTTCGGGCCGCGGCGGTCGGCCCGTTTAGGACCGCGGGCAAAAATATCAGTGTCCAAGCCCAGCCTGCAAAGCCAGCGGATATACGGGTCTGCCCGCGGGCATTTCTATTCACTTGTTTAAAAGATGAATCATTGAATACAATAATGTCTAAAGAAGTTTGATTCAAACCTTTTATACATGTATAACAATGTACAAACTAATATGGTACAATGCCTTTTATGAGTTACCTTTTTTACAAGTTCTGAATTGTGAATCATTGATTAAAACATCTAGTTACATACTTACATTTGACATCTCCTTTAACTCAAACGATGACATTTATTTAAACTGAAACCAAACATAAGTACTTAAACATAACTACAGTTAACTGAAACACTTTTTCATTTACTTAAACTGAAACCAAACATAAGTACTTAAGTATATAAGAGTGAAACAAAACATAACTACATAACCAACTAAACAAAAATACTGAAGTGAAACTAAACTAATGCTAAAAAGAGAACCTGCAACTCATATTCAAATCTGAAATTCAAACTCAATACGTAGAACAAATATCAATCCTCAAACCAAACATAAGTACATAACTAGCTAAACTCAATTCAAAACTGAAACTAAACTCAAGCTAAGAATAGAACGTGCAACTCATATTTAAATCAAAACTGAATGCAAACTCAATTAAAGACATAAGTGAAACAGAACCAAACTGAAACATTAATTGTAACCAAACTGAAACATAAATCTTAAACATAAGTCTGAATAAAAGAACTTAAGTCGAAGAGAAAAACCTATAACATCTCAAAGACAAACAAAAATCTGAACTAAAGTTTCAAACTCTAACAGAACCTTAACTTAAACTCAAATCCAAATATCCCAAAAGGAACAATGTCGTGTCTCATCTTGCAACTCATTTGTAAACCTTAATCTGAATTTAAACTCATATTCAAATCTTAAAATCAATGTAGACTTAATGAAAGATACGTAGAACAAAGGATCATAAAAACAGATCCAAACTAAAACAAAAGTCAAGACTGAAACATAATTGTAACAAGTTAAACTCTAATGTGAAACAGAAAATGAACTTAAGTCAAGAGAAAAACCTGCAACATCTTAAACGCAAACATGATAACTGAAACATGAACTTAAACTCAAATCCAAACATGAATATCAAACTTAAAATAAAATCTGCAACTCAACATCCATCTACATCATCCACAAGCGACTGGAAGGAAGGTAGAGTCTCATCTTCAACATCAAATTTTTCATACTCCTCTACAAATATCACACAAACTAACAATGTTAATTCATAGACTAAGATTGTGTGACTATAAAACTTATGAAAACAACTTACTTACCATTTTCATAAGATTCAAAACCTTTTAACCAATTGCGACTGCATATTAATGCTTGAACATTTCTCGGTGAAAGACGACTTCTATACTTGCTTAGAACTCGAGTTCCGATGCTAAACGATGATTCAGACGCAACAGTTGTAATAGGAATGCTTAGAATATCACAAGCCATGGAAGCCAATTTTCCAAACAGTGGACCGTTATCTTTCCAATAATAGAGAATATCTAAACTCTCAAACCCTTTTACGTTCATTGCCGATTCATCCAAGTACATATCCAACGTCAACTTTCTATTGGCAACAACATTTGCTTTGCGAAAAGCAAAAAAATCCTATAACAAAGATAAGAAATCAAAATAACATAACATAAAAACTAATGACTTGCTGTTTTTCATAAAAAAACTGCATATTAACTAACAAAAACCTGCAATTTTACTAATAACAATCTTAAACAAAACAAAACATAAGAAACTTACATCATAATTGCTAAAATTCCCTTTTGCAGCTTCATCATCATGTGTAACATCTTCACGAGACTCAGTTGTAGGTGATACCGCATTGGACTTGTTCTCATAAACTTCAAAAAGTTTACGTAGTTGAGCACGCAAATGTTTCATTCTTTTCTCACGAGTACTGATATCTAGTTTTGCAAAACAATATTCTGCAAGTGTTAGCTTCAACCTCGGATCAAATACCGTAGCGATTGCAAAGATATCACTTACTTCTACCCAATACTTATCAAACCTCTCTTTCATTAGGACCATCATGTTTCTGATAACTTCATCTTGGCTAGATTCATTCACTGTTAACCAGTTTTGGATCTTCCAAACTTGCATAAAATACAAATTCAAAGTTGGATATGTCGAACCTGATATAAGATTGGTTAGTTAATCAAACGGCTCTAAAAAGTCACTCATTTGCTGTAGTCGATGCCATTCAGCATCTGTAGGATGAAATTTGTAGTTTTGGCATCAATGACTTTGAGATTACCAAATGCAGCTCGATACTTCAGAGCCCTATCAAGCATCTTGAATGTTGAATTCCACCTAGTTGCCACATCCAACAATAAACCAGCTTTCAGATCAATACCAATGTTCTTATCCTTTAACGTACTTGATACTCTCTCTAATATTTTCTAATGTATCACCAATCCCGTTCAACCCAATTTGAACAATGATGTTGAGAATGTGAGCTGCACATCTAACATGGAAAAACTCTCTTTTACACAACAAATCATCTCGGAGTACAAGCTGAGATTTTACAATTTCTTGCATTGTGTCATTGTTACCCGCGTTGTCTACCGTAATGGAGAAAAATTTCTTCTCAATTCCCCAGTCCTTCAATTTCCCAAGTATCTTCATCGCTAAGTTCACTCCTATATGCGGTGGAGGGAATGCACAAAAAACTAGGATCTTGTTATTGAGCTTCCAATTTCTGTCAATTTAATGTGCTGTAAGACACATATAACATTCATGAGTTAAACTAATCTATAGTTAAACTAATCCTTCCAGGAAGTTGAGCTAACTCTCTCTTCAGCTTATCCGTCTCAGTCTCATAAAACTTATAAACATCTGCAGCAACTGTGTTCCGACTAAAAAACTTGACATCCGCATTTAAATACTTCCACGTTTCTCTAACTCTCTCATACTCCACATAAGAAAATGGAAGATCATGCTGGATAATTGTCTTAGCTACCAATTCCCAGAAATCAGATTGATCTATCTTTCTAGCTTGCAATTTTGCTTCTGCATTCACCATCATCTGTCTAATATCACCATTTCTAGGCACGAGCTTACATATTTGCAAATGACGTCGATATGTATTCGTACCATTTTTGTGTGCATTGTACGCATAATCTGATTTGCAATGCTTGCACATAGCTCTTTCTTCACTTTTTCCCAAATGATAAACCTTTTTAATCACTATGAAATCGTTCCAGACTTTTGAGTATTGCCTTCTCTTCTTTGGTTTCGATAACTTTCCATTGTCCTCATCATCATCAACATCATCAGCTCCATTATACTCATCGTCATCTTCTTCATCATCATCATCTTCGTCTTCATAACTAATCTCAAACACATTTTTCAGTTTTTTAGATACTTCAGCTTCAGACTTTTTTCTTCTCTCTGTTTTAGAGGCAGAAGCTTCATCACCCTTGCTTTTGCTTTGGGTTTTTATGCTTCTGGTTCACACATTTTTTCCTCTGAGTTTTAGGTGTTCCTGTTTCATCTCTCAGTTTTCTTTTCAGCTTTTTAGAGCCTCCTACTTCATCATTAGCTTGTTGTTGTTCATATCTAGCTTGTTCCAACTCAATGACTCTCCGAGATTCCACATCTAATGATCTCAAATACTCAGCATCAACAGAATCCAACGGATCCTATCATTAACCCAATACAAAAACTAGTCAAGACTAGCAAATCAATCAAACAAAAGTAAAACATCTAATTGTTTATGTGTAGTCACAAATAACATACCATTACAAGTGTTAGATGCTCTGTTTTGATCTGAAATCTGAATCTAAGAAGCTTCAACGATCGTAAAAAAGAAACTTGAAGAGATAGAGAATGACTCTTCAGTTTCCTTGTTAAGCAATTGAGCGTGAACTGCTACTTTTAGGGTTTGCACTGCACAAGAAACTCTAATAGAGAGAAAAGGTTTGAAAGCCTCTATGAGAAATGAAGGGTTTTAAAAGAGTTGGTTTTTCTTTCGCGGGTTACCTGCATACGCGTAGTCCGCAACGGGCTTGCCCGCTTGAATTCGCAGTCTGGAATGGGCCTGCACGCGAGGCCCACTAATTATGGACAAATAAATCAACGTCCAAGCCCACTCCACCATGGGCTACTTGGACAAAGCCCGCGGGCTAGCGGCCCGCTTGACAACTCTAGACCCTGTGATCGAGTACAACAGGATGACAGAGAGTGAAAATGCAGAAATGGACCAGTTTACTCTATCACACATTCTCATTGTTAGTAGCAGGGTGTGATCGAGTAGAATTGTTGAAAACAGAAAAATACTAAAATCCAATAGCAAGTGAATGAAGCAGGTAAGTAAACAGAGAAATCAATTGAATGAGAAACTCCTAAGGATGGAGTAATCGAATAGTGTGGTCTCCCTAATCAATTCAGTTGGTTAACAAATCTCAATTAAGCTATCCCTAGACAACAAGTTCAACAACAGAATAATTCACTCTCGTGATAGAAATCCTCAAGCATAGCTAGACACTGACCTAATTCCCATTAGCGATCTCTAACTAAGCAGGCAATAAGAACCGACTGTTAAAGCCAATAACCTCTCTAAACGGCCAATCCCTTGGGATAGAGACGATTATCACTAGAATTAATAGATCCAACGTTCCATTAAACGCCTTCTTAGCGCACGAACGTCTGGGATCGGATTCCAGTCGATCAGAAAGGAATAAGCAGTAAACACAACTAATCCAGAAGGGATTCAATAAATGTACACTTAACCAGCAGATTCGACCACGGGTTCCACAACTACTCTATCCCATCCTCAAAAATCCTAATCACTACTCAGACAACATCCTTAAAGACAATAACATAAAAACGATTGAAGATTGCATACTTAAGATATTAAAGGGAATGAAACAAAGATGAACAAGCAAATGAAAGCAAAATCTGAATAACTTAGAAGAAAAATCAAAATTCAAAGTTGCAGGAATGAAAAGCGGCTACTGAATAAGTTGTAGAAAAACTCTGTAAAAAGTTTATAAGTCTCCGGATGTCCTAGGGCAAAACCCTTAGAGACTTATTTATACTAAAAACGGTAAGGATAAGAAAGCGGGCTTCGAGCCCACTTAACGGCCCATGGACGATGTGATCAAGAGTGTCGGCTCAAAGTAGGCTTCCTAATGGGCTTCGAAGTGGGCTTCAAATGGGCTTTCTCTTCTCTTCTCTTTTCGTTGCTCAGGTTATCTGGTTGAGTGCAGATTGATCAGAGGGTCGAGGTGGTGGTCGAGTAGGTTGGTTGACAGAATGTCGGCTCAAAGTGGGCTTTCTCTTCTCTTCGAGCCCACTTAACGGCCCATGGACGATGTGATCAAGAGTGTCGGCTCAAAGTAGGCTTTCTAATGGGCTTCGAAGTGGGCTTCAAATGGGCTTTCTCTTCTCTTCTCTTTCCGTTGCTCAGGTTATCTGGTTGAGTGCAGATTGATCAGAGGGTCGAGGTGGTGGTCGAGTATGTTGGTTGACAGAATGGTCTGGGCTGCTTCTTGGCCTCTGTGATCGAGTATGTGTGTCAGCTGTCAGGATAGACTGGTTCTTCTCCTCTGCGATCGAGTAGAACTGGTGAACTAGCAAAGTGGACTGCCTGGTCACTTCTACGATCGAGTAGAACTACAGAATAGACTGCCTCCTCTCCTTTGCGATCGAGTATAAGTGTCTGGATGGACTGCTGAGCTGACTGCTTCCCTCTCTGCTACTGGTGATCAAGTATGTTGGTGGAAATGGGACTTTCTGTTCTATTTTTCCTCTTTCTGAGCACCAATAGCTCCAAAACACCTAAAACAACTCTAGAATGCAGAATGTATGCAAGACTAGTCCAAGACTCGTCTAAAGATGCAAAATGTACAAAAATGATGGTGAATGCTATGAAAGATAGATGAAACTAGACTCAAAATGGTGTTAAAAGGATGTGTAGAACATGCAAATTATAGACATATCAACTCCCCCAAACTTACTCTTTGCTTGCCCTCAAGCAAACAAGTAGACATAAACTGAAAGAGAGGTTTGAAGGTGGGGATTCAGAACCAAAGCATCAGATAAATCAGATAAAATCAATGTCCAAGTTGGCAGTTCTAGGATGCGATATGATCGAATTCTACTAAAAATATTAGCCATGCCTTATTATAGTTCAATCCCACTCTTATACTCGACCTACACATGCTTTCAAATCTACCAATCCCTTTAACATTCATTAGTTTAGGAACGTGAATCAAGCTATGCATCATCAAAGAACTCATTTGGCTAAGGTGAAGGTCAGGAGACAAAGATGGTCACTTTCTGGTGGTTCAAGTTTAGTAACAGGGGACTCTCAAAAGAAATGGACTGAGCTTTAGGAGAATGCTAAAGGTAAGAGCCAACCTATGCATAAAAGAATAGTATCCCATCTACCCAATAACAAAGACAGTGTATACACCAGCAGATGGTACTACCCTCATGCCCATGTGATTAAAACTTTTCTTTTACTTTGATGGATCTAGTGGACTTTGGTTTTCTTTGACAACTATGGCTCTTATTATCTTCTTGTGATCAAGACTTTTCTAGACCTTTTTCTTCCGTTGTTACAGAGCCTATTTTTTTTTTTTAGTTCCCCAAAATCCATTATTAGACTAACTTGTTTCTCAACTTCCTTCTCCTAAGAACATCAACATTTCCTTTCTCTCTTATTTTTCTCATATACTCGATCCCCACCCCAGAATAGACACCCACCTAGTCCTATCTAGCACTGAAAACGTGGACTAGAACTATAAGAGACACTACTCTTGTCTGCTCAAACCTAACACTTTCTTCCAAGCTCAATCCTGAAACAGGCCTCACAATCACACACGATATATAACAGGGCTCAAAAGAAAGGTTTGGTTAAGGGCAAGGGAAACTACTTCAATGATGGAAGCAGCTACTTGGGTTAGCAAGGGTGGTGAAAAGTTTAAAGAAAACCCAAGTATGTATATGTTATCCATGAGATCAAATTCGATGCTAAAACATGATAATTGCAAGTCAGATTCAGGTTCAAATGGATAGGAAATGGTATCAGATAATAACAGTGTGATCGAGTAGAGCATTCTAGACATGGTGCAGTTTTACTTCACTTTCACTCACTACGCATCAGACAACTACACTACAGGAAATGTGGGTATTGATAGCATAATAAGATAGCGGTTTTTATCTATATGCTATGATTGACTTAATCGTGTTTTAAAGATAGCGTTTTGTATATTGTAAACGCTACAAATTATTAAAGCGGGATAATGAAATTGACGCGGGGAAATTTTGTGGTTCTAATCTTTAGTATCCCGCTATTGAAAATGGTAAGAGGGAAAAAGTGAAATTTAGGGTAAAGCAAAATAAAAAAAAATCCTAAAAAATAACTTTCTCATTTTTTTGCCTAAGGAAAGGTAATTTTTGGATCTAAAAAAACAACCCTAGCTCACTCGATTTCTCATTTTCTTGAGGTATTGAGCTCAAAATCTGCAACTCTCACTCGATTTCTCTCAATCTCACTCGCTTTCTTAGTCACTCCATCTAATTCGCACTTTATCTCACTCGATTTATCTCCCTGCAATCTTCAATAGGTATGTTCTAATTCAATCATAGTTCTTTGTTCTTTGGAATGGAAAACAATTTTGATTTGGGGTTCTTATTCTTGGCTTGTGTGAACATTGATGCGGAAGTTTGTGATTTTGGGTATCAATTTTGATTTGTTAGTTTCGAGGAACATGCATGTCGAAGTTTGGCACATTTCTTGTTTGGGTTATGTTTTTTAGGTTTCGATTATGATTTTTGGGTTTCGATTGAAACTGTTCTTCATTTATCAGTTTCAGAAATGGCAAAGACAAGAGGTGGAGGTAAAGTTGGTTCTCGTCGTAGTAGACATAATCAAGGCTTGGAGGTAGAAGATATAACACCACAAGTTGCTCCTGCAACAACATTAAAGGTGAATAAGAAAAGAAAAGCAATGAAACTAGCTACAAGAAGAAGCAAGAAAATGGCTGCTCGAGATGATGAGGTAGAAGATGTTACACCTGTAGATGATGAGGTAGAAGATGTTACACCTGTAGATGATGAGGTAGAAGATGTGACACCGCAAGATGATGAGGTAGAAGATGTTACACCGGAAGTTGTGGAAGAAGAGAAGGGTAATGACAAAGATGTAACAGTACCGGAGGCTGATCAGACTGAGAAAGCAATGTCTTAAGATGAGAAAGAAGATTATGAGATAGAAGGAGAAGCTTGTTTGACTAGACAAGAAGAGCAGGAGAATGAAGAAGCTGCCAATATGGAAGAAGATGGTGTTGGCAATGGTCAAGATAATGCAATTCCTAGCAACACTGATGAATGAAGTAAAGTAGCGGAGGAAAGAGTGAAAGAAAGAAAGAAAGAAAAGAGGACCAACAAAGATGCGTAAAGTGGCTGAAAATCCTAATGAAAAGGTTTCAGTTACTTTCACTGACTTTGGTGATCATGTTGGACCTGGTTCAATAACATTATCATCTTTTCTTGGTGTCCTGGTGAGGGAACATGTTCCGGTTACACTTGCTGATTGGAGGAAAATTGATGCAGTGGCTAAACAAACAATGTGGGAAGAAATTCAAGTATATATTTATATGCAACAATTTTTGGCTGGACATATATGAAACAAGTGTGACTTTTGCTTGTTGTATGTGATGTATGGGAGGTTTAACTTGCAAGAAGAATGGCAGAGAGTTGTTATTTTTAAGCAAATGGGAAATATCTGGAGGGCTTGGAAGTCAAGGCTAGTTTCAGAAGTAAGTGCTGCGAAGACTGTTGCTTAGATAATAGATTTAAAACCCAGCAACATCCCATCCACTCAAGTGTGGAACACTTGGGTTAGGAGCAAAACTAACGCAGCTTTCACGGTTAGTTATTTACAACTAACTACTTTCTTGTTTATATGTCATGGCTGATAGATTTAATGCGTTGATATTTATCATGTAGGAAATAAGTAAGAAGTACAGGAAGATGAGACAAAATCAGATTCCTCACACCACCAGCTGCAAAGGAATGCCTCGTTTAGCTGATGATATGGTAATAATAGTTGTCAAATATCTATATATATTGTATTCTTGTTAGAATCAAATGGTACTAAGATATGTATGTACTTTATATAGAAAAAAAGAGTACAGACCCAAGTAAGGTGACTAGCAGTAAGGTGTGGATTGCGGGACACTATCAGATAAAGATAGAGACAGTGCACATCGTTATGTGCTATTTACATGGCATCTTTGGATCCTTATGTCGAGTAAGAGGTTACCCTTTATGTTTGATCTACTAATTATTAATATAATTTTTTTCTGAGAACTGTTATCTAATGTAAAATCAGGATGCATTTGGAAGAATTACAAGCTTGATATGTCTATAATTTGCATGTTTTCAGTGTCCATTCATCATCGTTTTGAGTCCAGTTTCGTATCATTCATCACTGTTTTATATAATTTCTCATCATTCTTGTATATTTTGCATGATTAGGATAGCTTTGCATACATGTTGCATTTCTGAGTTGTTTTCAGGTGATTTGGAGCTGTTTGCGAGCAAATTGGAAGAAACGAGTCTGAACCAGGAGACATACTCGACCACCAGGTCGTGTGCATCCAGCACCATACTCGACCCCCTGGTCGAGTGACTTTGGAGCCATTCTTCCCATCTACTCGACCCCCAGGTCGAGTAACCTCAGCTCAGGCCACTCGATGACGCCACTCGACCCCCTGGTCGAGTATCACTTCGCCACACCTCCTGACCACACTCAGCCGTTCACTCTACCCCGTTACTCGACCCCTTGGTCGAGTATCATCACTCACCACCAACACCATCACTCGACCGGACACCCGATCACATCTTCATAGTCTACTCAAATCCGCACTCAACCAGACATGCTAAGCACAAGGAAGAGAAGAGGAGAAGACGAAGTGTTTGGAAGCGGCCTAGACCTCCATCGGATCACGAAGCCCATGTCGGCCCATTATCACTCTATGGGCCGGGCGATTAGGTTATTCGCCCGTCTACTATCATTTTATTTCGTTTTGTATAAATAGATGTCTTAGGGTTCTGTCCTGAGACATCTAGTCGACATTGAGTTTTTGCTTCAGTTTTATTTTCTGTTTTACTCTGCTGCGCCGCTTTTGCTTCTACAACCTGTAATTCGAGATTTTTCCAAGTTATTCAGATTCCGCATTTTATTTCATCTGTCATCTTGTTTCTCTACTCTTTATCTTTTTACTTATGCAATATTATCATTTATCTGCGTTTATGCCTTTGAGCATGTTATCTGAGTAGTGACTTAGAATTCTTAGGGATGGGATAAAATAGTTGTGGAACCCGTAGTGTGTAGAATGGTGAAGTTTTAGAATTGATTTTAATCCCTTCAGGACTAGTTGCGTTTACTGCTTATTTCTTTGTGATTAACTGGAATTCGATCCCAAGCATTCCCGCACCCAGAAGGTGTTCGATGGAATGCTTGATCCACTAGTTCCTGAGATATTTGTCTCTATCCCAAGGGATTGGCCGTTTAGAGCGTTTATTAACTTTATCAGTCTGTTCTTATTGCCTGCATAGTTAGATTCCGTTAATGGGAATTAGTCTGGGCTAGCTTTGCTTGAGGATTTCTATCACGGGACTGAATTGATTTGTTGTTGAACCTGTTGTCTAGGGATAGCTTGATTGCGCTTGTTAACCATTCGGATAGGCTAGGATACCACTCTATTCGATTACCCCATCCTTAGGAATTTCTCGTCTATATTATTTCTCTGTTTTATCGTTATCGCTTAATCGTTCTCATTGCCTGTTTCTTAGTTTTTACAATTACTCGACCAACTTACTCGACCACACCCAATGTCTGGCAACAGACTGTGCAGTCGAGTACAATTGTCTTATTTCCTGTCTATTACTCGACCACACCCAGTGTCTAGCAACAGACTGTGCAGTCGAGTATATATGTTTCATATCCTGCCTGTTACTCGACCACATCCTACTTCTGGCATTAGCCTGTTGTGGTCGAGTGATTTTAGTAATTTTGTTATTGTTTCTGTTTTCTGCATGTTCACTTAGGACTGTTAGAAACCCCAAAACTTTTATTGCTTGGCTTGACTTATTGACTTCTGATCACATCTCATTTGTTTGCATCACACTCATTTGGATTGACACCTAAAATACTACAATGGCATGATTGGTGTTTTGGGAGAATTGACTAAAATCCTATTATCAAAGCTAATGATGCTGGATGTGCTAAAAATGAAACATTGTTATGGAAAAACCATACTGAGCAGTTTGCACAATGGCTTAAAATAAAGGTTTCCAGCTGCAGCTTGTCTTCTTGATTATTTGTTATACAGCTTGTTAAATTATATTGACTGATTACCTTGTTACCTTCATGCTAATGATTAGATTGTTAGCTTATTGCTTAGCTTGATGACTGATTTTCGTGGCACAGATTGTTAGCTTCATGATCATGTTTTGCTTAATGACTGGTTAGCTTATTGCTTAGCTTGATGACACTTTTTCCTGGCACAGATTGTTAGTTTTATGATAATGTTTTGCTTGATGAATGGTTAGCTTATCTTGAAGCTTGATGACTGGTTTTCTTAGCACATATTGTTAGCTTATTGCTTAGCTTGATGACTGGTTTTCTTGGCACAGATTGTTAGCTTCATGATCATGTTTTTCTTAATGACTGGTTACCTTATTGCTTAGCTTCATGATCATTTTAGTACTTCAGCTTGATGATCAAGTTCTGATTTTACTGTGGCAGATTCATTCAGATTCAATAAATATTCATTCTAAGGAGACAAGGTGGTTGGCATTTGGACCAACAAATGTTGCCTTAGCACATAAAGGATTTATCGTTAATGGGCAACAGTTTCATATAGATGCGATTAAGCAGAAGACACAAAACAGTGGAGTAACTTATGAAGCATTTATCATGTGTAGATCAAGTGTTCGAGATATGAGACAAGTCGCTGATATGCTTACATATTATGGAGTGATAAAGGAGATTTTACTTATGGACTATCACATGTTCAAAGTGCCGCTGTTCAGATGCAATTGGGCCAACACAGGGAATGGTGTGAAGGAGGAAGATGGTTTTACCCTTGTTAACCTTCATATGAACCAAATAGCCTATTTGAAAAATCCATTCATTCTACCTTCTCAAGCAAAACAGGTTTTCTATTCTAGGGAAGATGATAATTTAAATTGGTAGGTTGTTATTAGAGCACCACCTAGAGGCTATCATGAGTTGGAAATAGAAGAGGATTTAGGTGGTGCACCTTTGCCTGTCCAAGAAGTCGATGATTTGGATGATGAAGCTATTGATGATGATAGTGTTTATGTTAGGAATGATTGTGAAGACTTGTTAGTTGTAGATTGATATATAGGTTTTTGTGGTTTTTGTAAATAATGAAATTTATTATGGTTTTTTAAACATTTAAATATTTATATATTAATTTTAATTGGTTTTTTACATTTAATTGATTGAAATAAAAATTATATTATAAATAAAAAATGATTTGTAATAATTTTAATAAATAAATTTTGAATAATTTAAAAACAAACTAATAACACGAAATATTTGTTATCTTTGATATAGGTAAAAATCAAACTAATGAGTTTTAATAACATTTGAATCACATTACTAAAAATATTAAAAATTTGCAGAACAGAAAGCGCTATCGTTGTAAAAATAACTATAGCACAACAAGAATCCGCTATTAAATGTGTCCGACCTACGATAATGGGCGATGTCAGAGCGGCTAAGGAAACGCTATTATACAAAACTCATAGCGTTTAACGCCCGCTATTAATAACCAAAATACTTACAAGGCTATCTCATCATAATCCCCAATGCATATGCGATAATCTTATATGAGACATCCTACACTCAATCCTAAATGTGATGCAATATATGAACACTCTGTTTTTGTGGAATACATTTTCAGAATTTTTTTCAATTTTTTTGGGTTTTTATATGCCTTAGATGAAGGTAAGACTCAAATGATGCAAATAAGACTCACTAGCAAACATGTTTAATACTTCTTGAATCCTCCCCCAAACTTAAACTACACAATCCCTTGTGTAGTAGAAGTCTAAAGAAGAGTTTAAGAGACACTAAAAGAATACCTCAATTCAAGAAGGAGAGGAGTTGGTCGTCAATAGCTGCATGTGATTGCTCCCAGTCCATTGAAGAAACTCCCTGTTCTGTCTCAGCTCCGCCCTGTGGGTACTCGACCTCATCGACTTCGTGGCGGCCAGCAACGCGGTCGAGTGTATTCCGGATATAGAGAAGTCGTGACTTGCATCAACTTCTTGAGCCGCTGCCCATTGACTGTGAAGTCTCCATTCTTCCCAGCTAGAGTGATAACACCATAAGGTCGGACTACAGTAACAGAGAATGGACCAGACCATCTGGATTTGAGCTTGCCTGGAAAAAGCCTCAGGCGAGAGTTGAACAGCAGCAGTTGATCACCAACCCTAAAATCTCTTGAAATTATATTTTTGTCATGAAAAGACTTTGTTCGCTCCTTGTAGATTTTGGAATTCTCATAAGCTTCTAAGCGAATCTTGTTGAGATCGTTTAGTTGGATCAACCGCTTCTCCTCAGCGGTTTTAATATCGAAGTTCCAGAGTTTAGTTGCCCACATGGCTTTATACTCGAGATCAACATGTAGGTGACAGGATTTTCCATAGAGAAGGGTGAAAGGAGTTGTGCCAATAGGGGTCTTAAAAGCTGTTATGTAAGCCCATAGTGCGTTATCGAGCTTTGTAGACCAATCTTTCTTTGTAATCCCCACAGTTTTCTAGAATTGTTTTTACCTTCCTGTCGGAGATTTCCCCATGCCCGCTTGTTTGTGGATGATAAGGAGTGGCTACCTTGTGCTCTAATCCATGCTTCTTCAAAAGATTTTCAAAAACCTTGTTGATGAAATGTTTCCCTCCTTCACTGATTCCAACTCTCGGGACTCCAAATCTCGGGAATATAACGGTCTTAAACAACTTCAGCACAACTCTAGCATCATTGGTGGGACTGGCTATCGCTTCCACCCACTTTGACACATAGTCTACTGCTACCAGTATGTACTTGTTTCCATAAGAAGATGGAAATGGACCCATGAAATCAATTCCCCACACGTTAAAAATCTCAACTTCCAAGATCGGATTTTGAGGCATCTCATTCCTTCTGCTGATGTTCCCTCTTCTCTGACATGAATCACATTTCGAGACAAATTCCTGAGCATCTTTAAATATTGTCGGCCACCATAAACCTGCTTGCAGGATTTTTTACACTGTCTTGAAAGTTGCAAAGTGGCCACCATAGGCAGACCCATGGCACTACAGTAGGATGCCTTCGGTTTCGTCTTCTGAGACGCATCGCCTGTAGATCTTATCTTTACAGAGTATGTAAAGATAAGGTTCGTCCCAGTAGAAATGGTTAATGTCCTTGAAGAAATTCTTCTTCTCATAGCTCGACAGATTTGGAGGCTCTTCACCACCAACCAAGTAGTTGACGTGATCAACATACCATGGAAGCTTGTCTTCTGCTGCACATACTTGATCGAGTGATTTCTTAATTTGAGCACTCTCGTTAAGTTGCCGAATCGCCATTAGCTGTTCTTCTGGCATGGATTCGTCAATAGGTACCTCGTCTTCAATTCTCATCCTAGACAGATGGTCAGCTACACCATTTTCAATTCCCTTCTTATCAACTATCTCCATGTCAAACTATTGGAGCACTAAGATCCATCTCAACAGCCTGGGTTTGGTATCCTTCTTCGCATATATATGCCTCCGAGCAGCATGATCAGTGTAGACTGTCACCTTAGAACCCACCAAGTAGCTTTTAAATTTCTCGAATGGGAATACCACAGCCAGTAATTCCTTCTCAGTGGTGGCGTACCTCACTTGTGTATCATCCATAGTTCTGCTGGCATAATAGATGACATGCAGCTTCTTATCAATCTTCTGCTCTAGAACTGCTTCTACAACGTAGTCTGAAGCATCACACATGATTTCAAATGGATAGTCCTAGTTAGGAGCTTGGACTATTGGAGCAGAGACTAAAGCTTCCTTGACTGACTTAAAAGTTATTAGACATTCTTCATCGAATATGAATTTTGCTTCTTTGCACAGCAGTCTAATGAGTGGTCTAGCCAGCTTGGAGAAGTCTTTGATGAATCTTCTGTAAAATCCTTCATGCCCAAGAAAACTTTTGATGTCCTTCACAGTCTTTGGTGGCTGTAATTGCATTATAACATCGACCTTAGCCTTATCAACTTCTATCCCCTTCTCTGAGATTCTGTGCCCCAAGACAATTCCTTCTCTAACCATGAAGTGGCATTTCTCCCAGTTCAGTACAAGATTTATTTCCTCACACCTCTTGAGTACCCTGCACAAATTTAACAAACAGGAGAAGAAGGAGGGGCCATACACGGAAAAATCAGCCATGAATACCTCAACCGTCTCCTCTATCAAATCGGAGAAAATAGAAGTCATACACCGCTGAAAGTAGTAGGTGCATTGCAAAGCCCAAAAGGCATTCGCTTGTAGGCAACAGTCTCATAAGGACAAGTGAAGGTAGTTTTTTCTTGATCGTTTGGGTGGATAGGAATTTGAAAGAATCCACTATATCCATCTAGAAAACAATAGTAGGGATAGTTTGCTAATCTTTCTAGCATTTGATCAATGAAGGGTAAAGGGAAATGATCTTTCCTAGAGGCTGCATTAAGCTTCCTATAGTCGATATACATCCTATGTCTTGTTATGGTCTTAGTGGGTATCAGTTCATCTTTAGAATTTTTTATGACTGTCATACCTCCCTTTTTGGGAACACAATGGACTGGAGATACCTAAGTGCTATCAGATATAGGGTAGATTATACCCGCGTCTAATAGTTTAAGTATCTTTTTTTTACCACTTCTTTCAGGTTTGGGTTTAATCTTCTTTGAGGTTCAATACTAGAGTAAGATTCGTTTTCTAAATGAATTCTATGGGTGCATAGAATCGGTGAGATCCCCTTGATATCATCTAGTGAATATCCTATAGCTCTCCTATATTTTTTCAGTTCTGTAAATAGCAGATTAACTTGATCGGTGTTTAGCTCATCACTAATGATAATAGGTTAAGTAGAGTTCTGTCGAAGGAAAATGTACCTTAACCCTTTTGGCAGCGGTTTCACTTCCACCTTTGGTGCCTTGAGTTCATACCAGTCGCCGGATGTTAGATCGGCTTCACAGGGAAGGTTGTGATCGAGTGCTTGGTCGAGTGGATTGGGTGGACAGTCTGTTGAATGACGTGATCGAGTATATTCTACTCCTTTGCGTTTCCAAACAAATCCTCATACTCCTCTGGATTCTAAACTTCTTTATGCATATCTAACAGCTTCCGGTACCCCAAAGTTTCCAAGTGTAAATCTTTTTCTTTCCCATCCTTTGTTCGAGCATTCTGTAGATGGTCCTCTTCTGCTAGCTCTTCTAGCAGTCGTCAGCCAACATATCCGTCTCTTCAATCCAGAAGACCTTTCCTTCTATTGTAAGCTTCTTCATGGTGTTAGTGTTGTCGAAGTTCATCTTTAGTTCTTTGCCAATGTTAAGATTGATCTTTCCTTTCTTGACATCGATGATGGCTCCAGCTGTAGCTAAGAAGGGTCTTCCTAGGATCTAAGGATCCCTGGGTTCTTCATCCATTTCTAGCACCACAATATCTGTAGGAACCTCCATTGTGCCTATCTTGGCTAGTAAGTTTTCTAGCAAACCATGAGGTATTGTGATGGATCTATCTGCTAGAATCAAAGAAATGTTGCAAGCCTTGTATTTACTGAAACCAAGTCTCTTGGCCACTGAGAGGGGCATCAAGCTTACGGATGCGCCTAGATCGCATAGGCACCTATTGAATGGTAAAGGGACAAGTGAACAAGGTAAAGTAAACGAGCCAGGATCTCCTAATTTCTTAAGTGTGATCTTCTGTTCGATGATCGCACTACACTCGTGACTCAATACGACCATTCTCTGAACTTCTTTGATCCTTTCTATGATGATATCCTTCACATATTGGTTAGGGTCTAGTATAAGCGCAAGATAGTCAACAAGAGGCATCGTGACTTCAAGATTTTTCAACTCTTTTTCCAGGAGAGCTTTGTACTTTTGTATCATGACCTTCTTGAATCGACTAGGAAATGGGAGTGGGGGCTTCTAAGGTGGGGGAACGAAAACGTTATCTTTGGTTTTAGCAGCACCTGGTTCTTCAACAAGAGGAGATGCTGTAGGAGCTAGTTGTCGAGTAGGTTGGTCGAGTATAGGCTCTTCTATTGCTTTTTCACCATAATCTTCATTCTAACAGAAATCCTCCCCATCTCGCTCCACACTGTCCTCACTGTTTTGGTTCGGACTTTCTTTTGTGGGTAATTCTTTACCGGTTCTAAGCGTGATAGCATGAGCATACTCCTTTGAATTTTGCATTGATTTTCTGGAAGGTCCTGTAAATTTGGGTGCCGATGTCGACCCAATTTGGCCTTCTATGTATCTTATCTTAGATGTCAATGCTTCAACCTTGATATTGATATCATTGTAACTGCAGTCAACCTTGTTATGAATTTCTGTCATCTTTTTGGACAAATCCATTGCTCATGCTGCTTGTCCTTGCAAAATCTATTGTAGCATGTTCTTCAAATTAGAATCTGGAGTTGTTGAAACTGGTTGTTGTAGCTGCTGTGCAAACCCTGGTGCTGGAAGTTGCTTTTGATAGCTGCCCCGATACTGCTGCTTAGGAACATACTCCTGACCCTGGTTGTATGGAACAAAGGGTTTGGGTTGATTCTGCTGTTGTGAAGGGTAGACTTGGTCCCTTGGGTTTGCAATATTGGTACTTCTATAAGATAGATTAGGATAGTTCTGCTTGAAGTTGTTGAAACCTTTATTGTAACTTCCTTGGTTTTGCACATAGCTGACTTCTTCTGACTGCAGAGTCTCCCCGTCCTGGACTTGGAACGTCTCATCATCACCGAGAAAATGAACGTGCTTCTATTGCACAAGAAGTAACTTGCCCAGCTTGTCATTCATAGCTTTCATATCCCTGCGGTGCTTCTCATTAGAATAAGAGCTGGTGCGGATGATTCTATCGTAATCTTCATTGTAGTTATCTTCCCATTGAGCCAAGTTCTCTACCAGCTCCCATCCCTCTTCAACGTCCTTGGTGAGGAAGTTCCCAGGGTGAGGAAGTTCCCATTGGAAGCGGTATCAAGAAGCATCCTGATCTTGGGAAGGACACCTCTGTAGAAAGTGCTGAGACCTGAAGCTTTTTTGAACCCGTGATGAGGGCATTTGGTCTGATAGCCTTTGAACCGCTCCCATGCTTTACAGAAGGTTTCAGCATTCTACTGTGTGAATCTGGATATATCATTCCGGAGTCTGGCGGTTCTGGAGTTAGAGAAAATTTAGCCAGGAAGGCTTTCTTGCAGTCGTCCCAGGTTGTGACTGATCCTTGGGTAGCGTCTTTTCTCACAGATGGGCTTTGTCTCCAAGTGAAAACGGGAACAGGCGAAACTTGAAACCATCTTCACTAACTCCATTAATTTTTGTTAGGCTGCAGTGCCTTTCAAACTCGTCCAGGTGATCGACTGGGTCTTCCATTGGCAAGCTGTGAAATTTGTTCCCCTGAACCATAGCAATGAGACCGCTCTTGATCTCAAAATTGTTGTTCTGAACCGGCGAAGGGATAATGCCATGACGAAGGTTATGGTTGTGTGGGAAGTCGCCAGCGCCAATGTTGTTGGGCAGTTCTTGCTCATCTACAACGAGCGATGCGGTCGATGCTGTCGTTGAAGAGGAGGTTCTGATGTCCTTGTGATCGTGTTTGCATACAACAGGTATCAGCATAGCTTGAACAGACCAATCAGACACTTGTCCAAGGAAGTTGGTGAATGTGAGTACCTGAAACACACAAACAGAGGAAAAAGACACAAAGTCAGTAACCGTGTAACAAACGAACTTGATCTTAAAACGTTTCCAAAAATCTCAAATATAGCAAAAGAACACCCAATTGGCAACGACGCTAAATTGATAGTAGGTTTTCACGGTCAATTAATCCTAAAACACTATCCTGTCGTTGTAGTATTTTAAGTGTTAATCCAAATGGGTGTGATGCAGACAGATGAGATATGATCAGAAGTTGGTAAGTCAAGCCAAACAGAATTTGGTTGGTTTTCTAACAGTCTTAATGTTGATGTAGAAAACAGTAAAAAGTCATAGAAATGACTGATATAGTCGATTGCAGGGTCGACTGCCAGAAAGGACCCTGTGATCGAGTACAACAGGATGACAGAGAGTGAAAATGTAGAAATGGACCTGTTTACTCTGTCACACACTCTGACCGTTAGTAACAAGGTGTGATCGAGTAGAATGGTTGAAAACAGAAAAATACTAAAATTCAATAGCAAGTGAATGAAGCAAGTAAGTAAACAGAGAAATCAATTGGATGAGAAACTCCTAAGGATGGGGTAATCGAATAGTGTGGTCTCCCTAATCAATTCCGTTGGTGAACAAATCTCAATTAAGCTATCCCTAGACAGCAGGTTCAATAACAGATTAATTCACTCCCATGATAGAAATCCTCAAGCATAGCTAGACACTGACCTAATTCCCATTAGCGATCTCTAACTAAGCAGGTAATAAGAACCGACTGTTAAAGCCAATAACCGCTCTAAACGGCCAATCCCTTGGGATATAGACGATTATCACTAGAATTAATAGATCCTTCATTCCATTAAACCCCTTCTGATCGCTGGAACGTCTAGGATCGGAATCCAGTTGATCAAAAAGGAATAAGGAGTAAACACAACTAATCCAGAAGGGATTCAATAAATCTACACTTAACGAGCAGATTCGACAAGGGGTTCCACAACTACTCTATCCCATCCTCAGAAATCCTAATCATTACTCAGACAACATCCTTAAAGACAATAACATATAAACGATGAAGATTGTATACTTAAGATATTAAAGGGAATGAAACAAAGATGAACAAGCAAATGAAAGCAAAATCTGAATAACTTAGAAGAAAAATCGAAATACAAAGTTGTAGGAATAAAAAGCGGGTACTGAATAAGTTGTAGAAAAACTCTGTAAAAAGTCTATAAGTCTTCGGATGGCTTAGGGCAAAACCCTTAGAGACTTATTTATACTAAAAACGGTAAGGATAAGAAAGAGGGCTTCGAGCCCACTTAACGGCACATGGACGATGTGATCAAGAGTGTCGGCTCAAAGTAGGCTTCATAATGGGCTTCGAAGTGGGCTTCGAATGGGCTTTATCTTCTCTTCTCTTTCTGTTGCTCAGGTTGTCTGGTTGAGTGCAGATTGATCAGAGGGTCGAGGTGGTGATCGAGTAGGTTGGTTGACAGAATGGTCTGGGCTGCTTCTTGGCCTCTATGATCGAGTATCTGTGTCAGCTGTCAGGATGGACTAGTTCTTCTCCTCTGCGATCGAGTAGAACTAATGGACTGGCAAAGTGGACTGCCTGCTCACCTCTACGATCGAGTAGAACTGCAGAATGGACTGCCTCCTCTCCTCTGCGATCGAGTATAAGTATCTTGATGGACTGCTGAGCTGACTGCTTCCCTCTCTGCTACTGGTGATCGAGTATGTTGGTGGAAATGTGACTTTCGGTTATGTTTTTCCTCTTTCTGAGCACCAATAGCTCCAAAACACCTGAAACAACTCGAGAATGCAGAATGTATGCAAGACTAGTCCTAGATTCGACTAAAGATGCAAAATGTACAAAAATCATGGTGAATGCTATGAAAGATGGATGAAACTAGACTCAAAATGGTGGTAAAAGGATGTGTAAAACATGCAAATTATAGACATCTCACTATAGCACCATCCTTTTGTTTATTAGCCTCGCTGACAATAGCCATTGCTAAAGCTATATCAGACTTCTTTAGCAAGATGGTTACGATTTGCCTACGTTTTGGGGGTAACTGTTGATATAGGTCAAATTGCCTTAAGACCACTCTCTCAAATAAGAGATCGATTGTAGCACTTAAGGGTCGAATTCTACAAAGCTCTCGGATCACACAATAGACCAAGGTTTTGAATTAAGCTAAGTAAGATACTAATGAAAGTGATAGCAAATTGTGAAGTTGTAAGACAAGAAAGTAAAAACGTCAGGCTTAGGGTATCCTCAGGAAACTATTGGTTAGTAGATCTAATAATAGCTAGGTTGTTATCGAACTATTCTTAAACTCAAACTCTAATTATGGAATAACCGGTGGTGTTCCGCGAAATTCCCTATACCTATAGCTAAGATTAACCGGAGAAGCCGAGAGATCTTTAACCTAAACATGCATTCTAAACGAGTTCAATTGTTCATCTTAGTAGATAGGCCGATTCTTATTACACACCTATAAACTAGGGTCATCAAATAATAGATCTAACTACAAATACCTATGAACCCGCTTGGATCACATCTAGACAAATAGAAGCAGGGCGACGCGCAATGACAAAAAATGTACGACGTGGTGGAAAAATTTGGGTACGTATATTTCTAGACAAACCAGTTATAGTAAGACCTGCGGAAACGCGTATGGGTTCTGGGAAAGGATCCCCTGAGTATTGGGTAGCTGTGGTTAAACCAGGTAAAATCCTTTATGAAATGGGTGGTGTTCCCGAAAATATAGCAAGAAAAGCTATTTCAATAGCGGCATCAAAAATGCCTATAAAAACCAATTCATTATTTCTGAATAGGAATATATAATGAAAAAACTAAATAACATATAAGGGTAAAAAGATTATAAGTTTTCTTTTTTTGACAAACAATATTTTTTTTCTTCATCCTTTGCATTAAAAGAAGAGATACAAAAAAAATGATATGATTCAACCACAAACCTATTTGAATGTAGCAGACAACAGCGGGGCTAGAGAATTGATGTGTATTCGAATAATAGGAGCTAGTAATCGCCGATATGCTCATATTGGTGACGTTATTGTTGCTGTAATCAAAGAAGCAATACCAAATACTCCTCTAGAAAGATCAGAAGTGATTAGCGCTGTAATTGTACGTACTTGTAAAGAACTCAAACGTAACAATGGGACGATAATACGATATGATGACAATGCCGCAGTTGTCATTGGTCAGAAAGGAAATCCAAAAGGAACTCGAGTTTTTGGGGCCATCCCACGGGAATTGAGATATCTATTGTCTGGATTCACGTTCTAGGTGATCAATCTAGATCTAGTATTAAGAACAATTAAAGATGAAGAATTCTACAGATAACCTAGCAGAGGGGCGATTTAATAAACCATATGAATCCCTAATGAGAAACCCTAAACCTAACAAGTGGATTACTCAGACATGATCAAAGAAACACAAATCATAGTCTGAATAAGAAATCAATAATAGCAAGAGAAAGAGTAAAGAAGATTTTCTCCAAAGGCAGTCTCCACAGGGTTTTGCTCCCAAAGTACAAAAGAGATGAGGAGAATAGTCTTTCCAAGCTTAGGTCTAAACAATGACCGTAAAAACTATATATATGACCTAAAACACGTGATGGGCCTTCTTTAGAAATAGGAGAAAGTTCTCGGCCAAATTTGGAAATCTTCAAAACATCAATAAGTTGCGTCTCGAAATTGCCGTCAGGTATTGGTGTCGCTCGACACCAGGGGTGGTGTCGTTCGACACCTACGTGCATTTTCGTCTCCGGATTTCTTCAGCAGCTTAACTTGTCTTTTAACCTCCAGAATACTCAATAATCTCAAAATGCATCCCAAACATGTAAAAACCTGAAAAGGACTAGAAAAGACTCTAGAAATAACAATTAGACTCTAAAACCTATACCTAAAACATAGTTAAAAACAGTAAAAATAGAGATATATCAACTCCCCGAAACTTAGCTTTTGCTTGCCCTCAAGCAAAACACAAAAGCCGAACCCGTGGAAGAGGTTTGAAAACAAAGGAACTCCCAACATTCTTTAGCTTATTGCCATGATCATTTAAACTAAGTCCATATGCCTAACAAGTCTAATCAAATCCTAACCAACATGTACTTCTCTGCAAGCTTACACAACATTCTAGATTCCATACCTAAGTTCCACAACTATATCCACCAGGCTTTCATCTCTGGGTCTCATCAAACAAGATAACATTCAAGATCCTTCTAGACTCATTCCTGTACTATACCATGATAAATCGACAATTCTTTATATATTTTTTCTTTGGTGTTCTTTCTTTCCCCAGACTTATTCTTTTTAGAGAGTAAACAAATGGGAACTCGCATACTGGATCGACACCCTCGGCATTTTTCTAACTTTTGTAATTGATCATTCCAAATAATGTATAATAATTGGGTCATAGGAAACATTTCTATCCCTATACATTATCTGAAAATCGTCTCAATCTCTCATTATATTTTTCTTTTTATAAGGGGAGAAGAACACATTTTTTTTATCACATTGGTCTCAATATCAGGTATGAACAAGAAGTCAAGATCTATGAATACTAACCGTTTGAAGAGGTAAAAGGAAGAGCAGTGAGATTAGCTCCAGCCTTAGTGGTTGAGTTGGAAACTAGGATATCCTCAAGTCTGTTGGTTTGCCATCTAGATTTTCCAATAGTCGTATTGAGTCGAACCTGCAGCACTCATCAACCAGGCAATAAACAAGAGAAATATAGATCATGATTCCTAACTAAACTAAACAAAAACAAATTTTTTTCTTTTTTTTTCGTTTTTTTTTTTGGACTCAATAAAGTCAAAAACGAAAAATAAGAATCAAAATTAAAACTAATCTTAGTAAGAACCTTCCCCAGACTTAAACGACACTGTTCCCAGTGGCATTCAAATCCAGAGAAAGCGGGAAAAATAAATCAAAAATGAAAGAAAAGAAAGAAAGGGAAAATGAAAAATCAAACTAGTGGGTTGCCTCCCACTAAGCGCTTGTTTTGAGTCAATAGCTTAACTTTGGTGGAGTTTGGGGATCAGGAGGATCAGAAGGTGGCAGTAAATATCGCGGAGAAAGACCTCTCATCATCCATACTGGTGTAGAAGCAATTAGTGTATTAGGTCTATCTAGGAAGAGAGGAGCATCAGCAGGGTGGAACTCAAGTATGGGTGGAATACTCCTTTTTCCTGCATAATCATCAACAGAAAGAACAAGCGCTCGACGAGAAACTCGTGGCTTGCTTAACCGTAAAATAGTCTTTGGAAATTTTAAAGTCTTATTGATGATATCTGGAGGTTTAGGAGGAGGAGATGAGTACCTTAGCCGTTTAGGAGGTGGATGAAGTATGAGAGGTGCATTGCGTGACGTGACAGTAGTGCTAGGACTGACAGCAGTGATCCCAACTTGAAAAGTAGCTATCGGAGATGACTCTTCCTCAACCAAAAATGTGTGTCGATCGACGCGAGTGGTGGTGTCGATCGACACTTGTGCTACAACTCGACTTTTCTTAGGATATTGACAATTCAGCGCTGCAATCTACATCCAGTGTCGATCGACACTAGGTGAGTATCGGTCGACACTACTATATGGTATCGATCCTGCTCTGTCAATCTCGGTCGATTCTGCTCCATCAAACGTCGACACTTCCTCAGGTTGGTACTGGTGTCGATCGACACCCAAGAGGTGTCGGTCGACACTATCAATGTGTTTCGAGTGATTTTGGAGATCAATATCGAGCTTGGTCGATTCTGCTTCGTCACAGCCTGATGTCTCGTATATATGCGATGGTGTCGATCGACACCAAGGGTTGGTGTCGTTAGACACTGCCTCTGCAACTGCAAAATTGTCACTCTCCTCAATCTTCACTAACTCATACTCACTTTCCATTGAAGCAGAATGCCAAGAAGTAGTGAGGCTGCTCTCATTCCATCTATGGATAGGTCTCTCTAAGATCCTCTGTTGACCTTCCTAAATCTGTTCCAGCAATGATTCTATCTTGCTTTTAGGTGTGGGTGGAGGGGGGGCTTGGTAAGAAGCAAGATCATAGTTCCTTGTGAAGCTGAAACTATTGCTATTCTGAAGCGGTTGCTGGAACTGAGAATTCTGAGTGTAGCTAGTTGGACCATTCCCATAGGAATCTTTGTAGCCTTGTTGGTGATCAAATCTCTGATTCGGAAAACCTTTGATCCCGGCAATCTTACTCTCGTTCATGTTTCTAGCTTGTTCATGGTTTTGTGATTAGATAAACACCTGAAACACACAAGAAAAAGAAAAGAGAAAGATTCAGTAAAAACAATAAAAAAAATAAATGCTTAGACAAAATTCTAATCCTAATCTAGTGGGAATCGTAGAGAACTTCGGCAACGGCGCCAAATTTGGTATAGGTCAAATTGCCTTAAGACCACTCTCTCAAATAAGAGATCGATTGTAGTACTTTAGGGTCGAATTCCACAAACCTCTCGGATGACACAATAGACCAAGGTTTTGAATTAAGCTAAGTAAGATAGTAATGAAAATAAAAAGAAACAAAAGGAAGCAATAGTAGATTGTGAGGTTGTAAAACAAGAAAGTAAAAACGTCAGGCTTAGGGTATTCTCATGAAACTATTGGTAAGTAGATCTAATAATAGCTAGGTTGTTATCGAACCATTGTTAAACTCAAACTCTAATTATGGAATAACAGGTGGGTGTGCCGCGAAACTCTCTATATCTATAGCTAAGAATAACCGAAGAAGCCGAGAGATTATTAACCTAAATATACATTCTTAACGAGTTCGATTGTTCACCTTAGTAGATAGGCCTATTCTTTTTACACACCTATAAACCTGACTTATCAAATAATAGATCCAACTACAGATACCTATGGCGGGCATATCTATTATCTGGATTCAAGTTCTAGGTGATCAATCTAGATCTAGCATTAAGAACAATTAAAGATGAAGAATTCTACAGATAACCTAGCAGGGGGGCGATAAGTTGCGTCTACAGACGAGGCATCATTTCACTCGATCTCTTTACTCGATCCAGGCAGCTACAAAGGAGGCTGTAGTTTACTCGACCCTCTTACTCGATCAAGGCAGCCTTAGATGAAGCAGCAGATTGATCTACTCGCCCCTCCTGCTCGATCCTCTACTCGACCCATTTACTCGACCAATGGTGACCAACTCTACAAGACTTGTTGAGCTATCAAAGCCTCTTCGGATCCTCTTCATTCCTCTTTTGTTAGGATTTGATTAGACCTGCTAGGCATATGGATTTGGTTAGAATGGTCATGGCAATAAACTAGAGAATGTTGGGAGTTCCTGTGTTTTCAAACCTCTTCCACGGGTTCGGCTTTTGTGTTTTGCTTGAGGGCAAGCAAAAGCTAAGTCCGGGGGAGTTGATATAACCCTATTTTTACCGATTTTAGTTATGATTTACGTATAGGTTTTAGAGTCTAATTGTTATTTCTAGAGTCTTTTCTAGTCCTTTTCAGGTCTTTACATGTTAGGGATGTAACCGACAAAACTTATTGATGTTTTGAAGATTTTCAGGTCTTTTCTAGCCCTGGTGTCAACCGACACCAATACCTGACGGCAATTTTGAGACACAACTTATTGATGTTTTGAAGATTTTCAAATTCGGCCCAGAACTTTCTCCTATGTTTATTAAGGCCCAACACGTTTGTAAGACATATATATAGTTTTTTAGGTCATTGTTTTAGACCCTAAGCTTTGGGAGGCTATTCCCTGGATCTCTTTTATACTTGGGGAGCAAAACCCTGTGGAAACTCCCTTTTGGATCTTTCTTACTCTTTTCTCATGTTATTTTCATCATTGATTTCATATTCAAAATATGATTTGTGTTTCTTTGATCATGTCTGAGTAATCCACTTGTTAGGTTTAGGGTTTCTCATTAGGGATTTAGATGATTTAGTAGATTGCCCCTTGCTAGGTTATCTATAGGATTCTTCATCTTGATTGTTCTTAATGCTAGTTCTAGAGTATCTAACTAGAACTTGATATTAGATAACATGTATGCCCACCATAGGTACATGTTATTTGATCTATCATAGATGAGCCTAGGCATTTAAGAAAGAACAGGTAGGCTCATATAAGGGCTCTGGTTTAGACACTAGGTGAACTAATCAGACTTGATAATAATGCATGCTTTAGTATAGGATTTCACGGCTTCGCCAGTTATCTTAGCTCTAAGTATAGAGAGTTTCGCGGAATGCCACCGGTTACTCTAAAATCATAGTTTGAGTTCGAGAATGGTTCAATAACAACTTAGCTATTTCTAGATCTACTATCATCTATTTTCTGAGAATACCCTAACACTAACGCTTTCATTATCTTGTTTCCACAACTCACAATCTGCTATTGCTTACTTTTGTTTCTCTTTATTTTATTTCCTATTTTACTTAGCATAATTCGATTTGCCACTAGTCTATTGCGTGATCCAAGAACTTTGTGAATTCGATCCCTAAGTGCTGCAACTGACCTCTTTATTTGAGAGAGTGGTCTTACGATTAATTTGACCTATATCACCTATTCCGGCTTATTCTCCAGGAGTGCCTAAACTGCCCAGTAAACACTCTGCTAAGGAAGAACACTTGACAATTAACTATGTTACTAGAAGAACTTTTGGAACTCAGGATAGAATACCAAAACTCTGGAGGATACCATTGGGAAGTTAACCTACAAGATGGAAGAACTGAACCATGCAATCTTGGAACTTCAAGAAATGGTAAGAGATACCCCAGCTTTGAAATTGAGGATTAGTCAAAGGAACCTAGTACAAAAGAAGAAGACTACTCTAGTGGTAAGAAATGAGTACTCAACCTTCCATATGTCAAGAGAGGATGCAGAGTATGATTCATGCACTGAAGATTCAACCACTGAAGATGAGGACTTCTCAGTTCCTCTCTTCAACCTTTTTCTGACTAAGCTCTGTAAGAGTCAAGCTTAGTGACTTAAAACAAGCTCACTTGGGAGGAAGTCCCATGTTTATCCTTGTACATAACTTTTTATTTTTCTTGTTATTTTTGATGTTTTTGTTTAAGTGTTTCAAGTTTATTTCATTGACCCTGAGGAAGTCAACAATCAAGTAAATTCAAACCAAGTCAAGAAAGATCTCCACCGTTGATCGAGTAAAATGAAGAGGAGTGTTCTGAGTTGTGCGATTGAACGACCAAATGAGAGAAAAAATCACCACCGTCTGATTGAGTGACCAAGAACAAAGCATTTTCCACCATTTGATCGAGTGATTCACTTTAGAACTCTCTCAACCGTTCGATCAACGGGAGAAACCAAAGAAACCTCTTCGTAAACACCGACACCTCGTGACCCGCCTCCAACTGTTCGAGTAAGTCCTCTACAAGGGAATTCTCAAGGAACAAGGCAGACTGATATAACCATGTTTCTACTGATTTTATCTATGTTTTAGGATAAGGATTTTGAGTCTTTATATCATTTCTCGAGTCTTTTTAGTGTCTTTTCAGGTATTCTATGCAGTGGCACAACAATGGAGATAAGGAGACATTTTGGAGCAAAAGCTATGGAGAAGGAAGCTAAAGATGATTTCGGATTCCAAATTCAGAGGTGTCGATCGACACCAGATTCGGCCTAGCAAATTCCATAACCCTTTCAGGTTTACAGAAGTGTAAATTTGCCTAGAAGACTTTTCTATTTGCATTACTAGTCCCTGGACGTTTTATAGGGTTTATATATAGTTTTACAGGTAATTGTTTAGACCTATAAATTTCTTATCAAGCTTTTCATCCCTATTTTCAAAAACATAAGCTATTCATCCATTATTTTCAAAGATTCATTCAGTTCTCAATACAGTGAAGAGATCCCTTCTTACTCTTATTTTATTTGCTGTGTTTATGCTTTTTTACTCAATTATGTTGCTTGTTTCATTCAATATGTCTGAGTAGTCTTCTTGTTAGGGATAGGGTTTCTCATTAGGAATTCTTATGGTTTAGTAGATCGCCCCCCTGCTAAGTTATCTGAAGAATTCTTCATCTTTGATTACACTTAATGCTATATCTAGAGTTATTAACTAGATCTTGAATCCAAACAATAGATATGCCCACCATAGGTATCTGTAGTTGGATCTATTATTTGATAATGCTGGTTTATAGGTGTGTAATATGAATCAGCCTATCTACTAAGGTGAACAATCAATATCGTTTAGAATGCATGTTTAGGTTAAAGATCACTCAGTTTCTCCGGTTATTCTTAGCTATAGGCATAGGGAGTTTTGCGGAACACCATGGTTATTTCATAATTAGAGTTTTAGTTTAATAATGGTTCGATAATAACTTAGCTTACATTAGATCTACTAACCAATAGTTTCCTGAGAATACCATGTTCCTACCTCTTTATTTAATCGTTTCACAACCAATCAACCTGCTGTTTACTTACTATGTTTACTTTTATTTTCTCATAATCTCTTCTAGCTTAATCTCAACATTTAATTCATTGTGTGAAAAAGATCTTTGTATAAATCGATCCTTAAGTACTGCAATTGATCTCTTATTTGAGAGCGAAGTTCTTAGCGTAATTTGAACCTTATCAAATTTGGCGCTGTTGCCAAAGTTCTTGGGAATCACCATTGAGTTTAGTTTAGAGATTTCGTCTAGTTTTTAATTTTATTTTGTTACTTACGCGTTTCTTGCTTTCTTCTTTTTTGTGTTTCAGGTGTATGCCTAGGCAAACAAGGAGCACACAACAGAATGAGCTGATCAACTTGTCTTTCTGGACTTGGGGAAAACTTGAACGCACCAACCGAAAAACTCAGAGATTATTAATGGCTGACAGAGTCTTCAGAGCTGATGTAGAAGGAGATTTAAGAGATGAGGATGGGCAAGCCTACAATGAGGCTGGTCAGAGATTGGATGATCATGGACTCATCCTACCTAAGGACGCCAATGAGGATCAGGCGCGCCTCAATGCGCAATTAGCTGCCAGAGACGCAGAAGGGCTCAGTGTCGAGTGACACCAACTGGGTGTCGATCAACACCTTCAGGAGCAGAATGCAGACGCGATTGGTGTTGAGCGACACAACAGAGGTGTCGATCGACACCAACCACAGATTCCTGCAACAATTCTTCCATCTACAGAACCACGTCGTACTCACGAGGATTTCAATAGGCTGGACTTGTTCTATGCTAATCGATTAGCGATTGTACCCCCACCCTTCTAGAGGAACGATTATGAGCTGAAGCCTGACTACTTTGCTTTAGTAGGCCAGCATCCTTTCCATGGCTTGTCTCATGAGCAGCCAATGGACCATATCGAGCGTTTTGAGGATCTCGTCCTGAGCATCAAAGCTAATGGGGTCTCAGTGGACTACCTACTGTGCAAAATCTTCCCTTATTCACTTGCTCGGAAAGCCGCTTCTTGGCTGAAACAACTCAAAGCAGGTTCCCTCAAGACTTGGAGAAGCATCAAGATAGCATTCTTGAATAATTTCTATGATGATGCTAAGTATGAGGAGCTGAGAAACAAGCTCCCTACCTTCACCCAAGGTCCAGCTGAAGCTTTCAAAACTGCTTGGTTTCGTTTCAAGGAGTATCAACGGGACTGCCCGCATCATGGCTTCAGTGAGGTACAACTTCTTGGTACCTTTTACAGAGGAGTTGATTGGAGATACCAGATGGCTCTAGATGCAGCGAGCAATGGTAACCTCAACACGAGATATCCAGCTGATGTTACCACTCTGATAGAGAATCTCGCTTGCAATAACACCACCAAGAATGCTGACTTTCAGAGGAAGAAGAATGCTGGAGCTGTTTCAGGCAATCAGATGGCAGAGGCGAATGCTAAGTTGGATTCAGATCATAACTTACTTACAGAGAAGAAGCATGTCCACTTTGCTGCTGAGGCATAAACCATTGAGCCTGAGCCTGAGAATGAGTTAGAGGAAGGAGTCTTCTACATAGATGGTCAAGGCTACAGGAAGTTTGGGCACCCACATGGTAACTTCAGTGCAATCGGTTTACAGGGAACCAGAGGTCATCGAACTATACTCTAAAGCCTGCTGTTTAGAAGTCATTTCCTTAGAGCAGCTTCCAGAGGACCTATGGTAATTCAGCTTACCATGCCCCCCCCTCCACCCTCATCCGAGAGTAGAATGGAATCAATGCTTGAGCAGATTCCTGAAAGCCAAATAAAGCTCGTTGTGGAGTTTAATGGCAAGTTTGATGCTGTCTACACAGATCTTAATGGGAAGATCGACAATATGAGCTTTCACTTGAAGAAGCTGGATGTACAGGTAGCTCAAACTGCACAATCCATTAAGAGACAAGAGGGCTTTCTTCCTGAAAATGTTGATGCTAACCCAATAAATAGCTGTAATGCCGTCTTGATCAAAGATGGAAATGATATGTGGGAAGAATTGGACACTAGAGACGAGTTGGAGCTCGTTGCTACAAAGTTGGTGTCGACCGACATCTACCAGTGTCGATCGACACTGGATCCGGACTGCACCTTATGAGGTGAGAATCCCGATGAAGCCCGAGTTTGCTTGCACTCCTCCTGTCCCTTATCTAAGGAAGTGTTGCTCTAAACGGGAGATTCATGCTACTAAGTGCACAACCATCATGGAAAAGATCCTCACTTCTCCTCCTAAGGATGCTTCTGAGACATCTTTTGCTTCACTCAATAGGTATGTCAAGCGACTTGTTGACAATGGCATTAGCTCTGATGAAGCTAAACTGCTGACACGGGACATAAGTGCAATCATGCTGCCTAAGACCAAGAAAGAGAAGTCAAAGAGAGTGGACATTGATGAATACATCCGCACAATCACTCCTGATCAGACCACTGAGAAGCTCCCATATCCAGGTAGCTTTGTTCTTGATTGCTCAATCTCCACAAGCAGGTTCAGCCGCTCTTTATGTGATATGGGATCGAGTATCAACCTCATGCCTAAGTCTGTTGTTGAAAGATTAGGCATGACTACTTACAGGCTGAATAGAATCACTCACCTCTTCGCGGATCGGTCTAAACGAATCCCTGAACGAATCCTTGAAGATGTTCCTGTTAAGGTTGGTAACTCCCTAATCCCTGATGATTTCGTGGTCCTGGACTACGATAAGGAACCCAAGGATCCTCTTATCCTTGGAAGAGCATTCCTAGCTACAGCTGATGCTAGGATTGATGTGAAGAGAGGTAGGATCTCTCTCACAGTTTGTGATTTGGAGATGGAGTTTGGCATAGATGGTTCAGCGTTCAGTAAACCTATCATTAGTATTGCCTCTAGCACAGACACATCTCCTCAGACTGCTTAGAATCCCCAAACAGCTCCGCTCGCCAATGAGAGCTGAAGAGAATCGGTGTTGATCGACACCACCCCTCCTGTTAATCGACACCCTCGAGATTCATAGACCAAGATTTCTGCACATTCTCTTCAACCCACACCAATTTCAGACCTCTGTGCTAAGTTCTCTTCTATCTTTTCTCCTTCTTTACCTTAGATTAATTCTTTAGATTCTTCGAAGTCTGCTTCATAAGTTAACAAGCCTAGAGTTCTTCGAAAGCTTGTTTCTCCTCTTGATATTGAAGGAAACGATGATAGTGTCGATCGACACAATCATGAGTGTCGATCGAAACTACAGTTGTCCAGACCGGATTAGTTTACACACCGCCTTGGAAGGCGCGGAGGCAGCATCAATCCTTCACCAATCCACCCACATCCTGAACTCCGCAAAGTCAAGCTATTGACTCAAGGCTTTCACAGCACTCAACAAGAAGTTTAAGGCTCTCCAACTCAAGTTCAACTGTTCTTCTTCTACTATGGCAATACAACGGGACATGCCTTTTGGGAGAAGAGGATTCACTCGACATGTGCCTATGCAATACGATCTGCATTCGCCACCAAGACAGTCTTCCTTTGAGCCGAGAGAACACCATGATGTACCTTCACCACCAAGACAATCTTCCTACAAGCCTAGGGAGAAGGAGAGGAGGAGTAAGTTAAAGAAGCGCAGAAGGACAAGGAAATCAGATGCTGGAGCAAGCCACTCTACCGCACCAGTCGAGGAGCCACTCGATCGACAGCCCGAGCAAAGGGTAGAGCATCCAACTAATCCAAGTCCATCACAACCCGCTCCCTGGAGCTACACAAAAGAGAGCATGAATGACTTTATCTCCGCCTACTTCACCTGACCGCTGAGGTAATACCACCATCACCATTGTATATACCGTAGCATTTTTCTTTTCTTTGTTTGTTGTGTGTTTTGGTCTTGAATTCTTTCTCGGATTTTTATTACACGAGGGAATGTGTAATTTAAGTTTGAGGGAGGGTTCAAGACATGTTTGACATTGTGTTCTCTTTTCTTATTTCAAATTTTGCATCATCTAAGGCATAGAAAAAACCATAAAAAGCTGAAACATTTTCAGAAAATTCACAAAAACAGAGTGTCATATAGATTGCATTTCATTTTAGGATTGTATATAGAATATTTGCATTTAGGATTGCTCATTTGCATAGAGAATAATGATGATTTCAATCCTTTGAGCATGTAAATTCAGTGAAGTAAGTTTAATGCCCAGGTTATAAGTTCTCTATTGTATAACCGATTGTTTCCCTAAAGTAAGACCGCACCTGCTTTGAATTTACAACTTGACTATACTACTTTGATTCGAAACTCGCTAATCTGATGCCATTCCCTATCTTTTAGAACCTGAACTGAATTTACAATTATCATGTCTATGCATTGTTTATGAACTCATGGCTACCATATACATACTTGGATTATCTTATTCACTTCACCACCCTTTGTTAATCCAAGTAGCCTACTCTCATCTTTAGAGCAGTTTCCGATACCCTGAACTTAACCTTATTTGAAGCCAAAGATCATTTGTGTGTGATTGTGAGTTCTTTTTCAGATTGAGCTTGGTATAACGTGTTAGGTATGAGCCGACAAGAGCAGTCTTTCATGTAGACCTAGCCCATGCTTTTTGGGTTAGCTAGGACTAGGTGGAGACTTGTATTTGGGATTGGGATTGTGTATGGAATGAATAGAAAAGAGAATGGGAATGAAAAGAAAAAAACAAAAAAGAGTAAGAGTTTAGAGTTCTTAAAGGGGATACAAAAGAAAGTGTTAGTCTAGTAAAGGGTTTGGAACTCAAAGAAAGTTAGGCATTGTAATTCAAAGAAAGGGGTAAAACGCCCTCTATGCTATAAGTTTAGAAGAAAAGCCTTAAGTTTTCCAAAGTTTAAAAACAAACCCGCTAGACTCTTAAATCGTTTACACGAAACACCCCTAAGAACTTGAACCAAAAGAGAGAAAGAATAAGAATAAGGGTAGAGTTAGGACATATAAGGGACTGGAATCATCTTCTGAGCTATCATACTATATATCATTGGGTAGATGGGAGTCTGTTCTTGTATGTGTCCGTTGTCTCTAACCTTTAGTATTCTCCTAAAGCTCAATCTTTTCTATGAGAGTCCCCTGTTACTCGACCATATCATTAGAGGGACCATTTTTGTCTCTTAGCCTAAGCCCAAAACCAAATGAGTTCATACTCATTGCATTGCTTGATCCATTATTCGTGCTTAATCAATGTTGAAGGGAATTGGTTGATGTGAATGCTTGAATAGATTAAGGCAGTTGTTAGGTTGCATTGTGACGAGTATGGCTAAAGTTTTTAAGTAAGGATCTATCACCTAGCAACCAAGAATTAGCTACATGGACATTGATCTCACCCGCTCTATATGCATGCTTCGGTTTTTGAATCCCCACCTTCAAACCTCTTCTTCAACTTAAGATTTCTTGTTTGCTTGAGGGCAAGCAAGAGATTAAGTTTGGGGGAGTTGATAACACTGTATTTTACTCATTTTAGGCATGTATTTATCATCATTTAGCTTAGAGATCACTCATTGTTTCATATCATTTGGCATACATTTAACTTATTTTGCACACTTAGGCATTTAGGATCATGTTGCATACATATTGCATGTTTGGTGTGTTTTCAGGTGCAGAAGGAACTTACAAGGAACTCACTCGACCCTCTACTCTATCAAAGCAGGAGGGAAGCAGCAGAGCATATCACTCGACCAGTTACTCGTTACAGGCAGCTACAGAGGAGGCAGTAGACATTACTTGACCCTCTACTCGATCCCCTACTCGACTAGTTACTCGATCAAGGGCAACCCATTCTACAAGACTTGCTGATCGTTCAAAGCGTCTTCGGATCCTCCTCATTCCCCACTCAACCAGACATCTGAGCATAAGAAGAGGAGAGGAAGAAACATCTACTCGACCAATTTATCACTCGAAGCATGGAGGTAAAGGCGCAGACTTTGCAGCACCCTCTTTACTCGATCCCCAAGATCGAGCATCCATCCAACCGCCTCAAGTCTCTTGTCTAGAGGACCAAGTTTTTATCTTTTAGTTTTTCTTTATGTTTTAGAATCTTGAAACCTTAATTACTAATAATCTATTTTGTTTTTGCATTTAGTTCTTTGGGCAAAGTTGTTTATCTTGTTTAGATCTACAATTTGATATGTTTTTAGTAATTTCTAGGTTTGTGTTCTTGATTATTTTGCTTGAGTAGTGATTAGGGTTCTTGAGGATGGATTAGATTAGGGTAATCTCTAGGTTAGTCAGGTGGTAAGGAGTAGGTTAGATCCCTTCTGGATTCGTTGGCCCTAATGCTTATTTCACTGGCTAATGTTGGAATTTGACATAGGGTATCCAGCGTCCAAAAGACGTTCAAATGGATGCAAGATCTACGTCCAGAGATTTGTAGATTCTAGAAACCCACCATAACTATAATCAGGCTTTACTTAGTTGCTTTTGTACACATCTTGATTGCTAGCAATAACAGTGGACTGGATTGACATCCTTATAGCTGCATCGACATGTTAGTGTTTAAGGGGAATTGAACTGAACACACCACACTTCAGCATATAGCTAGGCCTAAAAACCTAGTTATCACGTCTTTAGTGCAAAAGGATAGACTTAGGATCATCAACGGGTTTAGAGATAAGACCATCTACTTGTTATTCATTGTTTATGTCATGGGTAGATGGGATGCTATTCTTGTATGCATAGGTTGGCACTTACCTTTAGCATTCTACTAAAGCACATTCCCTTTTCATTGAGAGTCCCCTGTTATTGAAAACTTAACCAGCTCAAAGGGTTAATCTTTGTCTCATAACCCGTCGTTGGCCAAATGAGTTCACTAACGATGCATTGCTTGATTCATGTTTTTGAACTTAAGTGAATGTTAAAGGGATTGGTTGATCTTGACGTCAATCGTATCACATCTTAGAACTATTAACTTGGACATTGAGCTTATTTACTTTATCTTATGCTTTGATTCTGAGTCCCCGACTTCAAACCTCTCCTTCAGCTATGTCTTCTTATTTGCTTGAGGACAAGCAAAGACTAAGTTTGGGGGAGTTGATATGTCTATAATTGGCATGTTTTCTGCATTCATTCATCATCGTTTTGAGTCTAGTTTCATAACATTCATCACTGTTTCATATCAGTCCTCATCATTCTTGCATACTTTGCATAATTAGGATAGCTTTGCATACATATTGCATTTCAAAGTTGTTTTCTGGTGATTTGGAGTTGTTGGCAAGCAAATTAGAAGAAGGGAACTGGAATCAGAAGCCATATACTGGACCCCGTAGTCGAGTACTTTCAGCACAACACTCGACCCCCTGGTCGAGTAACGTTTGAGCCTTTCTTCCCATTTACTCGACCTCGTGGTCGAGTACCTACAGTCCAGGCCACTCGATGACACCACTCGACGACGAGGTCGAGTAACACCTTGCCACACTGATACTGTTCAAATTACCCTAAGACTACTCTCTCAAATACGAGATCAATTGCAGCATTTAAGGATCGATTTACACAAAGTTCTTTTGTTGACACAATGAGTTAAGTGTTGACATTAAGCTAGAGCAATATGATTGAAATAAAAAGAAAACAAAGTAAGTAAACAACAAATTGATTAGTTGTGAAACAAGATAATAAAGAGTCAGGTTTAGGGTATTCTTAACAAACTATTGGTTAGTAGTTCTAATGATAGCTAGGTTGTTATTGAACCATTCTTAAACTCAAACTCTAATTTTGGAATAACCAGTGGTGTTCCCAAAAATCTCCCTATGCCTATAGATAAGATTACAAGAGAAGCCGAGAAATCCTTCACTTAAGCATGCATTATAAACGAGTTTGATTTAGTTCACCTTAGTAAATATGCTGATTCTTATTACACACCTATAGACCAGGCTCATCAAATAATAGATCCAACTACAGATACCTATGGTGGGTATATCTATTTTCTGGATCCAAGTTCTAGTTAATTACTCTAGAACTAGTATTAAGAACAATTAAAGATGAAGAATCCTTTAGATAACCTAGCAAAAGGGCGATCTACTAAACCATATGAATCCCTAATCAAAAATCTTAACCTTAACAAGCAGACAACTCAGACATGGAGATTGAAACAAGCAAAATAAGAAAGCATAAACAAAGGAGTAAAAAAAAGAGTTAGAAAATATCTCTTCATTGAACTGAAAACTGAATGAATCTCTTAAAACAGGGGATGAATAGCTTATGTCTCTGAAAGAAAACTTGGTAAAAAGCTTGATAGAACTTGATAGAACTTGATAGGTCTAAACAATGACCTCTAATACTATATATATGACCTAAAAACGTTTAGGAACTAATAATGCAAATAGGGAAGTCTTTTGGGGCAAATTTCCACATCTGTAACTTGAAAGCTTCATGGACATCTCTGGACCGAAACCGATCGACACTCTTATTTGAATCTGAAAGTGAAATCGTCTTTACCTTCCTTTTCCTTATTTTTTGCTTCAAAATGTCTCCTCATCTTCATTGTTGTCCCTCTCCATAGAATACCTGAAAGAACTATAAAAGACTTTAGAAATAACAAAAAGACTTAAAATCCTACATCTAAAATATAGTTTTAAAACGGTAAAAAGAGGGTTATATCACACACCACTCGATCATCACACGACCTGCCACTCGATCACAACACTCGACCCTGAGGTCGAGTATCGGCAGTCACAACCCAGCATCACCACTCGACCATGCACTCGATCGCAGCTTCAGAGTCTTCTCAAACTGCACTCAACATGACAAGCTGAAAATAAGGAAGAGAAGAAGAGAAGAAGAAGTATTTGGAAGCTGCCTGGAGTTTCACTCGATCACAAGGCCTTGCTTGGCCCACTATCACTCTATGGGCCGATCGATTGGATTCTCGGCCCATCTCTTATCGTTTTACTTCCTTTTATATAGATAAGTCTTTAAGGGTTGTGTCCCGAAACATCCAGTTTTTGCTTCAGTTTTCATTTATGTTTTACCTAGTTTACTCTATCACTGCGCCGCTTGCTCTACAAACTTGTAATTTGAGATTTTTCCAAGCTATTCAAATTCCGCATTTGATTTCGTCTATCACCTTGTTTCTCTACTCTTTATCTCTTTACTTATGCAATCTACTTTTTTTATTGGCGATTATGTTTTTGAGCATGTTGTGTGAGTAGTGACTTAGAATTTTTAAAGATGGGATAGAATGGTTGTGGGATTTGTATTCTATAGGATGGTTAAGTTTTAGAATTGACTAGGGCGTAACCTGCGCCAAGCCGCGGGGTTTTTTTGGTAATGTAATAATCCAGTTTTATTCAATTCAAATTTTGTTTGTTCGAGTTTTAAAGTACGATAACTGAATATTTTTTTTAAGATTTATCCGGTTTAGTTATGGTATAATCGGTTTGATTTGGTTCGGTTAGCTTTTTTGTCCATCCCTTTTTTAGCTGAAACCTGAGCAAGTCGCCGGAGAAACTAACACACAGTTATAGAGAGCTATGGCAATATTATTAGTTATGAACATTTTAACCAAACTGAACCAAACCAAACAATAACTTCTAGTTAAACAAAATTTAACCCTTGACAAAAATATCTAATGCTTGCTTACATACAAACGATTTAACTTGCCGTAATATATGCATAGCCAATGTAAATGATACAAAGAAGATTGGTGTTTGACATATCCTTGTTTTGTTTAGTCAGCAAATGATTTTGAAGCCCGCTCAACAAGCTTCTCTACAACTTTCCTAGCATGTATCTGCAAATTACATAAAACATGAGATAAAGCAAAGCAATTGCTTGTAAGAAAACAACATCGACAAACCTCTTAAGCAGCATTGATCTACAAACCTCCGAGAATTGCATAATTTAAATGTACCAAATACAACAAGAAGACACACGTGCATCAAAAAGGTTATAGAAATAAAAGTACCTTGTCATCCTCATAAACCACGGTGGATGGAATTTCTTTGCTGATGATCTTGTCGAATCTGAATCATGCTCCATCATAGACTAAATAAATGTTAATAATCAATTCAACAAAACAAAACAATTTAATGTCTTCCTAACAAAAATAAAGAAGTCTCTCAATAGAAGAAAACGAAATCTTGAAATTCCATCTAACAGTTTTACTATAACACTAAAGTCTACTATAGAAATCAACAAACATATAAAAAGAGATTCTTCTCACAAACTCTAAGGCACTACAGTCAAACAAAAACTATTGCAAGTTCAAGAACAACACTTGTGCCATAGTGTTAACTCTTCTAAGCACCAAACAATGATCCGTCTACTCAATCACACAGTACTCATCAATCACGCAAACAAAAAGGAAACTATTACCAACCTCCCAAAATAATTCCACCACACACAACAACCAAGAAACATTGAGTTACCTTCGCTGCTTCAGAGATGACTTTTTATAGCGATTCAATATTGTCATATTTCTTGATTCCTCTAACACTTACTCTTATATAATTGCAAGGATTCCACAATGTTATCCATTTGATCTCTTCCCATCAAAAATTGCTCACACCAAGTGTATTATCAATCAATAAAAAATTATATTTCAAGGTAAACAAGAGCAAGTGCAAAAGGAATCAAGCAAGATACCAGCAAAAGTCTATATCTGAGGCATGTATCTAAAAATAAGAAACCTAAAACTCAAAATTTTGAACTCGTTCGCGTTAACGCTAAACAGAAAATGAGAGAAATCAAAATCTAAGGGAAGGAATTAGATGCTACGGTAGCTATGGAAGCTAAATGATAAAAAAAATTACATCTTTGACACAAAAATTAACGAAATTGCAAAGGTGCAATTGTTTTGGCAAACAGAAGTCTCGAATTCACGTCATAGATTCCGCCGACTATTGAAGAAATTGAATCATCATACCAGTTTTAGACAAAATCCAACAAAATCAGCGTTACACTGCCGCATAGAAAGAGGAGAATCTTACTGGAGATGTATGGGGGAGTCGATTTGTGACAGTTTCTTTCTTCTTCTTTTTTTTGTATTTGCCTCAACCTCGATCATGTTTTTATGATTCAGAAAAAAAATAAAAGAAAGACGATGTGTAAAAAAAAAATCAGAGATAGATGATGTGTAAAAAAGGGGAAAACCCACTAGTTTACATAAGAAACTAACCTTCAGATCTCCACAGAAATAGACAAAACGCAAACAAAGATTTTGATGAAGCTGATTAATTCGTTAGGGCTAGGCCGATATCTGTAGAGAAGATACAACAACATCATTATGTCCTTAGAGATATCTCACAACAAACCAAAGTAAATAAATATAAGAGAATAATTTTTGCTTACTTGAAACCTGGTAAATCCAGTCCTTCTGTCAAAGATCCAAGTGTGAATAGTGAAGCAAAAGTTGGTAACACCAATAATTTAAAGCAATTAACATCGATTACTCCAATAATAAACATTGAAAGACCAAAAGTAACAGTTCAATCATTGAGGTACCTGGATCAGTTCATGTCCACTTCTGTTACACAGAAACTTGAGCTCATTGGAATCAACAGCATCTTGGCCAGAAGCTCCCGAAACCCAAACGATAGATTGCTACATCTCTATAACAAAAATAAAATCAATTTCTTCAATTTTCCAATTTCCAAATCTCCTTCGACAATCATTTACAGAAACACACAAGAGTACGGAGAGAATTTGCAAACCTTTTATTGTAGGTGTATAGCGTCTGTGAGGAAAATCAGAACACCAAAAAACGAGATGACAAAGAGTGCGATTAGAGACAATTTTGTCTCAATGATGAAAAGATCCGATCAGAAAAGAATAAGAATGTAGGAAACAAAAACCAAAACACGGCCCATATCTACATCAAAACACGATCCATATTTAATAATATTTACGTTCAGGTGATTTTTCGGCCCATTTTTCTATAAAGAAAGTTTAGTTTTGAAATAAGTTGGATTGGGTTAGGTCGATGAAAAACATAAATATTGTTATGATGATGGGATGACGTGGAAAAATAATAAGGTTTTATTGGTCCACCAAAGTTGAGCTATATTAGTTAAAATGTTTTGATTGAAGGTTGTTTTTTGTGATGTGTCACACCCACGAAAGCTCAAACAGCTGATGTGTCAGCATAGGAGAGACTTTTAGAGTTTTTCTGGTGTTGATTGAATCCCTTGTGAACAAGTTGTTTTTACTGCTTATTTCTGTCTGATAAACTGAAATTTGATCCAAAGCATTCCCGCACCCTGAAGGTGTTCGATGAATGCTTGATCCACTAGATCTAGAGGTATTTGTCTCTATCCCAAGGGATTGGCCGTTTAGAGCGTTTATTGACTGTAATAGGTTGAATCGTATTACCTGCATAGTTAGATTCCGTTAATGGGAAATAGTTTGGGCTAGCTTTGCTTAAAGGTTTCTATCACAATAGTAAATTAATCTATTGTTGAACCTGTTGTCTATGTTAACCATCTAAGCAAGCTAAGGAGACCACTCCATTCGATTACCTCATCCTTAGAAATTTCTCATCCATTTGATTTCTCTATTTTATTGCTATTGTTTAACCGTTTTTATTGCGTGTTGCTTAGTTTTCACATTTTCTACATGTTATCACCAACTTACTCGACTACACCCAATGTTTGGCAGCAGACTATGCAGTCGAGTATAGTTGCTATAATTTATGTATGTTACTCGACCACTTACTCGACCACTTCCTGCTACTGGCATCAGCCAGTGATGTCGAGTGTTTTGTGTAATTCTGTTAGAACTTCTGTTTTCTGCATGTTCACTTAGGACTGCTAGAAATTCCAAAACCTGTTATTGCTTGGCTTGACTTAGTGACTTCTGATCACATCTCATCTGTTTGCATTACACTTAAAGTGGATTGACACCTAAAATACTACAACGACACGATATTGTTTTAGGATTAATTGATCTTAAAAATCTATTATCATCGGTGTCCCAAACCTTTGCTGAAAAATATCCATTCAAAAAGCCCATTCACTCGGGCACTATAGAGGTTATCCATTCCAAAGTTACTCTATCAAATGACCCTTTTGTTGATCCCACTCCATTTCGATCTCCCTTTGAAGGAAGCAATTACAATATCCAAGAGGTTATTGCGCCGGTCTTGGCTCACAAACCAAAAAGACGTCGCTCTCGCTCTACCAAGCGTTCGAGAAGTACTCCCTCGAAATTGAATGAAATTCTTGTGGAGGAGAACTCTTACAATCTCACGGCTATACCTCTGGTCAAAGTCAAAAGCAAAGAGAAACAAAAAATCATAGAAAAACGTTCTTATGCTGGGAAGCCACTTTTCTCCCCTGCTGCATCCAAGTACCTCATCAACCCGCCTTCTCATGACAAGGAGGTTGTTACTATACCTATTCTGGTAGATGGAGCTTATTCAGCGGTTTCTCAAGGCTTGGATCACAACTTCCCCATTCCACTTGGCTGGGGTGCTATGTCAAACAAGAAAAGGAAGAATCACAAGAAAATGTGGCATAACCGGCAAGTTCTGCGGTTCCGGGAGTCTTTGTTCCAATACGAGCTCATCCCTCTTGCGGAGCATCTCTTCATTGAAAGCTAAGCTTTCGACCCCTCTACAAGTTTTTCAATGAAGGTTTTTTGTTGGAAAACTGACCATCATGCTCCGTCAAACACTTTCTCAGCAGTTAAGACTTGGAGAGCTATCTATCCTCCTGGAGTTTTGGCATAAATCAGTTGGTTTCAAGGTAATATCCCGAAGCATGCTTTCATATCTTGGGTCATTGTGTGGAACAGGCAACACACCATGGAAAGGTTAAAGAGTTGGGGACTCATGATTTCTCCTACATGCATGTTGTGTAATGTGCACGATGAAACTAGGGACCATATGTTCTTCACTTGTGATTACAGCAAGAGCATCTGGACTCACTTCACCTCCAAGGCTAATCTTAGTCCGTTGAGTCAATACATGGCTTGCCTCCTTTGGACACATAGCGCCACCCCAAACAAGCAGTTCACTCTTATCTTCAAGCTCATTCACCAAGCCATTATCTATCTTTTATAGCGTGAGAGGAATCAACGGCTTCATTCCGACGCTCACCGCAGTGCTCCATCTATCATAAAAAAAATCAAGCAACTCATCAAAGCCTCCCTTGACCCTCTTTCTAGGGTGCAACTTTGTTTACCTCCAAATTTATCTCTCATGGCAACATGGTTCTTCTTCTTCGAAGGTATAGTTTGTGTTCGTCTTTTCTTGAGTTCTCTTTGGCGCCATTGGTTCTTGTTGGGTTGTTGTTCTTAACAGATACAAGGCTTTTGCAAGATTTGGGTCTCCCTTTTCGGCTGTTCCATTGTTCCTTGGGACTTTCCTTCTTCTTTTTGGGCCATCGGTCATCCTTTGGCTTTGGCATTATAATTTAGCCATGTGGGCTTGTTTGGTTTTTGCCATGTATGTTGGGCATGTGGCCTGTTTCGGCTTTTGTCATGTAATCTGTTTAAGTTCTAATAAAAATTTAAAGTAAAAAAAAAAAGTAGAACAAAAACTGATTTTTCATACAATAAACGATATTATAATCTAGAACAAAAACACAAGATAATTTTGTCAATGTCAACAAAAATATGATCTTGTAACTATAGTTCACACATATATGCCTTCACAATCACTCCGAGCATTCTGAGACTCATCACTCAAATCTTCAATAACCATATAAACAGTCGATGGCAAACGTCTGTAAGATCTTAAGCTTCTTCATTGTATTTTCTCGAGAGACCTCTCATAACAACAAACCAATTAGATGAATCATCTGTCCTTGAATAAAATACTTGCTTTGTTTGAGAAGCTAATATGTATGAGTCACTACAAGAATATGGAGCATTAATAGCAATAAAAGATAGCAATTAACATAGTTTTTCTATGATTGACTTTTTCTTTAATATGTTATAGCGTTTCGTTAAAATGAAACGTTATAATTTAGGTGTTGGGGAAATTTCTTGACGCGGATCAGTGTTTTTGGTTCTGATTAATTATTTGATAGCATATACCAAATACTACTCGCTATCTAAACAAAAAATAAAAATATTAAACTTCAAAAACTATTCAAGATTTGACCTAAACTTTTTTTTTTCTCTCTTTTCTGATTTTTATGTCTACTTCTTCATCTTCTTCTAACTCTTCTTCCCTCTCTCATAACGTGTAAGATTAGATATGTCTTCCGTTGCATTATCAGTGAGATTCTGGCGAATATGTCGACGAAATCATCTCTCTACCTCATCATCATCTCGTGCAACCATTTTTCCGGTATGATCTCGTCGACATTGGGGCAACGACATTGGGGCAACCGTTTTTCTGTTTCAGTTGTCAAAAACTGGTTTTTTGTTATCTCATTTGTAATACAAGCCTAAGAAAAATCTGATCTTGCTTGCCTTATATTTTGTTTCCACTTGAGATAATTTTTGTTTTTGTCTCATTAAATTTTTATGTTAAAATTTTGTATCATTTATTGTGAATTAATTACTAAAGTTCAAAATTCAAATTGTTATTTATTAAAAATATGCTCAGAATAATGATTAGTTATATCGAAAAATATGCGCTATTATATTATTAAATATTGCATCAAAGAAAGCGTTGTAATAACTAAATTTATGGTAGCATAACAAAAAACTGCTATATTTTGTCTCTGATCTATAATAACGGGCGAGAATAGAACGCTTGTTAAAACGCTACAATAGAGTTATATAGCGTTATTTGGACGCTACATATGCTCCACTTCTTGTAATGGATCTCTCGCAAAAGAAACATGACTCCGAAATAAGTTTACTACTGTGAAGCCATCTTCTACCTTCACTCCATTATCTCTAACTGCCTATTGACATATAGATATAGGAACATATCAGATATTGTAATCTAGGAGAATTTTGTATGTAATTCTCCCATAGTATGATAACCAATAACCAACTTGGGAAGTATTTTTTTTGCAGTAGAACGACACTTGGATGTTGCTTCATAAAACACTCCACTATTCTGACTAAGCACGACGAAGGTGGTGTAAAACCTAAGTCCATTCACTATGTTACCAAAGTAAGACTTTACAATATTTCATGCCACCATATGCCAACCATTTTAATGTCTCTTTATACTATTTCGAGTCAAGAGTTATCTAATTTGCAACAGACAAAAAGTATTAAAATGCTTGCAGACCATAATTTTGAGTAAAGATTTATCTAAAATGTATATATCTCAATAGACTTGCCTGTTTTTTCTACGAGTCTACAAAATTTTGAGTATGCATACTCCATAAAACAGTTGTATCACGCCTCCATCGTCCATTAGAGTCTTGTAGATACTGTAAATGCATGCTAGCATAAGATAAACGAAATATAATTAGAATGCTTAACATAAAGTAAATGGGTAGATAACAAGATAAGTTTTTGATACCAAATTACTCCACATAAGGATTAAAAATGGCAGTATTTTAAATGACTACGAGATGGGCTATTTTCTTCTCTATATGAGTAAGAGTAATGGAAGAAGATGCATATATTGGACAACCCTCTAATATGGAGTAATTCTCGTACTTTGTGTTTGTTAATAGGTTTTCTTCCACACTTGTACCTTTCTCGAGAAAGCACTGCAAAACTTGATGCACTCTTCTGCTAGATAGGACTCATATTGACCTATGCAATCCTATGGTCTTGCAGGGTTTCTTACAAAATCCTTTAATACTTTCATGTACCTGCTACAAATAAATATTAAGTCAGACTACCAAATAAAGCAAACAAACATGTCAACTGAATACCAAAAGTTACAAAGCGAAACCTTACCTCTCAAATGGATACATTCATTTGAAATGGATAGGTCCACCTAATCTTGCTTCTCTACTAAGATGGACACACAAGTGCACCATTATATCAAAAAATTATGGAGGAAAGAATGTCTCAAATATACACAAATTTTCAATAACTTCAGTTTCCAATTTAGTAATCTGCTTCAAATCAATAACCCTTAAGCACAAATGGTTAAAAAAGGCGCATTAGGGTAGAATGGCATTACGTGGACCATTTGGCAGTAGACTTCTAACTATAACATGCAGTAGTTGTTGCATGAATACATTGGTAATCATGTGATTTGAGACCCATTGCTTTGCAATCCTCTAATGATATGCTAGTGGATGTATTAGAACAATATATGTAACACCCCTACCTCGTCCAAAGATCAGGACGAAACGGGAGCGTCACATGGACGCCCGTAGTCAGCCAACCCATGTTCCCGGAACGAATCCGTTCGCCTGAGCCGTCCGACCGCGAGTGTCGTTCCTCACAAACACGGCGTAAGGCTTTGCAACCCGTACCGCAGACGCGAGTTGTGATACTCCGGACTAGACTAATGATATTATTGGGAGACATGAGGTTTTAATAAAATCAGAGCTTTATAAAAATATCGAGTCTTACATACTATACACAAAACTATATCTTACAAAGGCAAAGCAAATCTACACCGGTTGGCTTAACGTCCTTCGCCCCCTAAGGTCTCCTTACTAAAAAAAGTAGCATCTGAGTAATCTAGTATTACTTAGTAAGTCTGGGATCTCTAATAATAAACCCAATACCCAACCCACAAACAACAAACAAACATGCAATCAAATGCAATGCAACAAGCAACTATATGTAGCGGAACTACTATGCCTATGGATGCTTCTCACTATGAATACATGATCTCCCGAGGCAATGGCCTGCATACTCCTAGACACAAAGTCTAAAGAAGATTTCCATTCCTTATACTACATCGTCATGTAGCGCCCGGTCGGTAGCGAACCATCCATGAGCATTCGTATGCCATAGCAGAATTGAGTTACACGTGACACACATCATACAGATGGGATCATCATGATTCAGGTATCATAACACTGTATTTTACTCATTTTAGGTGTATGTTTATTATCACTTAGTTGTGCATTTGCTCGTTGTATCATATCATTTTGCACCATTTTAGCTTATTTTGCATACTTAGGCATCTAGGATCATCTTGCATATGCATTGCATGTTTTGGTGTGTTTTCAGGAACAGAAGGAGCTAAAAAGGACTCTACTCGATCCATTCACTCGATCCAGGTAGCTACAAAATAGGCAATCGACCTCTTTACTCGATCCAGGCAGCTACAGAGGAAGTGGTAGAGTTATGGGGGTCTCTGTCACGACAGTGGATTGACCCGGTTTTTGAATCTATCGTCAAGGGTATCTACCTTTCACCTGTTAGCCACCTGTTGAGTTGCCCTTATCAATGAATCCATCCTCAGAACTTCTATTAGATTTATTTCTATCCCCTATTGATTGCACTTTTATTTACCTGTTATTTGTATCCCCTGTTGATTGCATTTTAGTTACTTAAATTCGTTACATGTTGGTTCTACTCGACCCAATGATTGAGTAGGGCTCTTAAGCTCTCATTTTTACTTGTTTGAATCCTGACCTAGGATTGTTACTGGAAACCCACCACCATTATAATCTGGCTTGACTTAGTTGCTACTGTACACATCTTGATTGCTAGCAATAACTGTGGACTGGATTGACACCCCCTATAGCTGCATCGGCATTTTTGTGTTTTAGGAGAATTGAACTCAACCTCACACATTCAGCACATAAGTAGGCCTAAAAAACCTACTTATCAATTTGGCGCGATTGCGAATTCATTGTTGCATTGTTTCATTCAAGATATCAGAAAAAGTTAAAATCAAGTTCTTTTACAATTATAAAGTTACTAACTCATATTTTTGTCTGCTTGTTTTTGTGGTATAGGTACTAATCTTTGTGCATGCAAACTCGATTCCAAAGGTTCTGCACACCTACTACCATTCACAGACAGAATCGACAGAATACCTCGTGAGTTACAAGAAACCAAAGCAAAGGCAGCCTGTGATCAGCAAAGACCAGCTGCTATGGATCAATAGAACAAACCAGTTGATGTTCAAGACCCACCTAATGTTGATCAACCAAGAAACATTGGCGCAGGTGATGCCCCAAGGAATCATCACCAAAGACAAGGGATAGTGCTTCCATTAGTTCAGAACAACAACTTTGAGATCAAGAGTGGTCTCATCTCCATGAACCAAGGAAACAAGTTTCATGGCTTACCTATGGAAGACCCCCTGGACCATCTTGACAGCTTTGATAGACTCTGTGGCGTTACCAAGATCAACGTGATCTCAGGCTTCACACAGAAAAACAATGAAAGTTTCTGTGAAGCTTGGGAGAGGTTTAAAAGCTACACCACTCAGTGCCCCATTACGATTTCAAGAAAGCTTCATTATTGAGCACACTCTATAGAGGAGCTTTACCAAAGAACATAATGCTTCTCGACACTGCCTCAAATGGAAACTTCCGGAACAAGGATGTAGCAGAAGGATGGGAGTTGGTCAAAAATCTAGCACAATCTGATGGGTGCTACAATGAAGACTACGATCGCTCAGTGAGAGGAACTGGAGGAACAGAGGACAAACAGAGCAAATATATTAAGGCTGTGAATGAAAAGCTAAACAAGCTGTTGCTGGCTCAGCAGAAGCAGATACACTACATCACTGATGAAGAGCACTTCCAAATGCAAGAAGGGGGGAATGATCAAACTAAAGAGTCGTGCTACATTCAGAACCAAGGAGGGTTCAACAAGGGGTACAACAACTACAAGCCCAACCCAAACCTTTCTTACAAAAGCACTAATGTAGCGAACCCCCACGATCACGTGTATCCACCACAACTGAATCAGTCTAAGCCATTTGTTCAGTACAACCAAGGCTATGTCCCCAAACAACAGTTTAACAGAGGATACCAACAGCATAATCCACCACCAGGGTTCACACAACAACCACAACAAGCGCCAGCAGCTCAAGATCGTGAAATTAAGCAACTTATTCAATAGATCATTCAAGGACAAGCTACTGGAGCTATGGCTTTTGACAAGAAGATAGCTGAATTACACAACAAGATTGATTGTTCTTACAACTATCTAAATGTCAAGTTCAAAGCTTTGAATTCCAAAATCAAGTATGTGGAGAGTCAGTTTGCATCAACCTCTGCTCCGAAACATCCTCAGCAACTTCCAGGGAAAGCAGTCCAGAATCCTAAGGACTATGCTACTGCTAATGCTATCACCATCCACCAAGAAGATGAATCTCCACCAAGTCATCAGACTCTCAATACTAAGGACAGTATGAATCAAGAAGGGGGGGATTCAACTCAAATTGCTGCACCTGCCACCCAACAATTCATCTGGAATATAGAGCACACACCTTTGCTGAAAACTCGCCATCCTTAAAAAAAGCTCAAGATTGAAAAACTCAAGAAAGATCAGAATCAAAACATGATTAGCAGTGCCTCTTAGCCTTATGCCTCTCTCTACAGCTAAAAGGTTAGGGATCATGGAATACAAGTTCTACAACTTAGCTTTACTCTTAGCTGATGGTTCTGTTGCACATCCACATGGTCTAATAGAAAAATCTGCCCGTCAATCTAGGAATGTTGAGATACCTACAACTTTTGTGGTATTGGACGTAGATGAAGAAGGCAAGGATCCCCTGATCCTAGGGAGACCATTCTTAGCTTCAGCTGGAGCTGTCATAGATGTCAAGAATGGAAAATTAATCTGAACCTTGAAAAAGGCATCAAGATGAAGTATGACACCAGAGAAGCTTCAGAGAAACCAACTACAAGAGGTTAGAGTTTTGGGATTCAGGACATGGATGTTGATGAAGAAACAGAAGCTGGAACCCCACCAAAAGTTAACTGTACTTCTCAACTCAGCAAGTTGAAGAGAACTTTTGACCACAAGAAAAGAGCAATAGAAGGGTTAGCTCAGACTGAAGATCCTACAGAAGATGACTGGTATGAGATGAGAAAAAAATTTAAATGGCAAAGTAGAGTCATATAGGGATTATCTTCAAGGGTGATGAAGCTGAAAGATCAATTATGGATGTTTGAAAGAAGAGTTAATAAGTTTTCAAATAGTATTGATCCAGAGAAGATGGAAATAGCACTAGCTATCAAGGAGGACGAAGATTTCACAACAGAATGGTTTGCACGAGAAGATTAGAAAGGAGTTCACTTAGAGGAAAGAATCCTAGAGAGCAAGTTGTTGAGTGAGGAGGAAATCCCTATTCCGACTTATTCTCCAGGAGTACCTAAACCAACCACCAACCCCTCTGCTGAAGAAGAACACTTGATTCTTGATTTTGTTGCTGAAGAACTCCTGGAGCTCTGAATTGGGTATAAAGCTCAAGAGAATATAATTGGAAAGTTAACTCATAAGATGGAAGAGTTAAATAGCACCATTCTGGAACTTAAAGAAATGGTCAAGGACTACCCCAATTTCGAATTTGAGGATTGGTCAAAGGAGTCTGGTTCAGAAGAAGAAGACTACTCTGCTGATTAGAAAGAAGCTTATTTTGAAGAAAAATCAAATGAGTACTCATCCTACCATATCTCAAGAGAGGATGCAGAGTATGATTCAAGCACTGAAAATTCAACCACTGAAGATGAGAATTTCTCTGTTCCTCTCTTCAACCTCTTTTCTGACTAAGCTCTGTAAGAGTCAAGCTTAGTGACTTAAAACAAGCTCACTTGGGAGGAAGTCCTATGTCTATCCATATATATAACTTTCTATCTTTCTTGCTATTTTTTATGTTTTTGTTTATGTGTTTCAGGTTTGTTTTACTGACCCTGAGGAAGTCAACGGTCGAGTAAACTCAAACCAAGTCAAAAAAAATCTCAACCGTTGATCGAGTAGAATGAGGAGGAGTGGTTTGAGCCGTTGATTTGAATGACTAAATAAGAGAAGCATCACCACCGTTTGATCGAGTGACTTCCTGAAGTTTATTTTGGTCCGTTTGATCGAGTAAACAAGAATGAGGAGCTCTCCACCGTTGGATCGAATTTTGCGCAACTCAAGAAGATGTTTGGTTCTTTACTCGAGCTCTCATTATTTAGAGACCAAAGCTTAACTTGCGTGACCCCAATTGTTCCCCCAACACTCTTTTACTCGATGGACAAAGCAATTACCCATGCCCCTCACCATTTCCAATCAACTTTTCTATCTCTTCCAAAGCAAACCAAAGACCAATCTCCTTCACCCATTGATTTCGACAAACCCTCCTTGAAACTCTCTCTTTCATCATCTTGTTTTCGCAACCCCCTCACAAAGCTTTGAAGTCTTCATTCCAAACCCTTCACCAAAACTCTCCCTATCACTCCTTAAGAATCTGTTCCCCTTCACCAATACTTCACCAAAGTTACTCGATCACTCCACAGTCTATCCTCAAGCATTCCATCGGTTTCAAGCTCGAAATTTCATCACCAAAGAAATCGATTCCCTTCCCCTTTGATACCTCTTAGAGAATTGTTCTTGTTTGCCCTCTCGAAGCTCACCACCAATCTCCATGGATTCAAGAAGGAAGAGTTCATCTCGGGCAAGAAGATCCTCTATTGATAATGAGGAAGTTGAGGCGTTTGACATGAGTGGCATGACTGAACGCCAAATTCGCCAAGCTCGCCGTACTCAAAGATCAAGCTTGATCCAAGGTGGAAGTTCAAGCCACTCAGCCATGCAAAGAGAAGAAGTAGCTCCGGGAAAGAGGGTCGTTGAGGTTGAAGAAGAATACCATGAAGAGGCACCCTTTGAAGAAGAGGTTTCTGAGGAAGAGGTTGAGATCATCGGGGATGATACACCAACCCTTGTTGGTAGAAGAAACCGGCCAAAGAGGAAGAGAGAGCCAACCCCGAGCGAGTACTATCAATACTTGAAGGAGTTGAAGTTTGAGGGAACTAGATACCCTCATAAGGAAACGATGCAAGAGCTTGGTATTTGTGGTGATCTGGAATACTTGATGGAATTGGCCAATCTTGCAACATTCATGAGTTGCCAATATGGGAGATATAAAGAGGAGAGCTGCCAACTCCTTGCAACCCTCAAGGTTCATTTCTTTGTTGATGATTCGGAGAAAGAAGAGAGAGGAGGTCTTGGTTACATAACTTTCAAAGTTCGGGATGTCGAGAATACTCTTGATATTCACCATCTTGATACCATTTTTGGGTTTCCAAGTGGAGAAGGAATCCGCCAAGACTACGATCAAGAAGAGCTGAAATCTCTTTGGAAGACAATCGCCGGTCCGAAGCCTTTCTCGCCAACCAAGAGCAAGAGTTCTTCAATCCGAAATCCCAAGATTAGATACCTCCACCAATGCATCGCCAACACCCTCTTTCCAAAGAAGGCCACCGGATTTGTTGGTGAAGAGGAGCTATGCATGATAGACCTTTCTTTGGTCTTCATTTTGAGAGAGACAAAAGATTGGAGGAAGATGACGGGTGATAGAGCGGACACATCGTTGAGTGTTGTTCTCTTGGATCACCTATTGAGCTACAAGGAGTATGCTGCAACCATCCATCGCTCGGGAATTCGCGGGAGTCTTTATGTTGGTGGTCTCTTAACGCCAATACTAGGAGTTGTGAGAATGGAATTCAGAACCCCTAACATGTTGCCTAAGTTCATTGACCTTGACTATCTCAAGGGGAAGGATTTTTTTGAGAAAACAACTCCAGCGGATCGCTACCTCTTCAAGTTCAAGCATACGGAGCTTGGACCTTCTCTTTTGCCCCTACCAAGCGAGAACCGGACTTCGGTGAAGACAAGGCGCAACATCAATTTCATGTCATCTCCCTCTGTCTTGAACATCGACATTGGAGGAGCTCGAGAGAATGAACCGGAATATAGTCAAGCTGAATATGAGCAACATGAGTACTTTACTCAAGCTGACTATGAGCACCAAATCGAGTTTGAGCAACATATTGATCAACCGAAGCAAGGGACTAGCGAATAAGAGCAAGCTCATTATGAAGAAGGTGCTGACTAAGGAGGAGATGAAATAGCTGAAGTTCCCAAGAAGCTCGGTGTGCTTGAAGAGCTTGTGGACCTTCACAGCAAGACAATGAACGCTTTCAAGAAGAAGATGTGAACAATGAAGAAGTCGCTGAAGAGTATGGCTGCTCAACTCAAGGACTTCCAGAGCAAGCCAAGGCCACCGTCTCCCACCCCCAAAGTAAAAAGGAGCGGTTCAACGAGCTCAGCTACAAGGAGAGCTGAAAGGATCGATCAACCCCGAGCCTCATCTTTTGAGCCTCGGGAAGTGATTTCCAAGCTGAGAGAGCCAAGGAGTAGGCAGAGACGAGCTTCCACACGCACGACCGGACAGAGCGAGCAAAACCCTCCCGTCTCAACTTCAGCCCCTAACTATACCCAAGAGAGTATGGATGACTATGTCTCCATCTACTTCACCTGATAATTGAGGTAACACCACCTCAACCATTGTACATACCATTAGCTTTTTATTTTTCTTTGTGTGTTGTTTGTTTTCTTCTTGAATTCTCTTTCAGATTTTTATTACACAAGGGACTGTGTAATTTAAGTTTGGGGGAGGGTTCAAGACATGTTTAACATTATGTTCTATTTTCGTATTTCAAATTTTGCATCATCTAAGGCATAGAAAAAACCATAAAAATTTGAAAATATTTAAGAAAATGATTTCACATAAACAGAGTGTCATGTAGATTGCATATCATTTTAGGATTGTATATAGTGTGTTTGCATTTAGGATTGCTCATTTGCATAGAGGATAATGATGAATTCAAACCGATAAGCATGTTTTGATTCAATGAAGTAAGTTTAATGCCCAGGTTGTTAGTTCTCTGTTGCATAACCGATTGTATCTCTAAAGTAAGACCGCACCCTGCTTTGAATTTGTAACTTGACTATACTGCTTTGATTCGAAACTCGCTTATCTGATGTTATTTCCTATCTATAAGAACCTGAACTGAATTTGCAATTATCATGTATATGCATTGTTTGTGAACTCATGGCTACCATATACATACTTGGATTATCTTATTCACTTCACCACCCTCTGTTAATCCAAGTAGTTGTCTCTCATTTTTAGAACAGTTTCTCATATCCTTAGCCTAGCCTTATTTCAAGCCAAAGATCATTTGTGTGTGATTGTGAGGTCTTTTTCGATTGAGCTTGGTATAACGTGTTAGGTATGAGCCGACAAGAGCAGTCTTTCATGTAGACCTAGCCCATGCTTTATGGGTTAGCTAGGACTAGGTGGAGACTTGTATTTGGGATTGGGATTGTGTATGGAATGAATGAGAAAGAAAATGAGAATGAAAAGAAAAGAAAAAAAAAAGAGTAAGAGTTTAGAGTTCTGAAGCGGGGGATACAAAAGTGTTAGTCTAGAAGGGTTTGGAATTCAAAGAAGTTTGGCATTGTGATTCAAAGAAAAGGGTAAAACGCCCTATGTGCTAAAATTAGAAGAAAAGCCTTAAGTTTGTCAAAGTATAAAACCAAACCCGCTAGACTCTTATATCGTTTCAAAGAAGAACCCCTTAGAACTTGAACCAAAAAAAAGAGATAAAGAATGAGAAAAAGGGTAGAGTTAGGACATCTATGGGACTGGGATCATCTTCTGAGCTATCATATTATATCATTGGGTAGATGGAAGTCTGTTCTTTTTTGTGTCCATTGGCTTTTACCTTTAGCATTCTGCTGAAGCTCAATCTTTTCTGTGAGAGTCCCCTGTTACTCGACCAAATCGTTAGAGGAACCATTTTTGTCTCTTAGCCTAAGCCCGAAACCAAGTGAGTTCATAACCATTGCATTGCTTGATCCATTGTTCATGCTTAATGAATGTTAAAGGGAATTGGTTGATGTGGATGCTTGAATAGATTAAGGCAAGTTGTTAGGTTGCATTGTGACGAGTATGGCTAACGTTTTTAACTAAGAGTCTATCATCTTGTAACCTAGAATTAGCTACCTGGACATTGAGCTTACCCGTTCTATATGCATGCTTCGATTTTTGAATCCCCACCATCAAACCTCTCGTTCAACTTAAGATTTTTTGTTTGCTTGAGGGAAAGTGATATAGGTCAAATTGCCTTAAGACCACTCTCTCAAATAAGAGATCGATTGTACGGGTCGAATTCCATAAAGCTCTCGAATCACACAATAGAGCAAGGTTTTGAATTAAGCTAAGTAAGATAGTAATGAAAATAAAAAGAAACAAAAGGAAGCAATAGCAGATTGTGAGGTTGTAAGACAAGAAAGTAAAAACGTCAGGCTTAGGGTATTCTCAGGAAACTATTGGTTAGTAGATCTAATAATAGCTAGGTTGTTATCGAACCATTTTTAAACTCAAACTCTGATTATGGAATAACCGGTCGGCGTGCTGCGAAACTCCCTATATCTATAGCTAAGAATAGCCGGAGAAGCCGAGAGATTATTAACCTAAATATGCATTCTTAACGAGTTCGATTGTTCACCTTAGTAGATAGGCCGATTCTTATTACACACCTATAAACCAGGCTCATCAAATAATAGATCCAACTACAGATACCTATGGCGGGCATATCTATTGTTTGGATTCAAGTTCTAGGTGATCAATCTAGATCTAGCATTAAGAACAATTAACGATGAAGAATTCTACAGATTACCTAACAGGGGGGCAATCTATAAAACCATATGAATCCCTAATGAGAAACCCTAAACCTAACAAGTGAATTACTCAAACATAATCAAAGAAACACAAATCATAGTCTGAATAAGAAATCAATAATAGCAAGAGAAAGAGTAAGAAGATCTTGTCCAAAGGGAGTCTCCACAGGGTTTTGCTCCCAAAGTACAAAAGAGATGAGGAGAATAGCATCTCTAAGCTTAGGTCTAAACAATGACTTAAAAAACCATATATATGACCTAAAACACGTGATGGGCCTTCTTTAAAAATAGGAGAAAGTTCTGGGCCGAATTAGGAAATCTTCAAAACATCAATAAGTTGCATCTCGCAATTGCCGTCAGGTATTGGTGTCGTTCGACACCAGGGGTGGTGTCTTTCGACACCTATGTGCATTTTCGTCTCCGGATTTCTTCTTCAGCTTAAGTTGTCTGTTTTCCTCCAGAATGCTCAATTATCTCCAAATAAATCCCAAACATGTAAAGACCTGAAAAAGACTAGAAAAAACTCTAGAAATAACAAAAGGACTCTAAAACATATACCTAAATCATAGCTAAAAGCAGTAAAAATAGGGTTATATCAACTACCCCAGACTTAGCTTTTGTTTGCCCTCAAACAAAACACAAAAGCCGAACCCGTGGAAGAGGTTTGAAAACACAGGAACTCCCAAGTTTCTCTAGTCTATTGCCATCATCATTCTAACCAAATCCATATGCCTTGCAGTTCTAATCAAATCCTAACCAACATGTACTTCTCTGGAAGCTTACACAACATTCTAGATTCCATACCTAAGTTCCACATCTATATCCACCTTGCTTTCATCGTTGGGTCTCATCAAACAAGCTAACATTCAAGATGCTTCTACACTCATTCCTGTACTATACCATGATAAATCGACCATTCTTTATATATTTTTTCTTTGGTGTTCTTTCTCTCCCCCAGACTTATTCTTTTAAGAGAGTAAACAAAGGGGAACTCGCAAACTGGATCGACACCCTCGGCATTTTTCCAACCTTTGTAATTGATCATTCCAAATAATGTATAATAATGGGGTCATAGAAAACATTCCTACCCCTATACACTATCTGAAAATCGTCTCAATCTCTCATTATATTATTATTATTATTTTTTCTTTTTATCAGGGGAGAGGAACATATTCTTTTTATCACATTGGTCTCGATACCAGGTATAAACAAGGAGTCAAGATCTATGAATACTAACCGTTTGAAGAGGTAAAAGGAAGAGCAGTGAGATTAGCTCCAACCTTAGTGGTTGAGTTGGAAACTAGGATATCCTCAAGTTTGTTGGTTTGCCATATAGATTTTCCAATAGTCGGATTGACTCGAACCTGCAGCACTCATCAATCAGGCAATAATCAAGAGAAATATAGATCATGATTCCTAACTAAACTAAACAAACACGTTTTTGTTTTGTTTTGTTTTTTTAGACTCAATAAACTCAAAACGAAAAATAATAACAATCAAAAATAAAACTAATATTAGGAAGAACCTCCCCCAAACTTAAACGACATTGTCCCCAGTGGCATTCAAATCCAGAGAAAACGGGAAAAATAAATCAAAAATAAAAGAAAATAAAGAAAGGGAAAAGAAAAATAAAACCAATGGGTTGCCTCCCACTAAGTGCTTGTTTATAGTCAATAGCTTGACTTTGATGGAATATGGGGATCAGGTGGATCAGATGGTGGCACTAAATATCACGGAGAAAAACCTCTCATCATCCATACTAGTGTATAAGCAATTAGTGTATGAGGTCTATCTAGGAAGAGAGGAACATCAACATGGTGGAACTCAGGTATGAGTGGAATACTCCTTTTTCCTGCATAATCATCAACAGAAAGAACAAGCGCTCGACGAGAAACTCGTGGCTTGCTTAACCGTTAAACAGTCTTTGGAAATTTTAAAGTCTTATTGATGATATCTGGAGGTTTAGGAGGAGGAGATGAGTACCTTAGCCGTTTAGGAGGTGGATGAAGTATGAGAGGTGCATTGTGTGACGTGACAGTAGTGTTTGGATAGATAGCATTGATCCTAGCTTGAAAAGTAGCTATCGGAGATGACTCTTCCTCAACCAGAGATGTGTGTCGATCGACGCAAGTGGTGGTGTCCATCGACACTTGTGCTACACCTCGACTTTCCTTAGCATGTTGACAATTCAACACTGCAATCTGCATCCAGTGTCGATCAACACTAGGTGAGTGTTGGTCGACACTACGATCTGGAATCGATCCTGCTCTGTCAATCTCGGTCGATTCTGCTCCGTCAAACGTCGACACTTCCTCAGGTTGGTACTCGTGTCGATCGACACCCAGGTGATGTCGGTCGACACTATCAATGTGTATCGAGCGATTTTGGAGATCAATGTCGAGCTTGGTCGATTCTACTTCGTCACAGCCTGATGTCTCGTATATATGCGAAGGTGGCGATCGACACCAAGGGTTGGTGTCGTTCGACACTGCCTCTGCAACTGCAATATCGTCACTCTCCTCAATCTTCACTAACTCATACTCACTTTCCATTGAAGCAGAATGCCAAGAAGTAGTGAGGCTGCTCTCATGCCATCTAGGGATAGGTCTCTCTAAGATCCTCTATTGACCTTCCAAAATCTGTTCCAGCAATTATTCTATCTTGCTTTTAGGTGTGGGTGGAGGGGGGGGCTTGGTAAGAAGCAAGATCATAGTTCCTTGTGAAGCTGAAATTATTGCTATTCTGAAGCGGTTGTTGGAACTGAGAATTCTGAGTGTAGCTAGTTGGACCATTCCCATAGGAACCTCTGTAGCCTTGTTGGTGATCAAATCTCTGATTCGGAAAACCTCTGCTACTAACATAATCGACATCCTCCACAAGTTGATTGTGGACCGCGTTAAGCTTAGCCATGATCCCAGCAATCTTACTCTCGTTCATATTTCTCGTTTGGTCCTGGTTCTGTGATTAGACAAACACCTGAAACACACAAGAAAAAGAAAAGAGAAAGACTAAGTTAAAAAAATAAAAATAAATGCTTAAACAAAATTCTATTCCTAATCTAATGGTGAATCGTAGAGAACCCCGACAACGGCGCCAAATTTGATATAGGTCAAATTGCCTTAAGACCACTCTCTCAAATAAGAGATCGATTGTAGCACTTAAGGTCCGAATTCCATAAAGCTCTCGGATCAGACAATAGACCAAGGTTTTGAATTAAGCTATGTAAGATAGTAATTAAAATAAAAAGAAACAAAAGGAAGCAATAGCAGATTGTGAGGTTGTAAGACAAGAAAGTAAAAACGTCAGGCTTATGGTATTCTCAGGAAACTATTGGTTAGTAGATCTAATAATAGCTAGGTTGTTATCGAACCATTCTTAAACTCAAACTCTAATTATGGAATAACCGGTGGCGTGCCGCGAAACTCCCTATATCTATAGCTAAGAATAACCGAAGAAGCCGAGAGATTATTAACCTAAATATGCATTCTTAACGAGTTCGATTGTTCACCTTAGTAGATAGGCTGATTCTTATTACACACCTATAAACCAGGCTCATTAAATAATAGATCCAACTACAGATACCTATGGCGGGCATATCTATTGTCTGGATTCAAGTTCTAGGTGATCAATCTAGATCTAACATTAAGAACAATTAAAGATGAAGAATTCTACAGATAACCTAACAGAGGGGCAATCTATTAAACTATATGAATCCCTAATGAGAAACCCTAAATCTAACAAGTAAATTACTCAGACATAATCAAAGAAACACAAATCATAGTCTGAATAAGAAATCAATAATAGCAAGAGAAAGAGTAAAGAAGATCTTCTCCAAAGGGAGTCTCCACAGGGTTTTGCTCCCAAAGTACAAAAGAGGTGAGGAGAATAGCCTCTCCAAGCTTAGGTCTAAACAATGACTTAAAAACTCTATATATAACCTAAAACACGTGATGGGCCTTCTTTAGAAATAGGAGAAAGTTCTGGGCTAAATTGGAAATCTTCAAAACATCAATAAGTTGCGTCTCGCAATTGCCGTCAGGTGGTGTCGTTCGACAAGTACGTGCATTTTCGTCTCCGGATTTCTTTTGCAGCTTAAGGTGTCTGTTTTCCTCCAGAATGCTCCATTATCTCCAAATGAATCCTAAACATGTAAAGACCTGAATAAGACTTGAAAAGACTATAGAAATAACAAAATGACTCTAAAACCTATTCCTAAATCATAGCTAAAAGCAGTAAAAGTAGGGTTATATCAGCAAGCAAGAGATAAGTTTGGGGGAGTTGATAACACTGTATTTTACTCATTTTAGGTGTATGTTTATCATCATTTAGCCGTGCATTTGATCTTCTTGCATACGCATTGCATGTTTTGGTGTGTTTTCAGGTGCAGAAGGAGCTAAAAAGAACTTTACTCGATCCATTCACTCAATCAAGGGAGCTACAGAAGAGGCATCATTTCACTCGACCTCTTTACTCGATCCAAGCAGCTATAAAGGAGGCTGTAATTCACTCGACCCCTTTACTCGATCAAGGCAGCCTCAGTGGAAGCAGTAGATTGATCTACTCGCCCCTCCTACTCGATCCATTTACTCGACCAAGGGTGACCGACTGTACAAGACTTGTTGATCTATCAAAGCGACTTTGGATCCTCCTCATTCCCCACTCAACCAGACATCGGAGCATACGGATAGGAGAGAAAGAAGCATCTACCCGACCAATTGATCACTCGGAGCATAGACACAAAGGCGCAGACTTTGCAGCACCCTCTTAACTCAATCCCCAAGATTGAGCATTCTCCCAAACCACCTCAAGTCTCTTGTCTTCTAGTGAATCTAGGGTTTTCAACATTTTAGTATAAATAGATCACTTTGGGGTTTGTCCAAAGGATCCAGCTTTTATCCTTTAGTTTTTCTTTGTGTTCTTGAATCTTTAAAACATAATTACTCTTAATCTATTTTGTTTTTGCATATTGTTGTTTTAGTAAAGTTGTTTAGCTTGTTTTGATCTACGTTTTAGTATGATTTCAGTAATTTCTGGATTTGTGTTCTTGAGAATATGGCTTGAGTAGTGATTAGGGTTCTTGAGGATGGATTAGATTAAGGTAATCTCTAGGTTTGTTAGGTGGTTAAGATTAACCCTTCTGGATTCACTTGGCTGATAGTAGGATTTTTGTCAATTAATCCCTAAAACACTATCTTGTCGTTGTAGTATTTTAGGATGTCAATCCAATCCGGTGTGATGCAAACAGATGAGATATGATCAGAAAGCTCTAAGTCAAGCCAAGCAGATAGTTGGTTGGTTCTAACAGTCCTAGTATGCAATAACAGAAATGAAATGAAACTAAAAGCAGGAATGGCAATAGCAGGCAAGTGAATGACAAAGCAGAAATGATAACAGGCAATCAAATGGATAAACGATTCATAAGGATGGGGTAATCGAATAGTGTGGTCTACTTAATCTATTCAGGCGGTTGACAAAACTTCACAGAAGCTATCCCTAGACAACAAGTTCAACAACACATTAATTCACTCCCGTGATAGAAATCCTCAAGCAAAGCTAGACACTGACCTAAATCCCTTTAGCGATCTCTAACTAAGCAGGCATTATCGAATCAACATGTTAAAGTCAATACCCTCTCTACAGCCAATCCCTTGGGGTAGAGTCAGATATCTCTGGAATTAATAGGATCCAACGCCCATTAAACGCCTTCTGAGCGCTGGACGTCTGGACTCATACTCCACATTAGCCAGTGAAATAAGCAATAAGCGCAACTAATCCAGAAGGGATTCTAGTATTCTAAACTCAACCACCTAAAACGACCAAGTAAACCACAACTATTCTATCCCATCCTCAGAAATACAGTTCACTACTCAGACATAATCAAAGACAATAACAAAGCAACAATTGAAAACATGATAACAGAAATGACGAAAGACTTAAACGAAAACTGAATATCAAATACTTGAAAACGAAACAACAAAGTCGCAGGAGAAACACTGCGGCTATCAAAGTTGCAAAAATGTAAAAGCGAGATAAAAATGGATAATAGCGGATAATAGCCGATGCCCTAGGGAAAACCCTAAGAGGCAGTTTATATAAGCGAGAAATAAAACAAATAAGGAAACTAAATATATAGCGAATCTTCACGTCATGATCCTGCGACCGAATATGTCATTGGCATCTGACGGGCAGAAATGAGCTTCCTAGTGATCGAGTATGTCATCGATCAAACTGGGCTTCAGGGGCTCCGTCTTGCGAAATGCAGTGAAGTCGAGATTGAATGGTCCAGCGACCTTGTGATCGAGTGCGATCGAGTGGATGTCATGAGGGTGTGATCGAGTGGTTTCTTCGGCTTCTCTTCTCTTCTTTGTTCTCAGCTTGTCTGGTTGAGTGCAGAATGAGCAGATAGGCTTCCTGGTGATAGAGTGGTGATCGAGTGGTTCTGATGGGGTGATTCCTCCGGCTTCGCGATTGAGTGAAACTGAGCTGCTTGCTTCTCCGGGGTTGCGTTAGAGTGATTTACCCTGGCAGGGCTCCGAGGCTGCGATAGAGTACTTTTGCAGAAGGCGTCATTAGGCATTCTGACTTCATGTTCTGTTTTTCCTCTGTTTGAACTCCAAAAGCATCCAAAGTACCTGAAAACAACCAAATATGCCATGCACATGCAATCCTAATGCAAAATCGTCCTAAGTATGTAAAACACACTAAAACGACTCCTAATGAGATGAAATGTGGATGAAACAATGACAAAGTGGTGAAGAATGAATGCCTAAATCATGCAAATTATAGACATATCAACTCCCCCAAACTTAGTCTTTGCTTGCCCTCAAGCAAACAAGAAGACATAAGCAGAAGGAGAGGTTTGAAGTTGGGGATTCAGAACCAAAGCATGAGATATGACAATTAAGATCAATGTACTAGCTAACAGTTCTAAGATGCGAGGTGATCGACTTTTACTCAAAAACTTTAGCCATGCTCTGTTATGATCCAAACCTACACTCAAATGCACAATGCGTCAAGATCAACCAATCCCTTTAACATTCATTAAGTTCAAAAACATGAATCAAGACATGCATCGCTAGTGAACTCATTTGGCTAATGACAGGTTATGAGACAAAGATGGTCCCTTTTTAGTGGTTCAGATTTTAGTAGCAGGGGACTCTCAATGAAAAAGGACTGAGCTTTAGAAGAATGCTAAAGGTAAGTGCCAACCTATGCATACAAGAATAGCATCCCATCTACCCAATGACATAAACCGTGAATAACAAGTAGATGGTCCTATCTCTAAACCCAATGATGATCCTAAGTCTATCCTTTTGCACTAAAGGCATATTTCGATTTTTTCTTGGATCAATGTTTCCTTTTCTTTTCTTTGGCTCTTGTTCTTAAGGAGAAGCTTTTCTTAAACTCTATGAGTCTAGTCTAGTGAATTGGGTTTTTCTTAAACTCTTATGGCTCTTATCAGTTTTTTTTTCTTTTTCTGTTTTTGTTGCCATCTAGTTTTTAGAGCATATCTTAACAATTATATGCTTCCCATACATTCACTAGACCACAATATGATTTTCAGCTTCCTTCTCCTAAAGACTCTAACCCATTTTTTTTTTCTTTCTTTTTCTTTTCACACTCAATCTCAATCCCCAAATAAGTTCCCACCTAGTCCTACCAAGTCCGAAAACGCGGATTGGAACTACATGAGATACTAGTCTTGTCGGCTCAAACCTAACACGTTCTACCAAGCTCAATCCTGAAAATAGGCCTCACATGCTCTCACAAATTAACATGGCTTGAAAGAAGGGTTGGTTAAGGGTGGGGGAACTACTCCAATAATAGAAGCAGCTACTTGGATTAACAAGAGTGGTGAATAAGTGAAAGAAAATCCAAATATGTATTCTATCCACGAGTTCAAAAACGATGCAAACATGATAATTATAAGTCAGATTGAAGTTCAAATTGACAGGGAAAGGTGTCATGACATGCATCGAGTGGTTTCTATAGAACATGGTGCGGTTTTACTTCAAAGTCATTCAAATGCCTCAGAGAACTAATAACTCATTTTAGTGAATCATCATGCTTACAAGGCTATTTCCTCATTATCCCCTATGCATATGCAACAATCTTATATGAGACACTCTAGACTCGATTCTAAATGTAATGCAACTAAATGATCACTCTGTTTTTGTGGAATTCATTTTCAAAAAATTTCAAATTTGTTTTGTTTTTTTTCTATGATTTAGATGATATGCAGACTCAAATGATATTCACAAAAAACAAGTCAAATACGTCTTGAACCCTCCCCCAAACTTAAATTACACAGTCCCTTGTGTAATCAAAATTTGTGAAAGAATTCAGGATAAACACAGAAACAAAAACAAAAGCGGTATTTACAAAGGGTTTTGGTGTGTTACCTCAGTAGAATGTCCTGAAGATGTAGTCATCCATATCTGCTTGAGTGTACTCAGCAGGCATGACCGGTTCTTGATGTGGCTCCGCCATCTCCTCGTCATTGTGCTCGATCGCAACCCCAGCAGGTTGTTCAGCACGACGCTCACGTGTTCTCCGCCCCGACATTATCCGACCCTTGCTTGATGATCGAACCATCCTAGCGCTCTTCCGCCTCTTGTGCTCCCTGACCTCGTGAGACGAGTGTCGTGCGGGTTCTTGCGGGACAGCGCGTTCTCTCTGTTGATAAGCAAATTGCCTTGGCGGGGCAATGTCATGACGCTTGGATGGCATGTCTTCTGGCGGGTTGTCCCTGGTGATCGCACTGGTGGATGTGGTGCAACTGATTGCCTTCTGCATGTTGTCAATGGCCTTGACACACTTATGGATGATCTTGTCTTGAAACTTGCACCACCTTTGGGTTAGACTGAGCTTCCGGTGTGTTTCAGCGAGACTCTTGCTTTCTCGTGAAGGGGGCTTGTGTTCTTCAATGTGGTAGCGGCTCGTGTCATAGTTCTCCCAATTGGTCTCCTCATTGTCACTCTGACCTTCTACTTCTTCAGCATTCCGGGACGCGGATCCTCCAATCACAGCATGGAGGATTTCTTGTGGTGGCGAAAAGTCGATGTTGTCTCTCACCGTGATGGTTGTCATTTCACTGAATGGGAGAAGAATAGTTGCTTCGCCTGTTGACGGGTGATCAAACTTGAAAGCGTACCTCCCGTCATAGACCTTATGTTCGATCACATGGGCAAGCTTGAGATGGGCGATATCCATCCAACGTGGTTGGATTGGATCCGGTCGCAGCGGGACGTCGCACGATAGGAGAATTGGTGTGACCATTCCTCCAATGCAAAGGGCTCCTTTCGCGTTCTTCTTGTCATTGGCCATCGCCCACCCTCTGTAGCTGCATAAGTGATTGAGAAGATACATTGACGGTGGTGTGTCATTGGTATCTCCCTTCATCGTTTTCCCGTCCTTGGTGTAACGGAGAAAAATTAGTAGCGCCAGGTCTAACGTCTCTATGTCTTGGTTCGTCACAGTGGCTGATATCTCCCTAGCGTAAGGGACATTGGCCATGGCTCTCTGGAAATAGCGAATGGCAGGATTGCGGATGGAGTTGCTCTTGGATCTTGCGGAGTTGAAGCTGGTGGTGTCTCCGATCGTGTTCCACAAAGATTTCAATTCCTCTCGGGCAAACTTCGGTTTCATTCCCGTGCCACTGGGAAACCCAAACATGGATTCCAGCGTCTTGATCGCCATGATATAGTCGCGGTCGTCGATGGTGAAGCTTAAGTAACCAAGCCCTTCTTCTCTTAACTTAGCAGCTGACAACCCCTCAAACAATTCCATTTGAAGTGATGAAAGGAATTGAAGTGTCTCATCCTCATAGGTAGGATAGGGATGAGACATGAGTGTTGTCATGTGGCATTTCTCGAACAAGAGTTGAACGTCTTCCAGGATGCCTAACTCCGCCATTATCTCCGGGTGAGGATATCTTGTTCCCCAAAACGGATTTCTTTTGAGAGCCTTGTAGTAGTCTCCCGGCGTCAGCTTGTCTTCTTTCATTAGGGACTTGGTGGTCTTACGGGTTTGCTCCGGAATGTACTCCGCATCATCTTCCATCTCTTCATCAATTAGCTCATAATTTTCCGTCATTGACCTCTTCCCTCTGGCTATGTCTTCTCTTCTCCTGTCATTGGCGACTGCTCGCTCTGTTTCCTCCACAAATCGCCTATACTCATCTGCTTCTCTCTCTGGCCTAGTTGACCAAGATTCAGCATCATCAACATTGTAGTCGGCATCCATAGATGATTCGTAGCTGTGTGAACTCATCTTGAAGCTGAAATCGATTTAAAACTCACAACTAAAGCTCAGTAGGTTATTGAGAAACAAACAAAGACAATGAAAGAAATGACTTCCTGTTGATATAGAGTTGTGATCGAGTAGAATTTGATAGTGAGAGCTCAGGTCGCGATCGAGTGAAGCAAGCAAATGAGAGACAGGGTTGCGATAGAGTAGTTTCTGAGGTTCTGTTTTAGTCAATAACAGCTAGCAACAACGAAAGAGTTGAGAGCGTTTTTGGTAGTGAAGTAGAGAGATAAACAAGAGAGATGTTTTGAAATCACAAGTGATGAAGAAAAGTGAAGAGTAGTGACACTTATCTCCCTTTGCGATTTGAATGAGTGGAGGAGGTGTGTTGCTTTTAAACGGACGGATGGGATGCAATGCCCGTTATGATGTCGGCAAAGTGATAAGGTGACAAAGCATGGTGCTTTATGTCGGCAGGATGGGGTTCCTTCAAGTATGGGCTGTTGATCCTTTAATTTCGTGTCATGGACTACAATTGGACACAGCATGGGCTTTTTGGAGTTTTGGTGGAGATTGAAATCCAGTAGGCTTAATGGGACTGAGGTTTGTCATTGACGTTCTGTGGACATTTTCACTCCTCCTTGCGATCTAGTAGAAAATTGTTATCCCGAATCTACTAGATCGCACTCCTGAGCTTTCACTCCAACGTTGTGATCGAGTATTTGAAAAAAAAAAAAAAAATTGAAAAATTTTCATTTTAACACTCGATCACATCCTTGTTGATCACTCCAGCTGTTATTCATTTCCTGAGAATCAACGACACAACCAAAACGAATCAAAAGTAACAAAATAAATAAAAAGTATATACAGGGATAGTCATGGGACTTCCTCCCAAGTGAGCTTGTTTAGAGTCTCTAGCTTGACTCCTCACACTAATCAAGTGGAGAAAATGTGACACAGGGAACTTGAGAAGTCCTCCTCTTCACTGATATCATCATCATACTCAGCATCCTCCCTTGACAGTTGCACAGCTGAGTACTCAATTCTTCTTTCCTCATAGAAGGCTGCTTCCTCCTCTGGAGGATAGTCTTTCTCTTCTGACCAATCCCAGGTGATCTCCTTTCTTGAAATCGTGTCATGGTTGAGCTGGGGCTGAACCTCCTTTTGCATTCGACTTAGTTTGTCTCTAAGCTTTTCAACAGTGTAGCTCAGCTTCTGAATGGTTCTGTTCTGCAGATCAGTCTTCCTTTTGAGTTCCAGCCAATCAAGTGAGGAGGGTATACTCGATCGAGTAGTCGAGTTCGATGGCGGAGTTTGAACCAAAATTTGCTCCTTCGCTCTTTTGATCTCAAGGCCTTCACTTGGAACCGCTCTCTGGACCTCTAAGGTTTTTCCTTCTGTTGGTGGCCTTGTCGGAAATTTGTTGATGTAAAACTGTAACTTGACATGCCTCCCAAGGTTGAGATCAATCTTACCATATCTGACATCTATTACTACTCCCACTGAGGCTAAGAAAGGTCTTTCTAAGATCAGAGGATCCTTAGACTCTTCATCCATTTCAAGCACGACAAAATCAGTGGGTACCTCAACTCCATCTATCATTACTGGCACGTTCTCTAGAATGCTGAAAGGTCTCCTTGAAGTTCTATCAGCAAGGATCAAGGTGATGTCACAGGGATTGTACTGAACGAATCCCAGCTTCCTTGCCATAGAGAGTGGCATTAAACTGACTGAGGCTCCTAGATCACATAGACAATTGTTGAAAGTCAATTGCCTAATGGAACATGGCAGAGTGAAAGATCCAGGATCTTCCAGCTTCTCTTGAATAATCCTCTCACCAGCGGCTTGATGCATAATGACATCATCTTCGTCATCTGAATCCTGATATATGTTGAGCCTTTCCAGTATCAGGTTTCTCACATCTTTGTGAGGGTCTGAAATCAACTTGAGGACTTCTACTAAGGGCATCACAACTTCCATCTCATCAAGTTGTTTTTCTGCCAGAGATTCATATCTGCTTTTCCAAGCTTTCCTCAACGTCCATGGAAGAGCAAGTGAGGGTGATGGAGCTGGCTTGAATCGTTTTACCATCCTCTCGATTATAGCAGCCTTCTCCTCCAAGTCAGACTGAGCCTGATAGAAAGGTTGAGCTGAATAGTCGATCTCAGCAACAGAGACTTCAATCTGAGTGGAAGCCTCCCCTTCTTGAATTACACTATCCTCAGTGTTTGATGTAGAGACATGTTGAGTTGGCAGCTCTCGCTCATGTCTGATAGTGATTGTGTGTGCAGTGGCGTACTCCTTAGGGTTTTTGATTCCTTTTCCTGGAAGCTGGCCTGGGTTGTTTGTAACAGGTGGTGAAGTAGTGATGCCGTCCAGATACCGTACCCTTGTGTTCAATGATTCCAACCTGCTACTCAGTTCATTGAATTGTCTGTCAACTTTGTTGTTTAAGTCAGCTAGCTTCTAAGCAGATTCCATTACCCCTGCGGCTTGACCTTGCATGATCTGTTGGAGCATATTCTTGATGTCTGATTCCTGGGGTGTAGAGGGCTGATGTTGTTGTGGTGTGAAACCAGGTGGTGGCTGTTGCTGTTGATACCCTCCTTGGAACTGTTGCTTAGGAACGAACCCTTGGCTTTGGTTGTAAGTAACAAACGGTTTGGGTTGGTTCTGCTGCAGCTGGTGTTGAGGGTAAACTTGGTCCTGAGGATTGGCGACATTTGTGCTTCTGTATGACAGATTTGGGTTGGGTCTGTAATTGTTGTACCCTTTGTTGTAGCCGCCTTGGTTCTGAACATAACTGATTTCAGCGCCCTGATTATTCTCCCCCTCTTGGATTTGGAATACTTCGTCTTCAGAGGCGAAGTGAAAATGCTTCTGCTGCACTTGGAGGAGTATGTCAATTTTGTCATGGAGAGCTTTAATCTCTCGGCGGTGCTTGTCATCAGATTCAGTACTGGTGCGGATGCTTCTGTCATAATCCTCGTTGTAATTGCCATCCGACTGAGCCAAGTTTTCAACTAGCTCCCATCCGTCTTTGACATCCTTATTCAGGAAATTCCCATTGGAGGCGGTGTCAAGGAGCATGCGTATCTTAGGCAGGACGCCTTTGTAAAGTGTGCTGAGAAGAGATGCTTCCTTAAATTCGTGATGAGGGCATTTGGTTTGATAACCCTTAAACCGCTCCCAAGCTTCACAGAAGCTTTCATTTTGCTTCTAAGTGAATCCGGATATCTCGTTCCGGAGTCTTGCAGTCCTGGAGTTGGAGAAGAATTTTGCCAAGAAGGCCCTTTTGCAGTCATCCCAGGTCGTGATTGATCCCTGGGGTAGCGTCTTTTCCCACAGATGGGCTTTATCTCCAAGTTAAAATGGAAACAAGCGAAGCTTGAAACCATCTTCACTAACTCCAGTGATTTTAGTAAGGCCACAGAGCCTTTCAAACTCGTCAAGATGATCTAGCGGATCCTCCATTGGCAGGCCATGAAACTTGTTCTCCTGAACCATTGCAATGAGACCGCTTTTGATCTCAAAGTTGTTGTTCTGTATTGGAGGTGGAACAATTCCATGATGTTGGTTGTGGTTGTGAGGGAAGTCACCAGCACCAATGTTGGTAGGTTGCTCTTGCTCATCTACAACGTCAGCCATTGTGTCGGTTTCTGTCTGTTCTCTTAGTTGGCGAGCAATACAGTCGATGTTATCGTTGAATAGGAGATTCTGATTTCCTTGTGACCGTGTATGCATGTAACAGATAGCAGCCGGGCTATAACAGACGAATCAGAGATGCGTCTGGAAAGCGGGTTGCAAGGTACCTGAAACACAAAGACAGAAAAGGCACAATGTTAGTAACTTGTGTAACAAAAACGAACTTGATCTTAATGTTTCTAATGATCTCAAATATAGCAAACAAACACCAAACTGGCAACGGCGCCAAATTGATAGTAGGATTTTTGTCAATTAATCCCTAAAACACTATCTTGTCGTTGTAGTAATTTAGGATGTCAATCCAATCCGGTGTGATGCAAACGGATGAGATATGATCAGAAAGCTCTAAGTCAAGCCAAGCAGATAGTTGGTTGGTTCTAACAGTCCTAGTATGCAATAACAGAAATGAAATGAAAGCACAAATGGCAATAGCAGGCAAGTGAATGACAAAGCAGAAATGATAACAGGCAATCAAATGGATAAACGATTCATAAGGATGGGGTAATCGAATAGTGTGGTCTACTTAATCTATTCAGGCGGTTGACAAAACTTCACAGAAGCTATCCCTAGACAACAAGTTCAACAACACATTAATTCACTCCCGTGATAGAAATCCTCAAGCAAAGCTAGACACTGACCTAAATCCCTTTAGCGATCTCTAACTAAGCAGGCATTATCGAATCAACATGTTAAAGTCAATACCCTCTCTACAGCCAATCCCTTGGGGTAGAGTCAGATATCTCTGGAATTAATAGGATCCAACGCCCATTAAACGCCTTCTAAGCGCTGGACGTCTGGACTCATACTCCACATTAGCCAGTGAAATAAGCAATAAGCGCAACTAATCCAGAAGGGATTCTAGTATTCTAAACTCAACCACCTAAAACGACCAAGTAAACCACAACTATTCTATCCCATCCTCAGAAATACAGTTCACTACTCAGACATAATCAAAGACAATAACAAAGCAACAATTGAAAACATGATAACAGAAATGACGAAAGACTTAAACGAAAACTGAATATCAAATACTTGAAAACGAAACAACAAAGTCGCAGGAGAAACACTGCGGCTATCAAAGTTGCGAAAATGTAAAAGCGAGATAAAAACGGATAATAGCGGATAATAGCCGACGCCCTAGGGAAAACCCTAAGAGGCAGTTTATATAAGCGAGAAATAAAACAAATAAGGAAACTAAATATATAGCCAATCTTCACGTCATGATCCTGCGACCGAATATGTCATTGGCATCTGACGGGCAGAAATGAGCTTCCTAGTGATCGAGTATGTCATCAATCAAACTGGGCTTCAGGGGCTCCGTCTTGCGAAATGCAGTGAAGTCGAGATTGAATGGTCCAGCGACCTTGTGATCGAGTGCGATCGAGTGGATGTCATGAGGGTGTGATCGAGTGGTTTCTTCGGCTTCTCTTCTCTTTTTTGTTCTCAGCTTCTCTGGTTGAGTGCAGAATGAGAAGATAGGCTTCCTGGTGATAGAGTGGTGATCGAGTGGTTCTGATGGGGTGATTCCTCCGGCTTCGCGATTGAGTGAAACTGAGCTGCTTTCTTCTCCGGGGTTGCGATAGAGTGATTTGTCCTGGCAGGGCTCCGAGGCTGCGATAGAGTACTTTTGCAGAAGGCGTCATTGGGCATTCTGACTTCATGTTCTGTTTTTCCTCTTTTTGAACTCCAAAAGCATCCAAAGTACCTGAAAACAACCAAATATGCCATGCACATGCAATCCTAATGCAAAATCGTCCTAAGTATGTAAAACACACTAAAACGACTCCTAATGAGATGAAATGTGGATGAAACAATGACAAAGTGGTGAAGAATGAATGCCTAAATCATGCAAATTATAGACATATCATTGGCCCTTATCCGGTTTTCGCTGGCTAATATGGAGATTCGATCATAGACGTCCAGCGTCCAAAAGACGTTCAAATGGATGTCTAATCTACGAATTCCAGAGATTTGTAGACCCGACCAAGACATTGGCTTGTCTTCTTATTGGCTTTGGTAGATTGTTGCTTAAACCCTGCTCTGCTATGTTTCATCAACGACAGTTGAGATTAGGAAGTGGTAGAGTTATGGGGGTCTCTGTCACAACAGTGGATTGACCCGGTTTTTGAATCTATCGTCAAAGGTATCTACCTTTCACCTGTTAGCCACCTGATGAATCCTAGAGTTGCCCTTATCAATGAATCCATCCTTAGAACTTCTATTAGATTTATTTGTATCTCCTGTTGATTGCACTTTTATTTACCTGTTATTTGTATCCCCTGTTGATTGCATTTTAGTTACTTAAATTCGTCACATGTTGGTTCTACTCGACCCAATGATCGAGTAGGGCTGTTAAGCTCTCATTTTTACTTGTTTGAATCCTGACCTAGGATTGCTACTAGAAACCCACCATCATTATAATCTGCCTTGACTTAGTTGCTTCTGTACACATCTTGATTGCTAGCAATAACAGTGGACTGGATTGACACCCCCTATAGCTGCATTGACATGTTTGTGTTTTAGGAGAATTGAACTGAACCTCACACATTCAGCACATAAGTAGGCCTAAAAAACCTACTTATCAGGCTAATGCTAGTTATCTAATAATGCATAACTAACAATCAAAATATAAAGTCGGGCAGCATAACGTAAATACCAACCTCATGCCGGTATAATAATTATACTACCATGACTTTATACCAAAAAGCAAATATAAACCATGCAGACTTAACCTCACATGGATTATAACACAGTAAATCAAGCATACACACAAGCTAGATTTACTAACAATAATAACATGCTTAATTACATTAAGCATTAAGCATAATTATTAACCTAATTAATACTAAGTATAATTAACTAACCTCCTAATTAACTTAATTAATATGCGGATAAACTCGGACGATCTTATCCATACGGAATAGATAGGCATGAACGAACTTATCCATATTCGTTCCTATCTACTTCTCGTAGAACCGTAACCATGACGGGTTCACCCAACGCATCAACACATTAATCTCAGTCACCCAAGTCTCCGTTCCACTCGACTCACCCATCCGGTTCCCCGACCACTTGCTCATGAATATCTCCAAAACTGCCAGACCGTTGGTCCGACAAACAATACTCTTCCCATAAGGACTTTTTCCGACCGTTCCGATTGTACGGCTTGCTAAATCATCGAGTAAAATTCCTCGGCCTAGTCCTAGTCCTGGCCAGGGGTATTACAATATCTATCCCGACCTTTGAAATCATATAGCCGCTTATAGAATACTTTCTCCTCAGGCTATGACAAAGAAAAAGGTGCAGGTGGAAGATAGATTATTTTACCTCTTTTAATAGGATGTAAATATTTTCTAACGCAAAAAAGCTGTAAATCTTTGCGAGTCTTTAACCCATTCTTTGGTTTCCCACAGTGCAACAATGCTTGCACACACAATTCTCTTAACATGTATGACATTGAAACTGTGTTTAACTGCCAGATCTTGAAAAATAAAATAAAAGTAAATATAGATAAATGCTAAACTTTGTAAGCATCCCAGTTACAACAATACTATTCAAAGAGATCACTATAGAAACATTCAATAAGGCAACTTGAAAAAGATAGACCTTTTCTTCAACCTTGATGGTCTTCCTCGTCGTTTTCTTCCTCTTCCTCTTCCTCTTCATCTCATTCACTTTCTTCACTTTCATCACATGAGGCTGTCTCAATTACAGTTTCAGTCCTAGCTCTCTTCTTCTCTGTCTCTTTCCTATTCCCAAAATCAATTTTGAATTTTTTTTAAGAGGACATATATATTATGACTAGTTAATATTTTAACCTTACTCTCATGTTCAAATTTTCAATCAAACCATGTTTTCTTCCCCTGATAACTGTGATTTGGTGGTAGACCATTGCGATGACACATATCAACATGCTTTCTACCTTTACATAACCACATATTGTCAATTTTTTCTACGTAAAGGACAACCCATCTTACCTTTTACTTTGCATACTACAAGATTTCCATATAGAGGGAAATCATTGATAGTCCATAGGAGCATTGCTTTAGGGTTGAAAGTACTCTTACTGTAGGCATCATATGTTAACTTTCCGTTGCTCCACAACTGGATAAGATCCTCTTTCACGGGTTATAACTAAACATCAATGATATTACCAGGTTAATGCAGCCAGAAATCAACAAGGTAAGCATTAGCAGCATTATGTTTTCTTCTTTCATACACAGGTCTCGAGTAATATTATAATTAACTAGTTATATGTTCTTTTTTAATGCAGCAAAAGTAGGGTATTTGGCATTTACTTGCTTCCGAGTCACATAATCTACAGGGTGAAAAACATTTCCGTCTTATTACTGAAATGGCACCTTAGGTCATTGGCTTGTTGCTCAGACCTAAACATTCTCTTTAGACGTGGTATAATTGGAAAGTACCTTAGAATTTTTCGGTGAAACATTTTTCTTTTTTTGACCAGTGTGCATGTTTATCTTCCATCTTCCATCTAGAAGCTATGCATTTAGGACATGCGTCAAGCTTCTTCAGCCTTTTCATGAATAGATAATAATTATTAATACAAGCATGAATATCTTTTAATAACCTATATCAAAAGATTTCAGGAACTTCTTCACATCATACATTGATGTATATAGAACATTATCTTCTAGTAAAATGTTTGGTAAAGTCTCCTGAAGATCATTGAAGCTTTTGTCTGACCACCCATTTTGTGTCTTTATTTTATACAGTGACACAATTGTAGAAAGCTTGCTATGGTTTGCACAACTTGGGTATAAAGGAGTTTGACATTGATAAGTCTGCATTTTACTTGTCTTAGGCATCCATTTCTCATCACTTTAGCATCCTATCACCACTGTTTCATACCATTTCGCAACATTTGTCATCACATTGCATGTTTAGGATAGTTTTGCATGCATATTGCATATTTGTGTTGTTTTCAGGTGAATTGGAGCTGATGGTGAACTAATTGGAAGAAGTGGACCTGAACCAATCAACATACTCGACCATGAGCTCGAGTAGTGTCATCATGGACTTTTTGAAGTACTCGCCACAACCTCTACAGCTGATCACTTGACCACGACACTCTATCCACCACTCGACCCTTAGGTCGAGTAGAAGACTCACCACTTCTCACAACCACTCGACCCCGAGGTCGAGTAGCAGCCATCACCATTTCTCACCATCACTCGATCCAGTTGTCGAGCATCACCATCATCAATCACTCGATCGCACACTCGACCTCGTGGTCGAGTCCCCTCATCATCACTCACTCGATCCATCACTCTGCCACCAAGTTGAGTTCCACCATCATCCACCACTCGACATCATACTCGACTGCCAGCTTCAGAGTCTTCTCGATTCCGCAATCAACAAGACACTCGAGCATAAGGAAGAGATGAAGACTTTGGCTCGTCACTCGACCCGCTACTTGATCACCTGGGTCGAGTACCATTCTTAATCTGTCCCAATACTGTGTCGTTTTGAGTATTAGGGTTTCAGAATATTTTGCTATAAGTAGCATGTACTTTATATTTTCAAAAACAAGTTTTTATTCCGCACACAGTTTGTGTGTTATTTGCTTTTGTAATCCGAATTTCTTTTAATTTATTCAGTATTTGTTTATTTTACTAAGTTGTTCATCCTGTTATCATCATGTTATTACTCTTTTGCTATGATGTTTTCATTCATGTCATCATTTATGTTCTCTGTAATGATGTCTGAGTAGTGACTAGGTTTCTGAGGATGGGTTATAGTAGTTTAGAATCCTCTGTCTGTTAGGTGGTTGAGTTTGATTTACAGATCCCTTCTGGATTAGTTGTTCTTAATGCATATTGCTTTCTGATCAACTGGAATTTGAGCCCAGATATTTCTGCACTCAAAAGGTATTCGACGAAATGTTTGAACCACTAATTCCAGAGATTTGTGGCTTTGTACCAAGGTATTGGTTACAGGGAGCGTTTTGGCTTTAACTTGATGATTCCTAATGCCTCTTAGGTTAGCTCTCGTCAATGGTGATTGAGTCTCGGACTAGTTTAACTTGAGGGAGTCTGTTGCGGCGGCACTTAGATTTGGTTATCGAACTTATTGTCTAGGGATAGTTTATTGATCATCTCAATCACTTCTAGATTGAGGAAACTAACTACTCGATTACCCCATCCTCGGGAATTTCTTATCCAATTGATTTCTTTGCTTACACTGCTATTGTTCTCTTGTTCTTATTACTCGTTGCTTAGTTTTTGCATTTCATACTTGTTATCACTCATATACCCGATCACACCCAGTTGTCTAGTAAGAGATTGTGGAGTCGAGTATCTTTGTTACAGTTTCTGCTTGTTACTCGACCTGTCACTCAACCACACCTAGTGCTTGGCAACAAGCAGTGTTGGTCGAGTGTTTTCTTTATCCTACTAGATTTTCTGTTTCCTGCATGTTCACTTAGGAGTACTAGAAACTCAAAAACCTGTTATTGCTTGGCTTGACTCTGTGACCTCTGATGGCATCTTGATTGTTAGCATCACACCCATTTGGATTGACAACCTTCAGTAGTACAACAACATAATAGTGTTTTAGGATTAATTGATGTTAAAAACCTATTATCAAACATCATCTAGCTTTGCAAGGAACTCATCTTCCATCTTGTCCTCTACCTCACCATCAAGGTTTCTGAGTTTGTAATCCATTTTCTTGCTATTTTGTTACGAATTTGAGTTTGATTTTTTCTGTAGAGTTGTTTATCTTGCTTAGATCTACATCATACTCAGTTTACAATGATTTCTGGGTTTTGTCCTTTTTTTAAATTTTGTATGATGATGTTCTTGAGTGTTCTTGAGTAGTGATCTCTAGAGTTCTTGAATATGGGTTAGGTTTAGGTGGACTCCTCTGTTTATTTAGTTAGCTAAGGTTATAATTGCATGATTCCCTTCACGATTAGGAGTTCTTAGTGTTATTTCCTTTCTGATCAACTGGAGATTGATTTTAGACTTTTCACGCCCAAAAGGTGTTTGATGAAATGTATGAACCAACTTATTCCAGAGATTTGCATACTCTACCCCAAGAGATTGGATGTTTAGAATGCTTATTGACTTTAATAGATTGTTGCTTAATGTTTGCTTTGTTATGTTTCATCAATGAGAATTGTGATTAGGAAGTGGTAAAGTTATGAGGATCATTGTCACGAGAGTGGATTGATCTGGGTTAATCTATTGTCTAGGGATAGCTTGATTGAGTTTGTTAGTTAGCTGAACCAATTACTCCATTCTAAAGAGCTACGTTTTGTTTAGATTGATTTAAACTTCGTGTTATTACTCTGTGCTTGTTGTGTTTAGTTATCTTGCTCGACTTATTTACTTGACCAAATTTAGTATTATGCTCGGCCGAGTGCCTTACTTTCTGTTTAATATAGTTTCATTTTGAATCTGATTTGCATGATAACATGTTGCTTGGTTTAGTGGAAACAAACCAAACCTATTCACACTTGGCTTGACTTAGTATTCTCTCATTGCATCATGATTGTTAGGGAGACACTCATTTGGATTGACACCTTAAATACTACAATGACATGATAGTATAAAGGAATTGATCTTTTGGAAACACAGTAAAAACCAGACTATCAATTTGACGTTGTTGCCATTTGGGTGTTTACTTGTTACATTTAGGATTTCTGAGTTATTAAGATCAAGTTCTATTTCATCTTTCTCGAAACTCAATTCTCTTTTCATTTGCTTGTTTTTATCTTGTAAGTACTGTCATACTCGACTAGCACTTCGAGTGTAAGGATCGAGGAACTTCACCCAATGTATGCAAACTCCATCTTAAGGTTTTGACAATCTTCTGCGGTATAGAGACAACATCGACATGATTCAGCGTAACTGAGAGAACAACAAGCCACATCAGATCTGGTTGTGATGGCGACTGAAGACAATGCTAATGAGTTGCCATGCAACATTGGTGTAGGAGATGCACCCATAAACCATCATCAAAGAGCTGATATTGTCCCACCTCCTATTCGGATTAACGACTTTGAAATTAAGAGTGGTTTGATGTCCATGATACAAGGTAACAAGTTTCATGGTCTGCCTATAGAGGAACCATAAGATCGTCTTGAAAGCTTTGATATAGTGTGTAGTTTAATCAAGATCAATGGGTTCGTGACGACAGCTTCAAGCTCAAGCTATTCCCTTTCTCACTTGGAGATAAAGCTCATGTTTGGGAAAAGACTTTGCATGTTGAATCCATATGCACATGGGATGACTGTTAGAAAGTTTTCCTAGCTAAGTTCTTCTCTAACTCAAAAACAGTTAGATTGAGGAATGAGATCTCGGGTTTCACACAGAAGCAATCTGAATCCTTCTCTGAAGTATGGGAACACTACAAGGGATACACTACTCAATGCCCTCATACTTCACCTATTCCAAACATGACGGCTATGCTTCAACAAAACCTAAAAAGTCAAACTACTAGTTCTTTGGTCTTGGAAAAACATATTATTGAGATAAACACTGATTAGGTTCAAATTACCCTAAGAACTATTATCTCAAATATTTAAGGATCGATTTTCACAAAGTTTTTTTGTTCACACAATGAATTAAATATCGAGATTAAGCTAGTAGGGAATGATTGAAAATAAAGGAGAACAAAGTAAAAAGACAGCAGATTAATTGGTTGTAAACGATTAAATAAAGAGTTAGGAACATGGTATTCTCAGGAAACTATTGGTTAGTAGATCTAATGAAAGCTAGGTTGTTATCGAACCATTCTTAAATTCAAACTCTAATTATGGAATAACCGGTGGTGTTCCGCCAAACTCCCTATGCTTATAGCTAAGAATAACCGGAGAAGCCGAGAGATCTTAAACCTAAACATGCATTCTAAACGAGTTCAATTGTTCACCTTACTAGATAGACCGATTCTTATTACACACCTATAAACCAGGTTAATCAAATAATAAATCCAATTACAGATACCTATGGTGGGCATATCTATTGTCTGGATTCAAGATCTAGTTAATTTCTCTAGATCTACCATTAAGTATAATCAAAGATGAAGAATTCTACAGAAAACCTAGAAAAGGAGGCAATATACTAAACCATATGAATCCCCAATGAGAAACCCTATTCCTAACAAGCAAACTACTCAGACATATTGAATGAAACAAACAACATAATTGAGTAACAAAGTATAAACACAGCAAATAAGATAAGAGTAAGAAAGGATCTCTTCACTCTATTGAAAACTGAATAAATCTCTGAAATATTGAAAACTGAATGAATCTCTGAAAACAAATGATGAATAACTTATGTCTCTGAAAATAGGGATTGCAAAGAACTTGATAAAAGGAACTTAGGTCTAAACAACGACCTCTAAAACTATATATAAATCCTATAAAACGTCCATGGACTAATAATGCAAATAGAGAAGTCTTTTGGGGCAAATTTCCACTTTTGTAAACTTGAAAGCATAATGGACTTTGTTAGGCCGAAACTGGTGTCGATCGTCACCAGAAGTGTGTTGATCGACACTCTGCCTGAATCTGGAATCCGGAATCGTCATTAGCTTCCTTTTCCTTAACTTTTGCTCCAAAATGTCTCCTCATCTCCATTGTTGTCCCACTGCATAGAATACCTGAAAAGACACTAAAAGACTCGAGAAATAACATAAACACTAAAAATCCTATACCTAAAACGTAGCTAAAATCAGTAAAAATAGAGTTATATCAACTCCCCCAGACTTAGGTTTTGTTTGCCCTCAAGCAAAACACAAAAGCCGAACCCGTGGAAGAGGTTTTGAAAACAAAGGAACTTCAACATTCTCTAGCCTATTGCCATGATCATCCAAACTAAATCCACATGCCTAACAAGTCTAATCAAATCTTAACCAACATGTACTTCTCTCCACGCTTACACAACTTTCTAGATTCCATACCTAAGTTCCACAACTATATCCACCAGGCTTTCATCGATGGGTCTCATCAAACAAGCTAACATTCAAGATTCTTCTAGACTCATTCTTGAACTATACCATGATAAATCGACCATTCTCGCATACTGGATCGACACCTTCGACAGTTTTCCAACCTTTGTAATTGATCATTCCAAATAATGTATAATAATGGGGTCATAGGAAACATTCCTACCCCGATACACTATCCGAAAATCATGTCAATCTCTCATTTTCTTTTTATTTTTATAAGGGGAGAGGAACACATTCTTTCTATCACATTGGTCTCAATATCAAGTATGAACAAGGAGTCAAGATCTATCAATACTAACCGTTTGAAGAGGTAAAAGGAAGAGCAGTGAGATTAGCTCCGGCCTTACTGGTTGTGTTGGAAACTAGGATATCCTCAAGTCTGTTGGTATGCCATCTAGATTTTCCAATAGTCGAATTGAGTCGAACCTGCAACACTCATCAATCAGGCAATAGTTCATAACTAAACTAAACTAAACGTTTTTTTTTTTAAGAGTAAGAAAATGAGTCAATAAACTCAAAAACAAAAATAATAAGAATCAAAAATAAAAGCAATATTGGTAAGAACCTCCCCCACACTTAAACGACATTGTCCCCAGTGGCATTCAAATTCGAAGAAGGCGGAAAAAATAAATCAAAAATAAAAGAAAAGAAAAGAACAATCAAACCAGTGGGTTACCTCCCACTAAGTGCTTGTTTTGAGTCAATAGCTTGACTTGGCGGAGTTCAGGATGTGGGTAGATTGGTGGAGGATTGTTGTTGCCTCCGCCCCCTCCATGGCGGTGTGTAAACTGAACCGGTCTGGGCAGCTGCATGTGTCGATCGACACTCAGTGGTGTGTCGATCGACACTCTTCTCGTCACCTGCAAGAACAACAAGGGAAACAAGCATTCGAGAAACTCTAGGCTTGTTAACATGTGAAGCAGACTTCATAGAATCTAAGGAATTAATTGAAGGTAAAGCAGGAGAAGAGAGAGAAGAGAACTTATCACAGAGGGCCTCAAGTGGTGTGGGCTGAAGAGGATGTGCAGAATCCTCTGTCTGTGAATCTCGAGGGTGTCGATCGACAGGAGGGATGGTGTCGATCGACACTGATGCTCTGCAACTCTCATTGGCGAGCTGAGCTGATGGGAGTGTTATGTGTGGCTCTGTTTTGGGATTTTGAGCAGTCATAGGAGGTGTGTCTGTGCTCTAAACGTAGTTAGTAAGTGCCTCCCCCAAACTTAAACGACATTGTCCCCAGTGCATTCAAATTTGAAGTAAGCAAGGAAAATATAAGAAAAATGTAAATAAAAAGAAAAGAAAACAAAACTCATACTAGTGGGTTGTCTCCCACTAAGCGCTTCTTTATAGTCAATAGCTTGACTTTGTCGAAGTGCAGATGTCAAGTGGATTAGATAGTGGCAGTGATTCCAGCTTGAAACGTAGCTATTGTAGATAATTCTGCTTCAACAAGTGATGGGGGTCAATCTACACTAGTGGTGGTGTCGATCGACACCACCACTAGCAGTCTGAAATCTGTTCCTAGACAATAACAGTCTTCCTTATGTCTCCCTGATTTTGTGGAGCCTTGCAGTGCTCCTCCTAAATCTGGTGCATATACTATTGAGGCATTGGACAAGGAATTTTATGCGTGTAGACTTGTTCAGCAACAGGTGGAAAGTCAAGGCTGATTGGTGCAGTCTGCGTCCAGTGTCGATCTTTATACTTTTTTGAGGCATCCGTTAGTTAACTGGACGCATACTGCACCAATCAGCCTTGACTTTCCAAAAGTAAAAGGGGGACTTGCATCCGTTAGTTAAGCAATGCAATCGAATTTATACTTTTTTGGGACTCTACGAACCATTTTCCGTGGGTCCCATCCGCTACGTAGGGAAACTCCATCTAGTCGTAACGAGCCTTGATACATGATAAAAATACGAAAACAACGTCTAAACAAATAATTTAAGTCCCGTAATATCGTATGGATCACAAAAAAGCCCAAACAATTATATAAAGGTCTAAATTTGGAGTAAAAAAATTAAAAAATATACTTACCATTGCCTTGCTTCTTTCGTCGGAGGGCTCTCATTGTGATTTCCGAAAAGCTATCACGTACCAAATTTTCTCTCACGGTTTAAAAGTTATAGAGTCAAAAAGTTTTAATTAAAAAAAAAACAAAAAGGGATGCAACACGAAGACTTTTCAGGACCCACCCGCTACGTACGGATACTCCATCTAGTTTAAACGAGGCTTGAAACATTAAAAAAATGCGAAAACAACGTCCGAACAAATAATTTTGTTTCTTAATATAGCACGGATCACGAAAAGACCCGGAAAAGTATCTAAAGGTCAAAATTTGGAGTAAAAAAAAAAGAAGGGTACTTACCATTGTCTTGCTTCTTTCGTCGGAGGGCTCTCATTGTGCTTTCCGAAAAGCTATCACATGCCAACTTTGGCCTCACGGTTTAAAAGTTATGAGTCAAAAAGTTTTAACCTAAAAAAAAAGGGATGCAACACGAGGACTTCTCAGGAGGTCACCCATCCTAGTATTACTCTCGCCAAAGCACGCTTAACTGCGGAGTTCTGATGGGATCTGTTGCATTCGTTTTGGTATGATCACATCCGTTAGTACATGCTATGCAATCGTATTTATACTTTTTTGGCCACTCTAGGAACCATTCGCTGTGGGTCTCACCCGCTACGTAGCGATACTCCATCTAGTTTTAACGAGGCTTGGTACATGATAAAAATGCGAAAAAACGTCCGAACAAATAATTTTGTTTCGTAATATAACACAAATCACGAAAAGACCCGAAATAGTACCTAAATGTCAAAATTTGGAGTCAAAAATAAACAATGGTACTTATCATTGCCTTGCTTCTTTCGTCGGATGGCTCTCATTGTGATTTCCGAAAAGCTATGACATGCCAAGTTTGGCCTTATGGTTTAAAAGTTATAAAGTCAAAAAGTTTTAACTAAAAAAAAAACAAAAGGGTTGCAACACGAAAACTTCTCATGAGGTCACCCTCTAATACTACTCTCGTCCAAGCACGCTTAACTGCAGTGTTCTGATGGGATCCGGTGCATTAGTGCTGGTATGATCGCATCCGTTAGTACATGTAATGCAATCGTATTTATACTTTTTTGGCCACTCTAGGAAGCATTCTCCATTGGTCTCACCCGCTATATACGGATACTCCATCTAGTTTTAACGAGGCTTGATACGTAATAAAAATGCGAAAACAACGTCCGAACAAATAATTTTGTTTCATAATGTATGGATCACGAACCAAGCACGCTTAACTACAGTGTTCTGATAGGATCCGGTGCATTTTGATGAAATTTAGTTATTTTTATCATTAGAAAAATATTAGAAAAAGTATAATAATGTTACATTTATAAAATTTCATCATTAATTCGTATTATTAATAAAAATGGATTTTATAGTTAATTTTTAGTACAAAATGATAATTAAATCTTTGTTTGGTATCTTTTTTTACTATTTAAATATTGTTTTGTTATTTTATACCTTATTTTGCATTGAGCTTTGAAATTTTAACAAATATTAAATACTTTAAAAACATTTAGTAAACAAATAGAGTTAGTTAGCATTTAATAGTTTTTAAACAAATAAAATAACCTAATACAATATTTCTAATAATAAAACATATGTTACATTTAAAAAAAAACCCGGTTTTGTTAAACAAATGTTTTTGTTTGCTATTGTAATATATACTTAAAAAATATTGAAAAATGATAATGTATAATATATGTTGTGTAGGCAGAATTTTAAAAGTCTATTTAAATATTATAATCATTTTCCCTGTATATTCCATAAATATCAGATTTATCATCATTTAATTAATTTCTTAGTTTTGGAAAAATTTAGATTAATATCTTAATGAATTATTTCTATTTTCAATTCAAGATTAAAACAAAATCAACGGTCAAGATTTTTGTGTTTTTAGAATATCAATAAACTGTTGAGATTATAAAGTGAAACCAGGTCAAAATCCGCATCAAAAAGATGTGTGTGTTTTGAAACTGTTTTTTCCATGAAATAAGTTTTTTTAACCCACTTGTATTTTTGTGATTACTTCAAACTTTTTACCCACCTCACTAAACAAACTGCACAAATAATAGTATATATATATATATATATATATATATATGCTTTATACAAATCTCTGCTTTTCTAATCCAAATCAATTCAAGATACATAAATCGTTTGATCAAATTTAAATGATAAGACGCTATATATGATAATGAAAAAATGATAAAACCAAACTGTTTATCATCGTATCAAAAACCAATGAATGAGACATTCAAAACTTTAATAACCAAACCTACCTACATGTATAAGGCTCACCTTTTGATCCTCATCGGGTTTCTGCAAATTGACAAAACAAAGACTAAAATCCAAAATCAAAAATTTTAAAAAGAATTACTCATATTCGACAAATATAGAGAGGTGGAAAATCTTAACATATTACTTTGCATAAAAGATCCTACTATATTATTTGGGAAGTACATTTTAAATGTAACCTCAATTTTTGTAATTAATTACATGAAATGCCATTAGAAAAAATTAATCAAAAACAAAATCTTTTAATGACGTCATTAAGATTACCAAAATCATTTAACGACAATATTCATTTATTAATTATATGGCTTATCGGATCTAAAGACGGGTCATCAAAGATTTCCTAAACTGAAGCAAAATATACCGAATATTCAAATATCTATCTGTTACCAAATTAGAAACAAATAAGTTAATAAGTCAATAACTATTTGGAGGGACGGGTTTTTGAATCAACATTAATAAAAAAGTAAAATATAATTAATCCACCGTTTCAATACGGGTAAAATCTTTAATTTATTATTTTTTAAGACCACTAATATTAAACATATCAAATCATCCTAATTTATAAAAGTTTATATAAAACAAAAAATGTTATGTGGTATGTATAATGTTACTATATATAAAATTAAACTATAAAATATAAATGTATTAGAGAATGATACAATTTGCAAAACTTTTATATATAATAAATAATTCTTTAAATTTTTAAAAATACTACTTTAAAAACAAATCACGAGACGGGTAAAGAAATTAGAGAACGGGTTTTATTTTGGAATTGAGTTATATGGTGGATGTATTTGAATCAATATTTATAAAATTTTAAGATATTATTAATATGCTGTTTTAATAAGGGTAAAAACTTCAGTTTTTAACAATTGTCTCAATAAAGAAATTACATAACGGGTTTTATTTTGGAATTGGGTTATATGGTGGATGTATTTGAATCAATATTTATAAAATTTTAAAATATTATTAATATACTGTTTTAATAAGGGTTAAAACTTCAGTTTTTTAACAATTTTCTCATGGATTCGTGGTATAGCGTTACTTAATAACAATTATAAACTGTAAAATAGAAATATTTTATAAAAATAAAAATTGTAAGTTTTAATATATATTACCTTTAAAAAATAAATCGTTTCGCGTGGGGGCAGCCTAAGCCTGATAGAGGCAGAAGAATTCCAACAATTTCTCCCGCTCCTCAAAAGTGAGTTGCTCCTCACGTACGCATGTTCTAATAGTCGAGTTGCTGTTGCTAAAGCACCTATGGTTCCATCCCTGGTAACTTCAACCGGTATACTGCACGTTAAAATCTAGTAAATAATTAGAAAGGAAGACATACTTTAACAAAATCATTTGTGCATCTACATCATCATCTTCCACATTACCTGCATGAATATTAACAAAAAAGTATGTCAGAAAATATATGAAATTAAAATTTTTATAAAATATAAACAATATAAAAATAAATTACAGATTTAAAACGAAATTAAGGTTTGTAGTAGAATGCGCTATTTCACCTAGTGGAATGCATGGTCTTATATAGTACTGAAGAAGGAAGGCTCATTTAAGGGTTTGAAAACGAATATTCTGTTTAGTTTGTAGAAAAAAATTTCGATTTAAATTATTATAAATTTTAGAAACTTGATGAATTATAGAAATAATTAATGAGTTTCTTAAACATAAAGATTTAAAATCCCTAAATTGATGTGAAGTAATTTTTGAAATGTGTTGTAAATTATTTTTCAAAATATGCTTAGGATTTTTCAAATTTAAACAATACATAATATTAGGAATGTTACCTAATAGAATCAATAAGTTCAAGATTTGTTAATGATTTTTTTGATGGGCTGAGGGGAGACAATTGTCAACCCCATTTTATTAAAAGAACTACAAAGAATTACATCAAAACTGCTCTAGGGAACGATGTCCCGTTAGCATCCTCAACCAAAAATAAAAGAACGTCCTCAGGACATATCTCAAAACAATGAAGTCCTAGGGGTAAGGAGAAAGCATAGTTTGCTAACCCGTCAGGTAGACGGTTAGCTTCCCTATACACGTGTGACACTCGGACTAGCCAGTCCCTTGTGAAAAAGCCTTGGCACAACCGTACCAGGAAGGACAGCGGATGAGCCTTGCTGATCCCTGTGCTTAGAAACCCCACCACCAATTCTGAATCCAAATTTAACTCCACCCATCGAAAGCCCTTATCCCAAGCAATGAGCAACCCATAGTAGGCACCCCATAACTCAGCTAACGGCGCATCACAATACCCGATATTAAGTGCAAACCCACCGAGCCATTCCCCCTGCAGATTAAGGATTGCCCCACTTGCCGCAACTAATCCCTGGTGTCCCCTCGACGCTCCATCTGTCGTCAGTTTGACCCACCTGTCGCTTGGTGCCTTCCATCTTATCATCCTTTCTACCCGTGCTCTCTTCACATGGTTATTTAACGTTCCCACCTGAGCTTTCCGAACCTCCTCTGCTATATCCTTGATGAACTTCAATCTATCCTGACATAACTTGCGTTACCCAAATACATCGCCACATCGCCACTTCCATGCCCACCATATCCCCATACTAAATAGCGTAAGCCAATCTCCCTTCGCCGGATCCAGATTTGTAAACAACCATTCAAATTGACTGAAAAACTCGTTCTGCCTTCTTTGTGGCAGCAGCCTTTGCCAAATAGGTGTCATCGCCGGACAGTCCCTCAACACATGTAAGATCGATTCATCAGCTCCATTACAAACCGAACAAGTTGCAATGTCACTTAAGTGTCTCCTCACACGCTCCACATTAGTCATAATAACCATATGACTCACCAACCAGATGAAAACTCGTACCCTCTCCGGCGCTACCAGCTTCCAAATTTGCTTTAAAAAACTCCCTATGAGTGGCCTCTCCTCAGCCTCAGGTTTTAGCAGCTCATAAGCGGACCGAACCGTGAAGTTCCCATTTTGCGTTCCCTTCCAAGATAACTCATCACTTGTCCCTGGAAAATCATGCACCACAACAGAAAATAATTTTCGCAAGATATTCTCCAGCAGGTATAGAATTAGAGCTCCCATGTCCCACCCCGAGCCTGCAATCTAGTAATCTGCTGCTACCTTAGTGAGCGCATCCGCCGATATTGATTCTTTGGCCACCGCCGAGAGTTGTTCCTGCAACAGCCAACGATCCGACCAAAAACTTATAGTTTTCCCATCTCCAGGGATCCACCTGACTCCCTTAGCCACCACTTCTCTAAGTCCAACTGTAACACTTCGCCACGTGGAGCTCCAGCTACTTTTAGGTTTCAGTCAGTTTGAATTTTGCATTTCTCCCACCTTGTACTTCTTGCTAAGGACTCTTGCCCAAAGTATCTCCTTATCATGGAGAAGACGCCACCCTACTTTAGCAACCAACGCCTACTTCATCTTTGGGCTGACATATCTTATTCCAGGCTAAGAGGTGCTTCTTCTTCTTCTCCAAAGTACTCCCCCAAAGAAAATTATGTGACAAACAATCCAAGCTATATAAAGTAGCAAAAGGAAGTATTATTGCACTCATTACATGGACCGGTATGGTTGACAAAACCGCTTTTGTAAGCGTTATTCTCCATGCCAGACTCAAAGACCGACTCTTCCATCCCGCCAAGCGAGACGAAACGCGTTCCAAGACTTCTCCAGAAGTCTCTTTGTTCATTCTCTTCTGTAAGATAGGCATTCCCAAATACTTCCCCAACTCTTTAGTACAGCCAATCCCACTCTCTCCACTTATGAACCTTTCCATATCCCTACTCACATTATTGGAGAAAAAGATCTTTGACTTCTCCAGGCTGACGTTTTGCCCTGAAGCCTCACAAAACCGTTCCAACACTCGCCGTATGATAAGAATTTGGGTTACAGACGCTTCTGCACATAGAATCAAGTCGTATGCAAAACAAATGTGTGATAGTTTCTACCCACCACACGAGAGTGCCATCGGTTTCCAGTCCCATGTTCCCACTGATGCCTCTATCAAGTGACAAAGCCTCTCAAGGCAAAGAACGAACAAATATGGTGACAAAGGATCCCCTTGTCTCAAACCCCTAGCAGGAACAAAAGAATCAGTTTTTTCTCCATTCCATAACACACTCATCGATGGGTCTGTTACCCCAGCCATTATTCTGTGAGTCCAGACCTCCGACAGTCCAGTAGCCACCAAAGTTTCCTGCAGAAAATCCCATCGAATTCGGTCATAGGCCTTTTCAAGATCCAATTTTAACAACATCCACCCTTTCCTTCCTTTCTTCCTCCGCATAGAGTGAACCGCTTCTTGCACTAACACAATATTATCAATGCTTACTCGCCCCAGGATAAAATTCGCTTGAGCCGGCCCAATCAGCTTCAAAATAACCTTCTTTAGCCGGTTAACCATCATCTTAGTAATAATCTTAAACAAGACATTACATAGACTCATTGGTCTAAACTGTGTAATCCGCTCTGGCTTAGCCACTTTGGCTATCAACACAAGCAAAGCATCATTAGTAGCCGCTGATAGCACCCCAGTTTCAAAGAAATCCAGTACAAAGCGTATCATCGACGGTCCCACAGTCTCCTAACATTGCTGATAAAAAACAGGCTGAAAATCATACGGGCCTGATGCCTTAAAACGTCCCATACCTTTTACTGCAATGACGACTTCCTCAGAAGTAAAAGGTTTGAGCAACGCAGCCTTTTCCCCGTCCGTTAGTGTTGCAAACCCGCCTATTGGCAACATGTTCCATACTGCGCTAACATCCTCCAAAGAGTACAGCCTCGTATAGTACTTCAACGCCATTGTTTCCAACTCCACCTTATCCGTCATCCATCTGTTATCGCCATCTTTCAGCGATTCTATTCGATTCCTTTTTCTGCGGATAATTGTGGAAGTGTTGTATTTCTGTCTCCCAACTCAATATACTTTTCTCTTGACTTCTGAAACCACAGCGTCTCCTCTTGTTCCAGAACCAAGTCCAAGTCTTTCAATAATATCTCTTCTTGAGCAAGCAACTCATCGGAGTGCATCACATCCAACAAATCCTGTACTGCCTTAATGTCAGCCACCAACTTCTCTTTTTTGACATGAATGTCTCCAAAGACCTCCCTGTTCCATTTCTTTAACTTTCGTTGCAGCCCAAGTAACGCCTCTGTCATCGACAAAGCTGTATCCCAAGACGCTGTCAACAACTCTTTGAATCCCCCATGACTCAACCAGGTTGCCTCAAATCTGAATGGTCGTCATCGTGGATCTAACTTCTGATACGGCTCCAACTGAACATATAGTGGAGCATGATCCGAGGACATGAAAGGTAAGTGAGAGACCACAGCCTCTTGCCACTTTTGCCTAGCATGGGCACAGCCCAAAACTCTATTTAGCCGTTTAGCCACCATCGTGCTCTCTTGTCTACCCCTCCTCCATGTAAACTTATTACCTCTGAATCCGAAATCAATCAAAGACAACTAATTGATCCAGTCTCCAAAAGCTAAAAAATCTGGTGAAAGCCTCCCATTTCCACCCATTCTCTCATCCACTCTCAAGATGGTGATAAAGTCTCCTCCAATTATCAACAGCCCTACCAAACCAGATACAACTTTCTTCAACTCTCCCCATAAACCACTTCGCCGACTCATAGATGGCGCCGCATAAACCACTATTAGATTCATCGGATCCCCATTACAGACCACCTTAGCGTGGATATATTGGCTTGTTGACACCACAATATCCACTTCCCCCACACTCGACTTCCATAGCACCCACAAGCCCCCACTCTGACCTGTTGCATCCACCCTATATGCATTCTCAAACCCCAGCTTCTGACAAATTCTACCTCTTTCAAACCCCCCCCATCTTTTCTGACCCCCAAATTCTACCCCACCTTTTCATTCACCCCCCCCCCCCCCCCCCCCCCCCGCGTGAGTCTCAAAAAGCGCTAGTACCTCCGTATCAAATTTCTTTAGCATATACCGTATCGATCTTCTAAAGATGGATTTATTCGCCCCCCAACAATTCCAAAGCATACAATTCATGATGACTTCACATAAACTCATAAGAACTTTCGGGAAGTACCATTACTTCCCTCCGCTACTGATACTATGGCTGCATGCCCCTTCTTTCGGGCCAAGATCCATCGACGCACTTCCACTAGCCGGTGATCTTACCTCCTCTCCATCCCTCTGATTCCCAACTGGCAGCTGTGCATTTCCTAAATTCCTGCTACTCCCATTAGAAAACGCACCTCCAGGTCTGCCTACATTCTCATGCTCCACCTGCAGCCTCTTCCTAGGTGACACCTCTGTTTGCTCTCCTCTGATCGTTCCAAACACCAAACCTCTGGTAGCGATCGTATTCCTTCCTCCTTTACCTTTCAGTCCCCCTCCTTTCATTGGTTTATAGTGACCAGCTCTCCTATCTGTTACTACCCCAAGCCTTCCTTTTCCTTCCACTAACTTCCCATCAGGCCCACCTAACCTCACAACGCTGGTTAACGCAGCCCCATCCCCCTCATTCTCTTTATTTTCTTCCCCTGAGCTATCTGGCACCAGCATCCCTTGTTCCTTTACTACTGCTTCCAACCCGCCAAAGCTATTAGAAATCTCCATCAATTCAGTACCACTCCTCTTCTCTCTTTCCACACTCTTTCCTGATCTCTTCTCCGCCGATCCCCCTGCTGGAAACGTCATTCCCTTTCCTTGGACTGGCCCCCGCCTGGACAGTATACGTACCTCCGTAAACCCATCACTGGGTTGGTCCCCACCACTTGGACTAGCACCACTCTCAGTACTGGTGACCTGCACCACCGGACCCGGACTCCTCTTAGGACAAGCTCCAGCCAAATGCCCAAAAACTCCACACAAAGAGCAGATAACATTCAAACCCTCATAAGAAGCATAGTAGCATTCCCCATTCACCACCACTGTGCCTTTTAAAGGTTGCTTCAGGTTGACCTTAACACAGACCCGCGCAAAATGTGCTCTCTCCTTCCTCAAAATAGTTAAATTCACCTTAATCGGTTTCCCTAAGCCCTCTGCTATCGCGGTCAAAATTGTCTCATGGTAGTAATTGACAGGCAGGTTTGAGATGCGAACCCACACTGAAGTGGTCACGATCTCGTCACGGATTGGATTGAAGTCCGGCGACCACGCCCGAATCATCAATATACTGCCTAGTACCCTCCACGGATCCCCAGTAGCCGCTGCTAAATAATCCTCCTCCAAATCAAATTTCACCATGAAGAAGCTTCTAGGGAGATTCAACACTGGCATCCCCCCATTTGGCTTACATAGCTCTCTCAATCGCCGATTTAGGTCTGCAATCGTGATGTGGCGTCCTAAGACTTTGACAACCAGACACTGTAGGTACAAATCGTTCATCGCGTCGAGGACTTCCTGTCCAATCGTGATGATCGCTTCACCTTCTGCCCTAGTCAGAAACTCGACATTCATCCTCGAAGCGACAAACTCTGCACTCAATCTCGTCTCAGGAATTGGAATTCCTCCACAGTAGCAACTTTGAACCTTATCGACCCACTACGGCGACCCCGTTAAACCCCCTGCCGGCGGCCGGCCGTTCTCCTCCATGTGCTCATCGAGATCTCCTGGATTCACGACCCTAGCGGCGCTAGGGTTTTCTATCGACATCGCCTTTTCAATCTTTTCGATTGAATTATGGAAACAGCTTTCTAAAAAAGATTTTAAGATTTGTTAATGATTGAGTTATAACTACAGAGCTAATTCGGTAGAGTCTTAAAGAAAATAGTGTTATTTTTTTTCTTTATTTAATCAATTTTTCACCAACTTTCCTAATTAAAACCATTTGTTTCTTTTTAAAATCAATTTCTTTGAATGATTGTTTAACGATTTGATTTAAAACCAAAGTTTATGATAATTAATTATTTTATGATTGTAATATTTAAAAATATTTCCTAAACTATCTCAAAGAAATCATAAATGCTAAATCAGTTTTGATAATATTTATCTATTTTAATTATACAAAAATATTTAGGAAATATAATAATGTTATATTATCACATTTTCAGCATCAATTCAGATTATTAATAAAATTAGATTTTATAGTTAACTGTAATCATCATTTGTTATCTCTTTATTACTATTTAAATATTAGTTGTTATTTTATAATTTATTTACTATTTAGTTTTGAAACTTTGACAAATACTAAAAAACTAAATGAAAACTTCGTAAACAAATTGAATTAGTTAGCATTTAAGGTTTTTTGAAAAAACAATAAGAATAATCCGGTACAATATTTCTAATTAAAAACATATGTTACATTTAAAAAACAACATATCCGGTTTTTGTTAAGTAAAGTTTTTGTTTGATATTTTAATATCTATATAAAAAATATTTATTGAAAGGTGATAATGTGATTGGATAAGTAATATTTTAGAATATAATAAGTATTATAAATCCCTATAATATAGGAGTATAATTAGTTTTCTAATTTGAAATCCACGTAATTATGAATGGTATTGAATAAGAAAATAAATTAATTTTAAAAAAAAGAAAGCTTTTTCTTCCCAAAATCTGACTGTATAATTTGATTTTTATTGAAAAAATCAACGGCTACTATGAAATGTAATGGATGACTAAGATTAGAAGTTATGACCCGTTATTTTAAAATCCGGGTCAAAAGGATTCGCGCGTTTTGAAACGAGTTTTTTTCATTACATAAATTTTTTAACTCAATGGCAAACTTGTTATTTCTTCTTGATAGTCTTGTTATTTGTAACCCCAAATTAAGATAATCAAATTAAATTCATAGATTGAATAATAAATTATGTACTTTATTTTAAGAGGAATTAAAAAATTAATATATAAATAATGTGGACTTTTATGTTCCCATCCATTATCCATTTATATATGTTTTCTTTTGTGTGTTTTACACTTATCACAAAAAAGGGTGTATTGAACTTAGTATTTTGTAAGATTTTGTGGATTTTAGATTTGTTGAGATTTTAAAAGACGGCTAGTGATTTGGTGGATTTTTAGAAGAAATAAAACAAAATTTAAGTGGTCATTGAAAAAAAAGTTAGTGATCATTTAGTGAGATTTGATGTCAAATTCCATAAGATTTTGAAGTATTTTGTGTGATAATCCAAAATTTTTTTTGGTAACTATTTAAAAACTCATAAACGTTTCTACGTGTGAATGAAAAATTCAAAATTTGGAGCTGCACATTGGCGAATTCCATTAATTACAAAAAAGTATCAGAATTATAAAGTTTCATTCACTAATCCATTTTTTTTTTTAACATTCCATTTGCTAGTCCATCCATTCCGAAATTTTGCAATAATACGGGGGTATATTCGTCATTGTATGTTAGTATTTTTTAGAGAATTGATATGTTTATAATTTGCATGTTTTACACATCCTTTTATCACCATTTTGAGTCTAGTTTCATCCATCTTTCATAGCATTCACCATCATTTTTGTACATTTTGCATCTTTAGTCGAGTCTAGGACTAGTCTTGCATACATTCTGCATTTTGGAGTTGTTTCAGGTGTTTTGGAGCTATTGGTGCTCAGAAAGAGGGAAAACAGAACAGAAAGTCACACTTCCACCAAACATACTCGATCACCAGTAGTAGAGAGGGAAGCAGTCAGCTCAGCAGTCCATCTAGACACTTCTACTCGATCATAGACGAGACCAGGCAGTCCATTCTGCCAGATATACTCGACCATAGAGGAGAGGAGGCAGTCCATTCTGCAATTCTACTCTATCGTAGAGGCGACCAGGCAGTCCACTTTGCCAGTCCACCAGTTATACTCGATCGCAGAGGAGAAGAACAAGTCCATCCTGACAGCTGACACACTTACTCGATCACAGAGGCCAAGAAGCAGCCCAGACCATTCTGTCAACCAACCTACTCGACCACCAGCTCGACCCTTTGATCAATCCGCACTCAACCAGACAACATGAGCATCGGAAAGAGAAGAGAAGAGAAGGTCCATTCAAAGCCCATTCGAAGCCCATCAGGAAGCCCACTTTGAGCCGACACTCTTGATCACACCGTCCATGGGCCGTAAATGAGCTCGAAGCCCGCTTTCCTATCTTAGTATAAATAAGTCTCTAAGGGTTTTGCCCTGAGACATGCACTTTAGAGACACGAATTTCGCACCATTATTCAGTAGCCGCTTTTCATTCCTGCAACTTTGTATTTCGATTTTTCTTCTAAGTTATTCAGATTTTGCTTTCATTTTGCTTGTTCATCTTTCGTTTATATGTTATTGTCTTTAAGCATGTTGTCTGAGTAGTGATTAGGATTTCTGAGGATGGGATAGAGTAGTTGTGGAACCCCTGGTCGAATCTGTTGGTTAAGTGTAGATTTTTTGAATCCCTTGTGGATTAGTTGTGTTTACTGCTTATTCCTTTCTGATCAACTGGAATCCGATCCCAGACGTTCCAGCGCCCAGAAGGCGTTTAATGGAACGTTGGATCTACTAGTTCCAGTGATAATCGTCTCTATCCCAAGGGATTGGCCGTTTAGAGCGGTTATTGGCTTTAACAGTCGGTTCTTATTGCCTGCTTAGTTAGAGATCGCTAATGGGAATTAGGTCTGTGTCTAGCTATGCTTGAGGATTTCTATCACGGGAGTAAATTAATCTGTTGTTGAACCTGTTGTCTAGGGATAGCTTGATTGAGATTTGTTAACCAACGGAATTGATCAGGGAGACCACACTATCTGATTATCCCATCCTTAGGGATTTCTCTTTTTACTTACCTGCTTCATTCACTTGCTATTGAATTTTAGTATTTTTTCTGTTTTCAACCATTCTACTCGATCACACCAGTCTACTAACAGTGAGACTGCGTGATAGAGTAAACTGCTCCATTTCTGCATATTCACTCTCTGTCATCGTGTTGTACTCGATCACAGGGTCCCTTCTGGCAGTCGACCCTGCGATCGAGTATATCAGTCATTTCTGTCACTTTTTACTGTTTCTGCATCAACACTAGGACTGTTAGAAAACCAACCAAATTCTGTCTGGCTTGACTTAGCAACTTCTGATCATATCTCATCTGTCTGCATCACACCCATTTGGATTGACATCTAAAATACTACAACGACAGGATAGTGTTTTAGGATTAATTGACTAAAAAACCTACTATCAAAAATATATACAAACTAACCATGATAATGAAGAGAATCAATAAATTAACTATGATATACAATGTTTTGTCAGAGGGTAGATGAAATGACCATTAAACCTTTCCTTTCAATTTATATATTTTATCGTCATCAACAACATCTTATTTCTCACCGTCATCAACACAACATCCACCACCATCCTCAACATCACCACCAACAGTCATGATTTAATTGCCCACCACCCTCACTCCAACCAAATCAATATTCCTTCTATTGTCATTAACATAACCTCCACCACCAGGGACGGCCCAAACCATTTTCATGCCTAAAGCAAAAAATATTTTAAGCCTACTAATAAACAAAACTTAAATGAAAAATCCAAAAAAAAAAGAAAAAAAGGAACTCGAACCAGTCATCTCATGGACGTTTTAGTACATTTACACGACTATGCCACAAGTTAAATTTGAAATGATGACCTCAAAACTTTTACAATATATTTGTTATGCCTAAAGCACCAGGTTCATGAGCTTTAGCCTTGGACCGGGCCTATCCACCATCATCCTCGACACCACCGCCACCATGCTCTTGACCACTGCCACCACCATCCTCGACACCACCGCCACAATGCTTTAATAACTAATATAGAGATATTTATCAATATTTCATGCTATTCAATAAAATCGCATAAATTCTTGCAATTATGTTCTATATATTTCATGCTATTCAACAATATCACATGAAATCTTGTAATTATGTTCTATATAATTTCATGAGATTCAACAAAATTACGTGAATTTTCACAATAATGTCCAAATTTCTCAATATACCATGCTATTCAATAAAATTGAGTGAAATAATGCCTCCTCAACCCTCGTACATTTTCTCTGCTACCTATTGTTCTCTAATTCTGAAAAAATATAGAAATGATTATTTGGTAAATGTCCCTCTTCTAAAAAATCAGTCTATGGTTAATTTCTGATAGAAAACAAGTCAAACTTTATTTTCTTAACTATTTTACAGTTAAAAGGTTTTTTTTTTTTAACAGCTTCTTTCAATTGATATGATTAACAGTGATTACAGTGTAGAGCGTTTGTGATAAAATTTGGTACAAAGTAATGATAAATAAAGGAAGTGTCTTGTGGCAGATGAGATTTTGCAAGCATATCAGCCGGTTGGTTGTTCGTTCTCGGCGTCCAACTGAAAATAACTTCTTCAAAACGTTTTCTCCATGACCAAGCTTCACGAATCCAATTAAAAGCTCCAAAATGCATTTGTTTTCTGTTCAGTAGTTCTTCCACCTGTTTGCTATCACCTTCAAAGATGACTTTACGGTACCCTTGACTCCAAGTATGCTGCATGGCCATGACCAAAGCTTGGAGTTCACTTTCCAAAGCATTATTCATTGTTCCTCCAACTGCTTGTGCTGCTCCTTTATAGAATCCTTTGTCGTCTCTGATTAGCCATCCTGAGTTTGTTTGTTGTGTGCGGTAATTGAAAGAGCCATCATAGTTGCATTTAATCCATCCCATTGGTGGTTGTTCCCATTTCTGTTGTGTCGATTCCCGACCGTTGCAGCCTTCTCTTTCTGTGTAATGATTCAGACTTTGGATATATTCTTGCGCATTCTCCCATTCTTGTACGTCATCCTTTGCTCGCTTTAGTGTACTTTGCCAAGATAAATTCTGTTGCTGAAAAACAATCTGGTTTCTACTCCTCCAAAGTCTCCACATAATCCAAAGTGCAAGTTGAGATAGTTGCGGTTGATTTTTAGCCAAAATTCTTGATAGAATGATCTCCAACTTTGTCTCTACCGATGCACCAACGCTTGTTAGAATATGATGGGGAATGCCCGATGCGCGCCAAACCTGTTGAGCATAAAAACAATCAAAAAATAAATGCTGTGACGTTTCCTCATCTTGACAGCATCTGCGACATATAGAATGGTTGTTGATTTGTCTGCGACGGAGATTATCTCCCGTAGCTAAAGCCTCTGAACAAATCTTCCATAAGAAATGTTTGATTTTCGGTGCAGTATGGAGCTTCCATATTTTTGCTTTGAGTGCAACGTTTCCTGGGGGGGGGGCTGAGTAGTGGGATCCATATATAATTGATTCGCAAGCCAATACGCAGATTTAACTGAGTATATTCCGTTCTTAGTGTAATGCCAGCCCAGAATATCTCCAGTAGTATCAGAACAAAGCTTGATGGTCAAAATTAAGTTTGCATCTTCCTCTATCACCATATCTCTAATTATATCCTCTTTCCATAGCCTTCCTGAAGGCTAAATCCACTCTGTCAATAGGAAACTCGTCGATTGATTGTTCTTTGCTCGAGGTGGCCGCGGTGGATGTACAGGTAACCATGGATCCACCCAAGTGTTAATGTGTGAACCATCTCCAATTATAAATCTGAGTCCTCGTTTTATGAGATCTCGGCCTTGCATCAATGATTTCCAAACAAACGAAGCCTTCCTCTGCGGAGTAGCATTAAGAATATTGGTATCGTTAAAATAACGACGCTTTAACATTCTTGCCATGAGGCACTCTGGTTTCTGCATAATGCGCCACACTTGTTACCGAGTAACGCCAAATTAAAATTCTCGATATCCCGAAATCCCATACCTCCTTCTTTTTTTGACATTCCCATTCGTTTCCACGCAAACCAATGCATCCCTTTTTTATCTTCAGTATCACTCCACCAAAATTTAGCTAGAATTCCATTGATCTCCTCACATATACTCTTCGGGAGTTTGAAGATGTTCATTGAGTAGACTGGTAATGCTAAAGCCACAGATTTTAGAAGTACCTCTTTTCCCCCGGGAGAAAGAAAACGTTTACTCCAACCATGAGTCTTCTCTCTAACCTTTTCAATAATGTATTCAAACATTTCTGTCTTTTTCCTTTTGATCTCCTCCGGCAATCCCAGATATTTTCCCCCGCCTCCTTCATTGTGTATCCCGAGAATACGTCGCATACGTGTTTTCACTTGCGCTTTGACTCGACTTCCAAAAGTAATCGATGATTTCCGTAAGTTAATCGCTTGTCCTGAAATTTGTTCATACTGGGTGAGTATCTTTTGAATGGCTTTGCAAGATTTGTCGTTTGCTAACGTGAAGAAGAGTGAGTCATCGGCAAAAAGTAGATGGGTGATTGCTGGGCCTTGGTCACTGATTTTAAGACCTTGAATCTGTCTTGTTGCCTCCGCTTGTTTTAACATGTGAGAGAGCACCTCAGCACACAAAATAAATAAATAAGGTGACATCGGATCACCTTGTCGTATGCCTCTCTCTGGTACAATCGTTCCTCGGGGCGAACCATTGATGAGAACCGAATAGCTGACCGTAGATACACACTTCATAATCCATCGAATCCATTTAATGTCAAAGCCCATATGTATCATTGTCTTTTCTAAGAAGTGCCACTCCAAACGATCATAAGCCTTGGTAATGTCTGTTTTCAAAGCCATATAAGACTTAGACTGTCTCTTTCGAACCTTGAGCGCATGGAAAATTTCGTGAGCTATGATGTTGTTGTCAGTGATCATTCTTCCCGGAATAAAGGCTGCTTGATTGTCCGAAATAATACTTGAGAGGTGATTCTTGAGACGGTTAACCAAGATCTTTGAAATAATCTTATAGTTGACGTTGCAAAGTGCGATCGGTCTGAATTCCGTCATATTTGTTGGAGCCTCAATTTTTGGAATAAGACAAAGGTTTGTGTGGTTGTGTAGCTGGTCCAGTTGTCCCTCATTGAAGAAAAGGTCTACTTCCTTAACGACGGCTGGATTTATCTCACTCCAGAATTGTTGATAAAAAGCAGCTGAAAAACCGTCAGGGCCTGGAGCTCTGTGCGGACCTATACTGAACACAGCTTCTTTAATTTCCTCGATGCTTACTCGTCGTGTTAAATCCGTATTCACCTCATGAGTCACTCGCTTTGGAAAATCCTGAAAAACTTCCTCTTGTAGTGTATCCGGTGGGGATGAAGTTCGATAAAGGTCTTGGAAATAGTCAACAGCAACCATCGCTATGTCTGCTTCACCTCTGGTTATAACCCCATCTTTGTCTTCAATAGAGAGAATCTTGTTTCGTGCCTTTCTTGCTTTTGTCACAGCATGAAAAAATTTAGTGTTTCTGTCCCCCTCATGAACCCAAGTGTTCCTGCTTTTAAGTTTCCAGAAGAGTTCTTCATCAATGTAAGCTTGATTTAATTCACGCTTCAATCGGTATCGTTCTGCAGTAGTTGAAGATCCAGAAGAAGCAGCTCTGTCTAATTGATACCGGAGAATCCTGATTCGGTCCTCTGCATTGGTTTTGTGATTCCGTTTCCATCGAGATATCTTCTTTCTGCATCGTGAAATTCTCTCTGAAAACCTCATTTCCTCTGTGCTCGATCTGATTCCACCATGCCATCCTTGTAGAACAGAATCCTTAAACCCATCTTTGTGAAACAACCGGTTATCATATCGAAAACTTCCTCTGCGATCCTCCACTGAATCTGAAACGTAGGTAACGAGAGGACGGTGGTCTGATTCCCCTAACTCAAGAAACTCTGTTTCAGAACTGGGGTAAATATTATGCCACTCCGTATTAGCCATGGTACGATCTAGACAACAAGTAACAAAATGATCTCCCCTTCGACCTGCCCAAGAGAACCTATCTCCTATTATTTTTAGATCCGTAAAATCACAGGTCCTAACCATCCTTCTAAAATCTTGGAAACTAGCTTCCGGTCTTATCCTGCCTCCCCGCTTCTCGTTATTACCTAAGAGTTCATTAAAATCCCCCATCATTATCCATGGAAGATTCTTCCTGGTTATTCCAATCCTCTCTATTCTCTCCCAAAGGTCATTTCTAAAACTTGGGTTTGGAGGTCCATACACAAAGGAGAAATAGAAACTAGATTTATTACTTTTCATAAGGCAATCTACAAGATTAGAGGATTGAAATAACACAGAAACTTCAACAGAATACTTCCAAAAGATAACTAAACCACCACTAAGTCCTATTGGTGGGACTGTTACATAAAAAGGAAAACCTAATTTACAGGCTATGTCCCGAATATAATCGTCCTGCTTCTTGGTCTCTGATAAGCATATGATGTCCGGAAGATATCGTCGGGATATCTCCTTAAGGCGTCGAACTGTGAGGTCAATGCCTAACCCTCGACAGTTCCAACAGGTTGTCCTCATGAAGGAAGAGGTGGTTCTGGGCCCACCGCGCCTCTCACATGATTTACAGTTAAAAGGTTATTCAGTAATATTACCCTATTTTTTATTTTCTTAGGTCATCTTCTCAGTCCTTAAGTAAATTACTCATTTTCGCATCAAATCGATTTTGTTTGTTCTCTGCTCTTTGGTTTAGGGTTTTAGCTTTTCAAAGTTAAAACCTTTTTTCCCCCCGAAGAAGAATCAATACGACCGATCAAATCAATCCATTGAATCTATGGCGATGGCTATGAGACTTCCAGCGATATCTAGAGCTGTGACGGAAGTAGCTTCGTCTCCGGTTGGTTTGAGACGACTGTTCTGTTCAAATGCTTCAAGGTTCTCTTTTCTGTCTCCACCGGCTCGTCGTCAGGCTGAACCTAGCACCAATCTCTTCCACTCCGGTAACAAACCCTTTTCATCTCTCAGTTAATTTCTGGTTCTTTCGAGGGTTTATCGTTGTTCGAGTATATGTTTGATGCTTTTTAAAGATCCTTCCTTTATGAATTCAGATTTAGATTATCAGGTTCGTCTAAGATGAACTATATGTGTTTAAGAATTTGATAAGTTCAATTATTCATTTTGGTTCTGATTTCCAGAAAAATGTCTGCTTTCGATTGCTTAACTCTAGAAATGTATTGTAAGAGTTAAAGAGAGTTTCTTTGCACTCAATTACTTCAGAATTCGGTTTGTTCGGTTAAAATTTGGATGCTTACGTGATGCTATGTGTACCGGATCAATGTCTTGTTTCAAGGGTCTATGTGGGCTGTTTCTAGCATCTTCAAGGCTTCTGTTTTTGTAAACTACTTCCTAGTATCAATTAGTTTTTGAAATACTGCTTAACATTGGGCTTTGATGCAAGCAATTTTGATTAGGCTCTTACTTTTGTTCCTTCATAGCCTCTGTTTCTCACTTTTATCACATGGCCATTATCTCATACATACATCTAAGGAATGTTATGTGTTCGATACTGTGTCTCAGTTTCGTGAAAGTGTCTTTTTGTCATGTTATCTTTATCTTTGTGTCACTGGATATTTCAGGGCTTAGTAAGCGCACCACTTCTGAAAGGTCCTTATGGAACCGAATATTCTCTCGGAACATGGGTGGTGGTCCGAGAACTTTCCCTGGAGGACTAAACAAGTGGCAATGGAAACGTATGCACGAGAAGAAAGCAAGAGAGAAAGAGAACAAGCTCTTGGATCAAGAGAAACAGCTTTACGAAGCTCGAATTCGGACCGAGATCCGAGCTAAAATGTGGGGTCATCCAGATTCCGGTGAGAAAACGACGAAATCGAAGCAGAGTCATGGACCAATGAGCCCGAAAGAACATATCAAAACCTTGGCTGATCGGTTTATGAAAGCTGGTGCAGATGATTTGTGGAACGATAACGATGGTCCGGTGAAGAAATTTGATCAAGGGTCGAGATCATGTTCGGATTCGATTGATTCTACGCCTATTGATGTGAGGAGATTAGTTTCTGCGACATGTGATTCAATGGGTAAACATCGTGTTTTTATAGTAGTAGGAGAGGTTTTTCGAGTATGAGTAGATTTAAGAGAAATGAGAGTTCTTGTGATGAAGGAGATGACGTTGATGCTAAAAAGTTAGATACTTTGAGTCCTTTTTCTTCTAAATTTTCTGGTACCAAGGAGAAAGTGAAGAGCTCGACGAGTGTTGTTGGAGTTATAAGGAACAAAGGTTTGTTTGGAAGAAGGAAGTTTAGGAAGAACGATAGTTCAACTGAAGAGGATTCAGATGAAGAAGGCAATGAGGGAAAGATGATAGGTTGGATGGATTTGAGGAAAACAGGAAGCAGTGCGTCGTTAGGAAACCACGATATCAAGCTGACGAAAAGAGTGAATCGTAATGTCACAGACGAAGAGCTTTATCCTCCTTTGGATATTAATAGAGTTAGAGAAGATCTCAGTAAAAAACAATCTGTGGATAATGTAAGGGAGGAGAAGCAAGAGCCTCATGACTCGATTTACAGTGCAAAAAGGTATTTTAAACTCGCTGTGTAAAGGATTTTGATTTGTCAAGTTTGAATCTTGATGAGCTCTGTTAATGGTTGCAGATTTGATGAGTCTTGTATATCTCCTTTGACGCTTAAGGCGCTTTCTGCGTCTGGCATTGTTAAGATGACTAGAGTGCAGGATGCCACTCTCTCTGAGTGCCTAGACGGTCTGTGTTCTTCTAGTTCTTTTGGCTCAAATGGTTTGCATTTGACAACGTATTATCCTATATGTAACGCAGGTAAAGATGCATTAGTCAAAGCCAAAACCGGGACGGGAAAGAGCATGGCGTTTTTGGTATTTTACAATCCTTTCTCCTGAGATTATGCCTTAGCTTTTGTTGTTTCTTAAGATAACGTTGTAAGACTGAAAAAACAGCTTCCTGCAATTGAAACAGTTCTGAAAGCTATGAACAGCGGTAAGGGCGTTCACAAAGTTGCTCCGATTTTTGTTCTTATCCTCTGTCCTACAAGAGAACTTGCAAGCCAGATCGCTGCAGAGGGCAAGGCTCTGCTCAAAAACCATGACGGGATCGGTGTTCAGACTCTAATTGGTGGTACGCGCTTCAAACTTGATCAACAACGCCTAGAATCTGAGCCATGCCAGGTTTGACCAACCGTGATTCCCTGTTTTACAGGAATTGTTTATATTTTCTAGTTGTTGTGGTGAATCTTCTTTTGTTTCCGTACCTTGTTGCAGATACTAATAGCAACTCCGGGAAGACTCTTGGATCATATAGAGAATAAGTCTGGCTTAACATCGCGTTTGATGGCCCTTAAATTGTTTATAGTTGACGAGGCTGATATATTGCTAGACTTAGGATTCAGGAGAGATGTTGAAAAGATCATAGATTGTTTGCCTCGTCAGAGACAATCTCTTCTCTTTTCCGCAACCATTCCAAAAGAGGTACAATTGCTATATAGCTAACTTCATATATTCTTACCTTTATCACAAAATCCAATGCGGACACAAACGTCTAAAATGTAGTTTAAATTCAGGTCCGTCGAGTCTCACAACTTGTTTTAAAAAGGGATCACTCTTATATCGACACAATCGGGCTCGGTTGTGTAGAAACTCATGATAAGGTAAACTCTTAAGCTCTTCTTTTTGTCTCAAAAGCTTGTTACTTGAATCTGGTTATTGAGTTTCTTGCTTTGGTTTTAGGTGAAGCAATCTTGTATTGTTGCTCCACACGAATCTCATTTCCACTTAGTACCTCATCTTCTAAAAGAGCACATCAACAACATGCCTGATTATAAGGTAAAACAAATCCTCTTAAACGATTGCTTTTTTATTTCTGACCTTGGTAATTCTCGTAACTATCCAATTTCATTCTCGCAGATAATAGTCTTTTGCTCAACCGGTATGGTAACATCACTGATGTACACTCTGCTCCGGGAAATGAAATTGAACGTTAGGGAGATTCATGCTAGAAAGCCTCAGCTCCATAGAACACGTGTATCAGACGAGTTTAAGGAATCAAATAGACTTATTCTTGTCACATCTGATGTATCTGCTCGTGGAATGAACTATCCAGATGTTACTTTGGTTATTCAGGTAAAGCACAAAGCGAACATTTTCATGCCAAAAACAACCTTTTATGGATATTTAACGGATTAGACTTTGTTTTACGTTTTTGGTAGGTCGGTATACCGAGTGACAGAGAACAGTATATACATCGGTTAGGTAGAACTGGAAGAGAAGGAAAAGGAGGAAAAGGATTGCTTTTGATTGCGCCATGGGAGAGATATTTTCTTGATGAGCTTAAAGATTTACCTCTTGAACCAATTCCAGCTCCAGATCTTGATTCAAGAGTTAAACATCAGGTTTGTTCGCCTTCACTGTCAATACCCATAAGTGGAGTTTTATTGCCAAGTGACATTGAGGACAATTGATTTTTGACTAGGTTATCAGTCAATGGCTAAGATTGATACAAGTATCAAAGAAGCAGCGTACCATGCATGGCTCGGTTATTACAACTCGGTTCGAGAAACCGGTAGAGACAAAACCACGTTGGCCGAGTTAGCTAATCGGTTTTGCCATTCTATCGGTTTAGAGAAACCTCCTACTTTGTTTCGAAGAACCGCGGTTAAGATGGGTCTTAAAGGTATTTCTGGTATTCCAATCCGAAAATAAACCGACCCGTGTTGGTACTTAGATGTATTGTCGTAGAGAGAAATGTATGAACACATTTATGGTCAACATCATGTTTAAATAATTTTGTTATTTATTTATGAATATATGATTAACTTTTTAATTACAGGAATTTTTGTTTGTCTAAGTCATGTGTTTATATATTTGATTACTAGTGTAATGGCCTAAATGGAGATTAATTAATTTTAATATGTACATTACAGATCCTTAAGCAAAGTAGAAACATACATTATTATTTTACTAGAAAATGTCCCACGCGATGCGTGGGTAAAATGAATGTAGTGAAATATATGTCTATAACTAATATATATTAATATAATATTAAATTATTTTATAATACATTCAATAAAAAATATCATAAATATTGTGATTATGATATTTTAGTTTTAAACTAAACATTTAGTTTTAAACTAAACATTTAGTTTATGAATTATAATCTAAAATTATTTTGGGTATTTATAAATTAAAAATTATCGAATTGATCAAAAAAGAAAAATTATAATATTGATATACAAGATAAGCCTTGTGTTTTATTTAAATATATGAAAATGATATGCAATATTTCTCTGAGTAAAAGATTTCATAATTGTATATATCATATTGATTATAGTATGTGTGTAAATTGTAAAGTAGTTGATAGATTTGAAGTTGTGAGATTGATAAAGTCTTGATTAATGAGTAAGATTAACATATATGAATATTGATATATTAATACTAATTGATATCAAAAGAACTCTAAATACTTTATACAATTAATATTCAAATTATTTACTATTTCTTCCATCTTTGAACAATATGGTAAGAAAGTATTGAATTTATTTACTAATGATTTACTATATACACATGATTTTTAATAAAAAAGTTCAAAGTTATTTCGATGCACATAATCAAATATTGAAGAAAATATACCATAATTCGGTTGAAAACTAAATAAATTTAAAATTTAAAGTACAATGTAACAAGTAACAACATACAAAATAATTTAAATTAACAGAATTTCCCACCAATGATATCAATGAAGATTATATATTTTGTATAGTTTCATCATTCATCAAATCTCGTAGGTTCTATATTATCTTTATCCATGTAATTTCTTTCTATATTACCTCATTTGCCAACAAATGCATCAAAAGACGAATTATTATGGTCACTATAAAACTTAAGAAACGAAATATAGTGTAAATTTAGCATGATAAGTAAAAGATAAACATTCTTTCAATTACTATGATTAGTAAAATGAGTTATAAGTTACTATTTAGTACATAAGATCAATAATAAATCAAATGTGTACAAATAGGAATAATGTTTGTATATTAAACTATAAACTAAATGAAAGAGACGAAAATTAAAGAAGTAGCCACACATTAAAATAAAAAGTGAATATATTAAGCAGGACCAACCAGGAAATATCATATGGATCCAATAAACATTTGGCTATATATGTTTATCATTTGGTTGAGTATTCACTGTTGGTATTTTTTATTGAAAAACAAAAATAATTTTAAAGATTAATATGAATTTTAGCAACTTGACATAAATATTTTATAAACAACATTGGTCAACTTCAAAACATGAAGAATAAGTAGAAAATGAAGGTAAAAGATACCTTGTTTCTCATGTAAAAGTGAGAAGCTACCTTAGACATTTTTCATCAAGTCATTTCTAAAGGAAATCCACCTTTCACATATTCACTTATGCATATACTCTAAAATTTGACTCAACCTCTTTATTTCAAAACCTACGAAAGTCCCATAAAATTTTGTTTTAAAAGATATTTAGTTAAATATATATATGTATATCTATTAATACTATGTTTATATCCTCTATTAAAATATCGGACATGTTCATAAAATAGCAGGTTGAAGACACCGGGTTCCATGTCGAACCACTAAAGTGAAGCTAAAGGCCTTTGACACCATTTACTAAACTTTGAAATTTTGACTATGGTTGTGACTCGAATAGTTAAAACACAAATAGCTGGAGAAAAAACTTAGAACCATGACATTAATAATTAAATAAAATATACATCACAGATGAGCATCGAGCAACACATATATGATTTGCCTACCTATTACCTTCATCATGAACAGAAATTCTCAGTGTAATGATTGCTAAGAAATTCTTAGTGTAATAATTTTTAAGCCACTTTATATCTACCATTGCACCTATAAAAGGATGTATTAGCAAAAACACATGAAACATGTTATAAAGAAGAGAAGTAACAAAGTGTGAATCAGTATCACCACATTTGGACGATACAAAGGCTACACAAAACAAATATTAAAATTATAAAAATGAGAGAGAGAAACTTGATTTTAGTTCATTTCTTTGGTGAAAATGAGAAAAATAAAAAACAACGTAATACAGAGGACGAAGCAAACCTTTGAGATTACCATTCTTTGGTTTCTCCAATCCGTCATACTCATATGGTTCGTGCTTTGTCTTTTTTTCTCTTTACTTTCAATTTAATTATGTGGAAAGACTTAGCAGACCACAAAATATTATTTCGATGTTTAAACAATCCCGAAAGCAACACAGAATGATAGAAGTTTAAAAGGAGTTGTAAGAAACAAACCTAGAGGAACCGATGTTGATGTTGTTCCTATGTAGAATCCTACCAGGAGCAGCGTCACCAGCATCGATCAACTCTCTAAGCCCCCAATTCTCCACCTCCTCTTCTTTCACCTCCTTCTTCTTCTCCTTCTCCACATGGCGGTTATTAGGAAGCTTCACAGGCGACCTCTCGAAGTAATTCCCGAAACTTACCATGCACGTTTTTATTATCTTCGTATAGAAAGAATGAAGCTTCAACCTCAAGCGTTAACAAATGCAGAGAAACCAACTTAAAAAAACTGACATGCAGCGTCTTGCATTTTATAAGGTGAAGGGTTACACTAAATATGATATTAAATATGATACTAAATATTGAAATCATGGTCATAATTACATAAATGATAATTATGTTAGTGTAACGTAACTGCTTTGATTTATGAAATAGAACAGTTTAGTTGACTAAAAAAAAACTGCAATAGTTAGACATAATAAATAAAAGAAAACGTGATATCACATGTGTCATTAAATAGAATATTAACCTCACAACATAACTGAAACGTATTATGAGTAATTCATTGTTTTTTCATTCAATTTATTATATTGTAAATGATATTTACGACTTAAGTTATATGGTCAGTTATGTTGTTTATTTTGTTTCAAGATATACAAATAAACATTTAATCGATTATGTGAGAGGCCAAATTTTTTTAAAACAAATAAACAAATGATCATATTGTCAACAAACACATACCATAATCTACTCATACATTTTTTATATTTTGAAGGTATTTTAGAGAAAAAATATTTGATCTTTGGTTTGAAAGATAAAACTAATATTTCATTCTTTAATTCCTGAGAAATTATTTTGTTGAGAAATTCTAATGTTATGGTAATTATATGAAAATATTGATAAATGATACATTTTTAGGAAAAATAATTATTTAGAAAAAGGGCATTGCAAAAATGTTATAAGTTTTTTTTTATTATAAAACTGTAATTAAACTCAAAGAATATGGAAAATAGTATATTTAAATTTGAGAAGAATGACACATGTCGAATGAATAGAGCGCCACTTGTCAGATTTTTAGAGCACAAGTTTGAGGAAACCTTACTTTATTATATAAGATGTGGTTGGTTACTTGTTCGTCTTCTTAATTTTTCGATAATTATTAAATAAAATTGTGATGATTGAAAACTATATAATAAAGACAAAGTTTGGGAAAATAAAAATAAAATAAAGAAACGTGCGAGAGAGTATAGGTGGTAGATTCTTTTTCAGCTTGTTCACTTGAGTATAATTTTTTTTTTCTTTTTTTTTAAACATTATATTAATAACCGATACAAATGTTATGACCAAAAGTCACATAGTTTTTTTAAGTTTGATACGCAATATAGCCATAGACTAAAAGTATATAGAGATAATAACCAAATCATCCGCTTCGGTTACCTTTTGAGATCAGCATAATAGAACCATTAGCCACGTCCACGGTTCCCGCGTCCACGATTTCCGCGTCCACGGTTCCCACGCCCACGGTTACCTCTTCCTCGAGTAGTAGAGGACGCTTGTATCTCCTTAGCTTTGATGGATGGTTTAACCGGTCTTTCGCGCAAAAGACGTTGTCCCGATGGAGTCATATGTTCCATCAATTCTGACCCACTGTCTGACTCAACTGAAACAATTGAGTCTTCATCTGAATGAAGAGAATCCCCATCAGAAAACGAAGAACCCAAACGGCTAAACCTGTTTTCAGCAAGGATGTGTCTTATCTCAATCACTAAGAATCACATTATCTTTTGTGCCTGCAATTTTGAAAACTGATTCAACTGTGCAAGTTTCCTCAGTTACAACTTTAGCTTCAACATTTGTAAAGCAATCTGCCACTCCGGTGCAATTATCTTTGTCCTGGATTGGGCCAGCCTCAATATCGAAGACTGTATCGATTTGGATTTTTGAATCTGTGATTGGGACATCAATTGGGGTCTTGGTTTGAAGAGTGATTGGCGATACCAAATTTGTGGCACTGGCTAAACTTACAATAGCAGGAGTAATGATCTCCTCTGAGACAATTTCTGTTACTTTTTCATGTGCCAAATGGGGTTTCATACAGCGCGAAGCCTTATGCCCTAACTGCCCACATTTTCCACATTTAGCTGGGATCCAAGCATATTCAATATTAACCATCGATATATTTTCTTTCTTATCAACTGCGGCAATTCTTGGAGGGAAAGCTTTACTCAACTCCACTTCCACCAAGATATTGGCCTCACTCATTAGGGAAGGGTCAAGTCTAGGTTTGTAAGTAGCCATAGGAGCACCTAAACCTGATGCAATATGGCTAATTCCTGGAATTGAGTACAACCGGTTTGGGATATTTTTAAGGGTTACCCAGACAGGAATAGTTGATATTTCAGAAAGATCAAATGTATCTGCAGTAGACCAAGGCGCTACAAACATAAGACAATCATCAACATGCCATAAGCCCCTCTGAAGAACCAAAGCTCTAGTTGAAGCATCCGGGATGTGAAAAAGAAATTTTGAGTCACCTAATTTACGGATAAAGATTCTACACTTTCTACCCTAAATTTTATTGACTACCGCATGAATCAAACCACCAGGAGGAGGACTACATCTATAGAACTGGCCTAAGACATATTCCTTTTGATTCACAAGACCTTGCAAGAAGACATGACTTGGAATCGTTACCTTTGGAGTTCCGTCTTCCATGAATTCCGGCGAGGTTGCCCTGTAAAGGTTCCTTGCCGCTGGATCCATTTTTGCAGCCCAAGGGAAGCGAACATTATCCTCCTTAGTTGCTTCAAGATGAGATTGCATCGGTGCTCCACCAACATCTTGCTGAGAGGCCGATGACGAGGTGAACTTTAGCTGCTTCGCCCAAGCTCCTTTTAGAGTAGGGGAGACCAACTTAATAGGAGCAATGGACTCGTCGAGAGTAGCAGACACTATTGGCGGTAAGGCGGAAGTAGGAAGAGACACTTCTGTGGAATAAGACAATGATGTAATACTCACCACATGTTCAATTGGAGGCTCGACAGTGACCGGTAAGGTCGAATCCAGCGAAGAAGTAAGATTCACGAAGTCAAGAGAAGAAGAGCGAGCAATTTTCAGCGAGGATCCAATTGTCAAGGGTTTCACCAGTGAGATAGAAGGAGAAATCACTGATGGAGATGGAGAAGGAGAATTCTGCGTCCACCGAGTCAAGTACGGCCACCGTGGATCAGGGACAGAGTTGACATTGGAAGAGTCTACGACTACAACTTTTGGTCCGACCTCTGTTTCCTTGCCTTGAGTTAAAACTGAGGCAGAATTCATCGAGTGGGATATTGTCAAGTGATTGATTGGAAGTAGGCTCTCCTAAGAAGATTAAGAGAACATCCGGCGACGTTTCACGGTGGTTACAGCGAAACAAATTCTAAGGGGCTCCTCTTGGCTGAAGAGTAATCTCATACACTCTTCTTATAAAGAGAAATTTCTTTTTGATTTTTTTTTTTATTCCGTAAAAGAAGTAAATTACTCAGAAAACCCTAAGAATATTGATTAATTACGACCCAACCAGGTCAAATGGATCCCAAAATAACCCAACCCCACTGTTTTCGGGTCAAATCCAAATAAAACCCTAATTCCCCTAATTCTCTGCGGTAAAATCGATTCACATCTCTTTCTTCCCTTTGTTTTCTGTTTCTTCCTTATTTCTTCACTGTAAAATCCAGTAAAACCATTCTCAATTCTCGTCAACGACAACAACATAACTGTTCGTCGATCTTGGTATATCTACAGGAAACTAAGAAATTGGGTAAGTGATTTAATTGTTCGTCGATCCGAGTTGTTTCAGATTGGGTTTTGTGATCGAAATTGATTGAAGAGTAGTGCTAATCCAAATGATTTTGTTTGTAGGTTTGGAGAAATGGCTCGAACAAAGAACGCAGGTGTGCCATTGGCGGCGGAGGTGGTGGTTTCGTAGACAATCAATGACGAAGTAGTAGTAGCATTGGCTGCTGAAGTGGATTCTGAAGCAACAAATTCAATCTCTAACGACGATAGAGCGATATGAACTTTAAAGTTTACACAATTAGAAAAGTATAACTATGTATGAATTTGGTATATCTTTGTTGATATTGTAACTTAGAAATTTTAAAAAGTATATCTATGTATAAATTAGTATATCTATGCATAAATTGAGTATATCTTTTTTGAATCTAACTTAGAAATTTTCGAAACTAAAAACTAGGTATATCTATGTTCGAATATAACTTAGATATTTTAGAGACTAAACAATATATCTATGTATAAATTAGGTATATCTATGTTGATTCCTACCTTTAAATTATATGAAACTAAAAAGTATATCTTTATTTAAACTAGGTATATCTATGTTCGAATATAACTTAGATATTTTAGAGACTAAACAATATATTTATGTATAAATTAGGTATATCTATGTTGATTCCTACCTTTAAATTATATGAAACTAAAAAGTATATCTTTATTTAAACTAGGTATATCTATGTTCGAATATAACTTAGATATTTTAGAGACTAAAAAGTATATCTATTTTTAAATTAGGTATATCTATGCTGATTTCTACCATTAAATTATACGAAACTAAAATGTATATCTATATTGAAACTAGGTATATCTAAACTTGAATTTAACTTATAAATTTTCAAAACTAAAATGTATATCTATGTATAAACTAGGTATATCTATATTCGAATTTAACTTATAAATTTTCAAAACTAAAAGGTATATCTATGTATAATCTAGGTATATCTATCTTGATTTCTAATTTATCTATGTTGCTTTCTAAGGTATATCTATGTTGATTGCAGAATTCTGATGAGGAAACCAAAGCTCTTCAACCTCTTAAAATGTACTTCGGTCCGAGTGAGTATACAAAGCCATTCAAGATTACAGCAAAGTGTTATCTTCATAAGCAAGTCGGATTATTGGAGACTCATCTTAAAGAGTCTGAGTTGAAGTGGTTTTTGGAGCACCCACAATTCAAACATTTCTTCCACATGCATAAGGATCCAAATCATAAGGTGATGGGTATGTGGCTGTTATTTCTTCGTACAACATGTTTAGATAAGAAGAAGAAAGTATGGTTTATTGTCAATGGCGTACCGATCCGGTATTCTCTCGAAGAATTTGCACTCATGTCACGATTATACTGCCATAATTATCCCAAACCCTTGGATAGCTTGGGCTGTACCACTTTTGTTGGCAAGATGTTTGGACCCGGAGCAACAATTCAGTATCTTGATGTGGAGAATAAGTTATTGTCTATGAAAAAACCTTCTGAAGCTCGTCTGAGAGTAGTTGTGCTATACTTCTTATGTAGTGTAATCGTTGGAAAGGGTAAGACAGGACCAAACGCACCAAATGTGGAGAAGTTCTTCCTTAGGGTTGTGGTTGATCTAGAGTTGTGCAAAACATTTCCGTGGGGAAGATTTGCATTTGAAGAAAATGTGAAAGACATTTTCTATTTGATTAAAAAGTGCAATGAAGTAGTTGGTCCACAAAAGGTGTTTCCTAGTTTTGTTATGCCTTTGGAGGTATGTCATTTCATTATGCATTTATGAATTGTTTTAAGAAAGTTAAACTATGTACAACTGTGTTTTTATTAGCAGTTATACTTATTAGTTTTTGAAAAATCTTGTATTGTTTTTTTGTAGTATCTAGCATTTGAGGCGATCCCAGTTCTCTAGAAAAATTTCTGCGAAGATATTAAATCCGCAGATCCTTAGTGTTCCCAGATGTGTAAAAGGAAGTTTAAATCAAGCACTATGAAAGGGTTTCCAATGTCAGATGTGTATGACAAACTCGGTACAACTAAGGTTAGTGATGACATATTTATTAGTTATCTATCATGTACCATGTATGTTCTATCATGTATGTTATATTAATTGGACTTTCTTATCCTGCACAGGACATTCAGAGTATCTTGGCTCCAACTCCTGATGAGAAGCTACTTTTGGAAAGAATTATGGATAAGGAGTGTGGAGTGAATGATGTCGATGATCTAATAGCTGATGGCTGGAAGAAACGTCTAGTTGATGAGGAGAGGACTATATGTTTTGAACCGTTGCTCAATGAAGATGTAGCACACCGGAGCTTTGTGGCTAATAAAGCTTTGTCTACTGTGGTAAAAGCTCCAAGAAAAGCCGCAGTGGAAAAGAAAGGCAAGGGAAAGGCTGCTGCAGCTCTGACTAGTCCAAGTGATGAAGGTTTGACTGAGGTTGTAAACGAAATGAAGAATTTGATGGAGAATGGATTTAAGTCCATGAACAAGAGGATGAAAGATTTCAGTAAGAAGTATGAAGAGCAAGATAAAAGACTGAAACTGATGGAAGCTGCAATCAAATCAATTCAATCAGGCATTGGAACTGAAGACGCTTGTGGTTCAAAGGAGATTGATGATATAGAAAACGAGCTGGAGGAAGGGAGTGATGCAGAGACTGAGATAGACAAAGAGGTGGCTCAAGGTGATAAGGAGAGAGAGGTTGGAGAAACAGAGACTGAGATAGACAAAGAGGTGGCTCAAGGTGACAGTGATAAGGAGGTGGCTGAAAGTGAGAAGGACAAAGTGGTGGCTGAAAGTGAGAAGGAGAAAGAGGTGGCTGAAAGTGAGAAGGACAAAGAGGTGCCTCAAGATGATGAGATGGATGGAGAGAAGGAGAAAGAGGTGGCTGAGCCAAGTGAGATTGGGGTGCCTGAAAGTGAGAAGGACATAGAGGTGGCTGATAGTGAGAAGGAGAAAGAGGTGCCTCAAGATGCTAAGGTGGCTGAGCCAAGTAAGAAGCGAGGAAAGGCACATGAGGATGGAGATGATCCTAGTAAAGAGGGAGTTAAAAAGCCAAAGGTGGTCAAGAAGCTGGCAGAGTCGAGGACGGATGCTAAGCCGGTGTATCGGAGTCCTATACAGACGAGGTATAGGAGGAAAAAGACAAAGAAGAATGTTTAAACAATTTTAACTCTTGGTTTGTTTTAGGTATAACTATGTTGGTTGTTGAAAACTTGGTACATCTGTTCGAACTTGGTACTTGGTTTTTTTTTTGTATTTCTCCTTATGCTTTTGAAAACTTGGTACAACTGTTGAACATGTTTATTAGGTTTTTTGTATATCTACTTATGTTAATTTCAAAACTTGGTATAACTGTTTCATGTTCTATTGTTTTATTTTGGTATATCTACTTATGTTTTGTAACACTAGGTACAATTATATGTTTTTGTAATTGATAAGAAAAGAATTTTAACCGAAATAACTAGATTCAACACAACACTTAGTCTTTATAAATAGATTCATATCCATTCATCACATCAAATTCAACACTTAGTCTACATAATTAAACATTACAACACTTAGTCTTCATAATTAAACATTACAACACTTAGGCTTGAATTTCTACGACAAACACAACATGCCAACAATTGCCATGGTGATTAAACATCCACAACTAAAAACGATTACCATCTTAAAGTCCTTTCCCTTTTTATTCTTTTCCATCGGATCTCTTTCCATCGTCTCTTGGTTCCTTTCCATCTTCATCACTCTTACTTCTTCTTCAAGAACACCGAGTTGAAATTCCAACTATTCAATCTCATATGTAAAAGCCTCATCTACCCACTTAAACACATGTTTGTCGTTCATAAGCTACATTTTGAAATTGTAAAAATTGTTAAATCACATGTATATCTATGTATAAACTAGGTATATCTATTAGGTATATCTAGGTATTTTAGTGACTAGTCAAATTATTGTACAATATGAATCTTCAATCTTCGAAATCGAAAATTGTCAATTGCATATCAAAAATCTATAAGTGAAACGTGAATTGAATGAAAAATGTACCCAGAAAAACGAAATGCTTACCCAAATAATTCCACTCTTCTCTCTTTTTCTCTCTTCTTCTCTCTTCTGAGTCTTCTCTCTTCTTGTCTCTTCTTGTTCTTTTTCGATTTGATTTTTTTTTATTTTTGTTAATAATAGGGTTTTAAAAAATTTCTACGAATTGGGGAGAAACGAAAATTTAGGGGAAAATTTTTTTGATAGTGTGAAAAGGAATTGATAGTGTGAACACGTTTCTTATAGTGTGAAAAGGAATTAACCGTGGGACCCGCGTACGAGTTGTTCAGAACAAAAAGGGTGGGGCCCGCAAACTCTTTGCACACAGATATTCCAAGTTAACAGGTTGTACCTGTGTATACACAGTTTGACTTTTGTTTTTTTTTTAATTTTATTAGATATACTTAAATTTAAACTAAACAAATTTAGTTATACCAAAGAGTTTTGATGTTTTATAAACATTCCACATATTTTCATAGAAAAATATGTTTGGAAAATTCAATTTTGTGTGTTCTACAATGTTATGATGATAATAATTATAAAGTTATCTTCAAAGTGTAAGGTGTTTCTTTTATAACAAATGAATTTGGTAAAGACTAATTTTTTGAAGTTTTATTAAATTATGATTTTATCAATCAGTAGTTTTAATACTCAACATAAGGGGTATAATTTGTATAAGAAATAACATCACATCAAATTTTGTTGCAAATTAAGCACATTTGTTACATTTGTCATAGTTGTACCTTTACAAAACCAAGTTTAATCAAGTTTTACAAAACCAGAGAGTACAAAAAACACGAATTTAGAGACATACATAGTTCTACCATTTAAAAATTAAGTTTAACCGAGTTTTACAAAATCTGAAAGTACTTAAAAACATGAATTTAGAGCCATACATAGTTCTACCATTAGAGAATAAAGTTTAACCGAGTTTTACAAAATCTGAAAGTACTTAAAAACACGAGTACATTAATTTTCGCTTGTGTATTGGCCACTCCCCTGGCTATCACTTTCGTGGTTTGGAAAAAACCAGCTCTCCAAGTTTCTGCCTTTCACACGCTTATTCTTGGGGCGACGTTCTCCAACTGATGGGTGTCTAGTTTCTTGAACTCTTCCCTTTTTAACAACATGAACCGGAGGATATGCAAACAATTCTTGGATTTCACTTGGAATAACTCACTCTGACTTATGCGGCACCGGATAAATGGTTCTAACATATGCCATAACCCACATCTCAACAAAGTAATATTTCGTGATCAAATCATATAAACTTTTTACCTCCTCGGATCTATCTTTCTGTTTCAAGTGAGTCATCACAGCCGCTATTGCGTGTACACAAGGATACTTGTCCAAGTCAAAACAACGACAATAACAACTTTTATTCCTCAAGTCCACCACATAGGTCTTACCATCGTGACCAATGACACTATATTGAAGCTCGTAGGTGTTAAGCTCTATCACCGGTAATTTTTGTGCAACTTCACATGTTTCATGTATCTCGTTCTCCACAAAAGGAACAAGTCTCTGGGCATTTGATCCACTTAAGGCTTCCTTCCTATTATTGCAGCTCCATTCCGCAAATTTCTCAATAACTGCATCTATCATAGGTAATAGCGCATACCCTCTCACATCCCTAAACACACCATTCATAGACTCAACCGCATTACTAGTGTCAACGTTGTACTTTACTCCCGGAAAATGACATCTTGCCCATTTTTCCAAATCAGTGTTTTCATCAAGATAGGTGGCTACCTTAAGGTGCCTTCTTCTAAACTCTGCATATTCATGTTCAAACTCAGACACTGAACAAATGGATGCAATTCTTCTGAACGTTTTAGCAACCTCTTCTTTGTTGTATGCAACTTTCGTTCTCACATTCTGTGACAAATGATACACACAGTTTCCATGGTGAGAGCTCGGGTACACCTCAGCCACTGCCTTGATGAGGCTAGAATTTCTGTCAGACATAAAGACCAATTCCGAACTGTCTGGTATAATGGTTTTGAGAGTTTTGAAAAACCACTTCCAAGTAACATCTTTTTCGCCATCAGCTACAGCAAACGCTAAGGGATAATGGTGATGATTCGGGTCTTGAGATGTGGCAAAAATGAGCACACCTTTATATACAGTCTTCAAAAATGTTGCATCCACAATAATCACTTTTCTCATGACTTTAAATCCTTCAATGGCAGCCCCCAAAGCAACAAATAGGTACTTGAACCTTTTTTCTTCATCTAATACCACACTAGTCTTTGTGCCAGGATTCACCTTCTCTAACAAATACAAATATTGATAAACCATCTTGAAACTCTCCTCGGGACTAGCACGAATATCACTAACAGCTAGTTTTTCCCCCTATTAGCAGTCGAGTATGACACAGTTGTACCATGTTTTTCCTGAACAAGGCCAATGAGACTTTTAGGAGTTGGGGTCTTGTACTGACCTAGATAATCTTCATGCAATACGGTTACAACTAAACGTGGTGTACCTCTCCTTTTAATGCCTGTAGCAGTATTCGACCGTACACATGTATGCAACTTCCTATATGTTTGAACCGAGAAGCGAGTTGAATCCTTAGCCTTCAAAAATCGTATGTACCATTCACACCCTTCTTCAGCACATTTTACCACATACCGCTTCTTATCCGAGTTGAGTAATGTTAGTCCAAAACAATTCCTATTTGCTCCTATCTCTACTAAATATTTCACATCATCGCTATTTTCAAATTCTTGACCTATTACTAGATCAAGACCATCATCCCATGGACCTTTAAACTTAGAATGTTGGCTGTCACGTGGTTCCTCAACATATTCACGAATACCATCATTCTCCTTACTCATACTCATATTACTATCAACACCATTATCCACATCTCTAAGAGGCTCCAAAGGCTCTAAAGGCTCCAATGTCTCCAAAGGCTCAGCAAGTTGTTCTCCTAGTGGCTCATTTGCGTAAAGAGTTATAGCACCAACATTAGCTCTATCATCATTATCTAGACCACCAAAATTCTCCTCTTCATAATTCACACCAACTGAACTCTCTCCTTGTACTCTCGATTGTTGCTCGTTTAAGTGAACCATTTCCAACTCATTACCGACTTCTACATGCAAGACACTTCTACTTTTCTCTTCATCCAACGTGGTTAGATAAACATATACATCATCATCATCCCTAATATATAAATATGTAGGAGGTTTAACACCCGTTGGAATGTAACTCAATTTCAGCTTCATCGTAGATTCATCTATCTTCATCTTTGTGCATATCTTATCCACTAACCACGAATAAGTAATCTCCTCCATTGATGATGTACTAAACAATATACCATACAAACCAACTACTTTTGGATTCCATTGATATGCTTCTCCGGTTTTTGAATAATATCCATCATAATCAAAATATATGATTATGCCCATTCTCCTGAAAAAACAAAAAAAAAACGTTAGCTATACTTAGATTTTCCTGTTCTAGCAAATTGTACTTCGAACAGCTATACCACGCTCATTTTCAGAAATACCAGTTATACTATTCAAACAGCTATACCACGCTCATTTTCAGAAATACCAGTTATACCATAAATAGTACTTCAAACAGCTATACCACGCTCATTTTCAGAAATACCAGTTATACCATAAATAGTGCTTCACACAGCTATACCACGTTTCTTAGGTATACCTAGATTATTCTGTTCTAGCAAAGATTTTCGGACCAAAAACAGTAATCTGCCTAAGATTAACTATGAATCAACCATTACAGTACATTAAAATGTCTTAATAGACCCAGAATATATAGTTACCAACATAATGTCTATTAATTTCCAACACCAATTTCAAATCTATCAAATCTAATTGAAATCTACAAAATTCAAACGCAACAACACAAGACTTGATGAATTAAGATGTCCAAAGTATAAGAAGAGAATGGTAAAGCTCACTTTGAATAACAGAAGCAAAACGACGGCGAGCTTGGTCGATTGGATTCAACGTCGGAACAAATCGACGTTGGCTGCAGTCGTCGATTTAGATTTTGTGAGGGAGGAAAAGAAATTCTGGGAATTTCTGATAGGTTAATATTTTGTGACTTAAATGGTATTGGTTTAGAGACTTAACCGTAATTGGTTGGTTTGGTTCGTCCGTCCGGTTCGGGTTTGTTGGGTAAGGTAAACAAGGATTTTTAAAATTCATTAAAAGTATAGGAGTATGTTAGATTATATGAGAGTATTTAGACTCATTGTCCGATTACAGCTCCGTCGATTTGATCTGACCGGAGACTAGGTTTCGCCTTCGAGAGAAAAATTAGGGGCGCGTGTCACACACCATCTTTCCTTTCCTCTCAACCGCTATCAAAGATTGTTCATCCTGAAATTTGGTTGCTTTCTTTCATCAACTTCTACTTTTTTTCTAATCAGCTTCTCGTCCCTCAATTCCACCGCCAACAAATCATGTTCTTTTTTCTCTGAGATAGTTGAATCATCCACATAATTTTTTGATTTCTTATCTGATGGTTGAGATTTAATATCAGAGTGGACATCCATCTACTACAAGATTACCCACAAGGCAGCATCAATGAGTGAATCCCTGAGTAAAAAAAGAAGTGGAGGAAATATTAGATCTTATAAACTAATGGTTAAAACGAAAAAAATTTACACATGAACTAAAGGTAAAAATAAAAATTACCCAAGATCCTTAAACTAAAGATTAAGCAATAGTGATGATCTCCTTAACTTGATTCATCCCAATAATCTCTCTAATAATGTTTGCAAATTAGAAAATTGCATAAAGAAATAACTTACGTTTGTATGAAGAGAAAAAACTGTAGATCATAAAACGAATTATAGTGATGGAAATGATGTACCCATGAATATAATATCCTACTTATATCCTACTTTTTACTTTTTACAGAAGCTTGTATCCTACTTACATGTTTCAAAATAAAATATAAACCTTGTCACTAACAGTTTACATCAAGTTATAAAAGAATACATTGATTTAGACAAATATCCAACTAAAATAAATTTAATTTTATAAAAAAAAAATATCCACAAGGTCGTTTGATTCTAATCCAAGTTATTAGTAGTTTGTAACGACAAAGATTAGAGAGGTGGTTTAGTATATGTGATACTGTTTCATATAGCAAAGAATGAAATATAGAAAATTGAATCAAACGAACCTCTTATAATACCAAACTTTTAAAGATGGTAAAAACTATAATGTAGTAGTACAACAGAGCTCTACATTAGTCTCATCAGTTCTCCTTCTTCTAAGTAAATCTTAACATAGGTCATGATATAATAGATTTTAGTGAGACTTCAGAAAAATCCACAAAATTGTACCTTATCATCTACAAGAAGAAGATTCAATCCAGTGAATTCCCCTTATTTATCCTTTTTTTTTGGGGAAATCCCCAAGGGCACTCCTCAAATAATCCATTTGAATGATTCATCTTAATGATGTTTGTTTGATAATTTGCTAATCTTTTGCTAATTCATCTAAATGCATCATTTAGATGGAGCTTTGTTTGTTTGATCATTTGGATGAATCATTCACATTCTCATATATATATAAATGACTAAAATGCCCTCTGTTAAGTAACAAATAATCAATAACTACATTCTCATATTAATCAAAGTAGAGTCTTAAAAAGAGAGTTCTCTGTTTCCATTTTCTAAGTTCCTTCTTATGCTCTGCAGTTCCCTAGCCCGAATGAGTACTCAGCATTTATGGGAGACTTCTCAACCTGCACGGGTGTTGCAACATTCACAATGATGCTACAATATCAATGATAAAGAAGACACAGTAAATGGTTGTTAGTAATAGTGATTGATACTATTCAATGATTGATAGTACTAGTGATTGATACTATTCAATGAAAGGAATACATGAGCTTAGAGACCAACCAATATTCACGTGATTCAATTATGACAAACCAAGCTTAAAGACGTGATCATGTGAATACTATTATGAATCTTTTACAGAAATACGTAGATACAGAGACATGTGCAAGTGAATGAAAGATGCAGAACTTGTAGGCCCTTTGATGTTCTCAGAGAAGTTAAAACCATAAACCTGAAGAAATTTCAATAGATTCCTAGTGTCTAGATTAGTTAAGGAATAAATTGGGAATGAGAAATAAAACTAAAACGTCTAAAACCTTTTTTTCATGAGAATCTAACAAAAGATGTTGCAGAGACTTGCCCTTATATTCATCAAGTTATTCATTGTGTTGTACTATATTAGTAGTGTTACTTTGTTGTTCTTATGGTTGCAAAGAACATAGTAAACGCATCTAGATTGAAATATAGTTTCAACTTACGTAGAAAGCGATGGATCAAACGCCCTAACTATCTGAACATGGCACATTACATGATCTAATGATTTAGGATCTAAAGAAGTGGGAAGGCTTTGCTAAAACGAAGGTTAGCTAACTCCTTAAACTCAGACACTTAACAGTTACATATCATCACCATTTAAACTCCTTAAAACAATAACACACTAAACAGTTCATAAACGAAAGAATATATGATGATGACTTACAGTGATTCTTCCTTCAATCCTTAAATCCTTCAAGCCAAATCTGGATCCTAGCTTTCTGCATCAAAAACACAAAAGACCTATAATCAAAGCAACACAACTAAAGCTAATAGAATAATCAAAGCAACACAAAGCAACATAAGCAAAACAAAGCCGTAAACTAAAGCTAATCGAAGAATCAAAAGCAACACAAAGCAAGCAAAGCAACACAAAGCAACATAAGCAAAACAAAGCTGTAAACTGTAGCTAATCGAAGAATCAAAAGCAACACAAAGCAAGCAAAGCAACACAAAGCAATATAAGGAACACAAAGCCGTAAATTAAAGCTAATCGAAGAATCAAAAGCAACACAAAGCAAAGTAAAGCAAACCCACAATTAAACAATGTAACCATGGTGGATCAAACCCAAGAACAAGTGATTGCAACAAGGATACAAAGAGAAACAACGAGAGAGACATGGAGCGAGAGAGAGGAAGCGAGAGAGAGAGAGAGAGAGCAACACAAACCTGTACACTCCGGCGATGGATCCGACGAGTCTCCGGTGAAGAGAATCGGCGACTGCGAGAAAAATCGGCGACAACGAGATCACCTCGACGGCAATGAATCTCGTTTTCAGTGTTTTGTGACGTGGAGATGCTGAAGAAGAGATGTGGTTTTTGGGTGTAATTCCATATATTAGATTAGGGTATTATTGACATTTTACAATTTTGGCTGAACAAGCTTCAGCAGAATGAATAGATTAAACTCAGTCAGATTTTCTTTATTTTTTGGATGAGTTTAGACAAAAGCATTCAACTGAATCATTCAAATGATCTCTTAAAACATGAAAAACAAACATCAGTTTTAATCTTCACTGAGATGGTTCATCCAAATGGACAAACAAACAGGACCTAGATCGTGTGAATGAATGACCCGAGCAGTTGATTTTCTTTTTGTCGTAATTGTTTTTTTAACTTAACAATAAGGTGTTTCCTTTTACAAATTACAATCTTGAAAGGTGAAAAAATGAGACTTATGATAGGTGTGAGAAGGAGAATGTGACAGTTTTTTGTAAATTAACTTGTGATTTATTAGATAAAGATTTGAGGAAGTTTGTTTATTATTTATAATCGTTACAATTGAAATCATATATATAAAAGCTTACGAACTCTCTCCATAAAATTGACACATAATCAATTTAGCATTTGCCATGTGTCTATTAAATAATTAATGTAAGCTCTTCAACTTCTAATTTATAGGTTAATGATATATTTATTATTTAATTTTATATATGATTTTATTTTATATATTTAATTGTACTATTCCTAAATTTGTTTTAATATTACATGACCTTTCAATAAAACCATTTTAATAGTTTTCTCATACTCGGAGATTTTTTTTAATCCAAACTCAAAGTATGAGTGTATAATAGTCGTGGATTACTTAATGATTTAAGTTAGTTATTCTCTTAAATTGATATTTAGATTCTCTTATATTGATATTTATGTAATTAATCACTGAGGATGAAGAATACGTAAGGAGCTCCATCATCAAATTCTTAGGTTTCTGGAATGCAACACTACCCTCTGTTAAATTGATTTAAGAGAAGCGTTGTTTATGAATTCTGTATACGATGCATTGTTGAGAATGTTGTTAAGAAAATATTTTAATACTAAAAGTAATTGCTTATTGCATGAGTGAATGATTAGATAAATAAAAATTATATTTAAATTAAACAATACAAACAAAATCCAAAAAAATGCGGCGTAGCGCAGGTGAACACCTAGTGTAAGTAAGGGAAAAATTGCTCAATAATAACATCATTGATCTCATTTCAAAGTTATTAACTAATAAATTAAGAATGAAAAATGGAGTTAATAATTTACTAACTAACCGCATTAATGAATAAAGATAATTATTTATTAGTATATGATCTTTTATATACTAAATACACATGCATCTAGTTCAAGCTAAGTGAAGGAACTATTTTCAGAGTGAAGCAACCTTTCCAAATTTATAACAAGAGAGTTCCAAGTACCAAATATCAAATTTTTCTCACTCTTAATTGTCACCATGCAAGTAACATCTTCAACTACACATACCCAAAAATTTGAAAGATTTCTTATTTTTTGTTTTATTTATAAAATTAATTGGCTCATACACGCACATATCGTCGAAGATAGAGATAGTTTACGGTGACATAGGCTGTACGAAGTTACTTTTAAGTCCATCGTACATCAAATTTTGGGTTTAAATATTAGATATGCAATTTTTTATATGGGATATAGGATATCGATGATTTTTTTTTTTTTTTTTGAATAGAGTTGGTGTTATAATTTCATGTGTTGGATTATTCATTTAGGAGTAGTAGGTTTTTCTTCTTTTTTTGAACAAATTAGGAGTAGTAGACTAGTAGTCAAGGTTTGTTCATTATCGAAAATAAAATTCATAATAACAGCAATAAAACTTATAAGTTACAACTCCAAATGACAAGGTGGTTCGTTGTATTTTGCTAGAAACATAAACTTGAAATTTTCAAATAATTAGTAAGTTTTAGACATTAGGTATTCTCACAAGGCAACGTTCCGAAACAGTAGGAGCTACCACAAACAGCAATTTAATTTGTTGTCCGTATTTTTTCTGGTGACACGGACATCTCCATAAGTGATAACTTAAGTCGTCCTCAATAAATTTAGTTTTGTTTACACATAACATCCAAACTTTTGTTTTATAACCTTAAATTGAAAGTAAAAATATTTTGAACAGTAATTGTATTCCAAAGTTTTTTTTGTTTTTTTTTTTGCTTATAACCAGGAGTTTCAGGGCCGATGTCCTTATTCCCCCTCAGGATCCGGGTAAGACCAGGTGAAAGCCCCTCTTGCTTCTCAAAGCTTTCATGGTGTAGCCAAAGTCCATATGGTTCTTTGGCTTTGTGTCTTCTAACAAGGAAACACTACTTAGACTTTTAAGATCGGGTTGCGGTTTAAGTTGTTATACTCAATCATACACATGACATCAAGTCATATTCGACACAAAAACACTAAGCAACCTTCTTCTTGCTTCACAAAGCTTTCATGGTGTAGCCAAAGTCCATATGAGTCTTTAGATTTGTGTCTTCTAACAAGAAAACACTACTTAAGGTTTTAAGATCGGGTTGCAGTTTAAGTTGTTATACTCAATCATACACATGACAACAAGTAATATTCGACTCCAAAACACTAACAACCTTCTTCTTGCTTCTCAAAGCTTTCATGGTGTAGCCAAAGTCCATATGAGTCTTTGGCTTTGTGTCTTCTAACTAGGAAACACTACTTAGGCTTTTAAGATCGGGTTGCGGTTTAAGTTGTTATACTCAATCATACACATGACATCAAATCATATTCGACACAAAAACACTAAGCAACCTTCTTCTTGTTTCTCAAAGCTTTCATGGTGTAGCCAAAGTCCATATGAGTCTTTGGATTTGTGTCTTCTAACAAGAAAACACTACTTAGGCTTTTAAGATCGGGTTGCGGTTTAAGTTGTTATACTCAATCATACACATGACAACAAGTCATATTCGACTCCAAAACACTAACCAACCTTCTTCTTGATTCGCAAAGCTTTTATGGTGTACCCAAAGTCCATATGAGTCTTTGGCTTTGTGTCTTCTAACAAGGAAACACTACTTAGGCTTTTAAGATCGGGTTGCGGTTTAAGTTGTTATACTCAATCATACACATGACATCAAGTCATATTCGACACAAAAACATTAAGCAACCTTCTTCTTGCTTCTCAAAGCTTTCCTGGTGTAGCCAAAGTCCATATGAGTCTTTGGCTTTGTGTCTTCTAACAAGAAAACACTACTTAGGCTTTTAAGATCGGGTTGCGGTTTAAGTTGTTATACTCAATCATACACATGACAACAAGTCATATTCGACTCCAAAACACTAACCAACCTTCTTCTTGCTTCTCAAAGCTTTCATGGTGTAGCAAAAGTCCATATGAGTCTTTGGCTTTGTGTCTTCTAACAAGAAAACACTACTTAGGCTTTTAAGATCGGGTTGCGGTTTAAGTTGTTATACTCAATCATACACATGACAACAATTCATATTCGACTCCAAAACACTAACCAACCTTCTTCTTGCTTCTCAAAGCTTTCATGGTGTAGCCAAAGTCCTTATGAGTCTTGGGCTTTGTGTCTTCTAACAAGGAAACACTACTTAGGCTTTTAAGATCGGGTTGCGGTTTAAGTTGTTATACTCAATCATACACATGACAACAATTCATATTCGACTCCAAAACACTAACCAACCTTCTTCTTGCTTCTCAAAGCTTTCATGGTGTAGCCAAAGTCCTTATGAGTCTTGGGCTTTGTGTCTTCTAACAAGGAAACACTACTTAGGGTTTTAAGATCGGGTTGTGGTTTAAGTTGTTATACTCAAGCATACACATGACAACAAGTCATATTCAACTCCAAAACACTAACCAACCTTCTTCTTGCTTTTCAAAGCTTTCATGGGGTAGCCAAAGTACATATAAGTCTTTGGCTTTGTGTCTTCTAACAAGGAAACACTACTTAGACTTTTAAGATCGGGTTGCGGTTTAAGTTGTTATACTCAATCATACACATGACATCAAGTCATATTCGACACAAAAACACTAAGCAACCTTCTTCTTGCTTCACAAAGCTTTCATGGTGTAGCCAAAGTCCATATGAGTCTTTAGATTTGTGTCTTCTAACAAGAAAACACTACTTAAGGTTTTAAGATCGGGTTGCAGTTTAAGTTGTTATACTCAATCATACACATGACAACAAGTAATATTCGACTCCAAAACACTAACAACCTTCTTCTTGCTTCTCAAAGCTTTCATGGTGTAGCCAAAGTCCATATGAGTCTTTGGCTTTGTGTCTTCTAACTAGGAAACACTACTTAGGCTTTTAAGATCGGGTTGCGGTTTAAGTTGTTATACTCAATCATACACATGACATCAAATCATATTCGACACAAAAACACTAAGCAACCTTCTTCTTGTTTCTCAAAGCTTTCATGGTGTAGCCAAAGTCCATATGAGTCTTTGGATTTGTGTCTTCTAACAAGAAAACACTACTTAGGCTTTTAAGATCGGGTTGCGGTTTAAGTTGTTATACTCAATCATACACGTGACAACAAGTCATATTCGACTCCAAAACACTAACCAACCTTCTTCTTGATTCGCAAAGCTTTTATGGTGTACCCAAAGTCCATATGAGTCTTTGGCTTTGTGTCTTCTAACAAGGAAACACTACTTAGGCTTTTAAGATCGGGTTGCGGTTTAAGTTGTTATACTCAATCATACACATGACATCAAGTCATATTCGACACAAAAACATTAAGCAACCTTCTTCTTGCTTCTCAAAGCTTTCCTGGTGTAGCCAAAGTCCATATGAGTCTTTGGCTTTGTGTCTTCTAACAAGAAAACACTACTTAGGCTTTTAAGATCGGGTTGCGGTTTAAGTTGTTATACTCAATCATACACATGACAACAAGTCATATTCGACTCCAAAACACTAACCAACCTTCTTCTTGCTTCTCAAAGCTTTCATGGTGTAGCAAAAGTCCATATGAGTCTTTGGCTTTGTGTCTTCTAACAAGAAAACACTACTTAGGCTTTTAAGATCGGGTTGCGGTTTAAGTTGTTATACTCAATCATACACATGACAACAATTCATATTCGACTCCAAAACACTAACCAACCTTCTTCTTGCTTCTCAAAGCTTTCATGGTGTAGCCAAAGTCCTTATGAGTCTTGGGCTTTGTGTCTTCTAACAAGGAAACACTACTTAGGGTTTTAAGATCGGGTTGTGGTTTAAGTTGTTATACTCAAGCATACACAAGACAACAAGTCATATTCAACTCCAAAACACTAACCAACCTTCTTCTTGCTTTTCAAAGCTTTCATGGGGTAGCCAAAGTACATATAAGTCTTTGGCTTTGTGTCTTCTAACAAGGAAACACTACTTAGGCTTTTAAGATCGGGTTGCTGTTTAAGTTGTTATACTCAATCATAAACATGACATCAAGTCATATTCGACACCAAAACACTTACCAACCTTCTTCTTGCTTCTCAATGCTTTCATGGTGTAGCCAAAGCCCATATGAGTCTTTGGTTTTGTGTCTTCTAGCAAGAAAACACTACTTAGGCTTTTAAGATCGGGTTGTAGTTTAAGTTGTTATACTCAATCATACACATGACATCAAGTCATATTCGACACCAAAACACTAACCAACCTTGTTCTTGCTTCTCAAAGCTTTCATGGTGTAGCCAAACTCCATATGAGTCTTTGGCTTTGTGTCTTCTAACAAGAAAACATTACTTAGGCTTTTAAGATCGGGTTGCGGTTTAAGTTGTTATACTCAATCATACACATGACAACAATTCATATTCGACTCCAAAACACTAACCAAACTTCTTCTTGCTTCTCAAAGCATTCATGGTGTAGCCAAAGTCCATATGAGTCTTTGGCTTTATGTCTTCTAACAAGGAAACACTACTTAGGCTTTTAAGATCTCGTTGAGGTTTAAGTTGTTATACTCAATCATACACATGACATCAAGTCATATTCGACTCCAAAAAACTAACCAACCTTCTTCTTGGTTCTCAAAGATTTCATGGTGTAGCCAAAGTCCATATGAGTCTTTGGCTTTGTGTCTTCTAACAAGAAAACACTACTTAGGCTTTTAAGATCTGGTTGCGGTTTAAGTTGTTATACTCAATCATACACATGATAAAGTCATATTCGACTCCAAAACACTAACCAACCTTCTTCTTGCTTCTCAAAGCTTTCATGGTGTAGCCAAAGTCCATATGAGTTTT